>QJPP01000072.1:1200000-1675089 GCA_003996215.1 Jaltomata sinuosa
ACTGGAAAAACTTACTTTCACTAGGAGCGGACATAAATATTAAAAAATTGGATCGAATCGAATTAATTCGTTTCTTCGATTGTTCAATTCAGTTTTCCAATTTTTTTTTGAAAATTCAGTTCTCTAATTCGGTGTTAGGTGCACCGAAGAACCGAACTTTTACTATAAAGATTTTTTTTTAAAATTCTTAATTATATTTAATTTTTGATCCAAAACTTTTCAAGATCAAGCCCAACGGTATTTTTCATTCCAGGCCTATTACTCTTTTACATTTAATTCCATCTCCTCCTGTCGTTTAATTACATTTTTACTCTTTTACTCGGCCTATTTAGATTGAAAAAAAATAATTAATTATAAACTGATTGCTGCTCCTACAGATTCATTATCGAAGATTTTACAAATTGCAGTAAATTATCTTTTTACCAACTCTTTTTTCCTTCTTGTTCTCTTCATTTTTTTCATTCTATTTAGCATGATTACAATTTCAACACAGTGACAGTTTAAATCACAATACTAGTGCATAGATTGGGTCAATGATGAAGAAAGGAAGATCAAAAACAAAAAGATCATAATCATAGTTGATTTTAGCAAAGATTAGCGCTTAAGCATTTCTTCTTCCAGCTTCATGAAATATTCAAGAGAGAGAAAATAAAGACAATTTATTTCTCATTCGCACCGAAAAATCATTTTAAAGACGCCGAATTAAATCGAATCAAAGTTAAAAAAATTAAACCAAACCAAAATAATTTGATTCGGTGTTTGATGCACACTTTCTTGAAATAAAAAATTGAACAACCAAACCAAAGTTTGATAAAACCGAACTTAGAACCAAAGCCCTCCTAACGAAACCCAATGCTAGTATCAAATTCTGACTAATAATATCCTCATATCTCAAAAAATGATACAAGACTCGGAACAACTAATATTTTTTGTGCGTAACTGGATTTTGATTTTTAATTTATCTTAAAATAAATTTTACATAGTAGAAACTATTATATAAGAAGTATACAAGTTGAAAATATACATTTTAGAAAAAACTTATAGAAACTATTTGTCATCAGACTAGTAAATTATGATGTAACATTATCAATATCAATTTCGAGAATTTTCAAGTTTCAATTAATTATACTTGAGCATAAGGAAATACTAAAAACTAGTAGTACTGTATAAGATAAGAAAATTGAAGTGTTTGATTGGAAATAAAGTTTGGTAACTTTAGAATTGTATTGGACTTGACATTATCAAAAAGTCAGGATAAGAATATGACACATATTTTATCTCATTCATTGTTCAATCTTTATCAAGGATTTATCGAGCATGTAACTCCTATCTCACACTTTATTTTATCTCATTCATTGTTCAATCTTTATCAAAGATTTATCGAGCATGTAACTCCTATCTCACACTTTTCTTATCTTTTTCTTTTCTTATTAGTATGATTGCTCTTTTTGCTAACATTTTTGGACGAGGAGCTTTAATATTAGTATTATTTGAGACCTCTAAAAGGAAAAAACATGAGTATTATAATAATAAATAAGTGTAAGACTTCCAAAACTGTTGCAACTGTTTGGGTGAAATCAATTCCTACTGAATATTTAGATGATTAATTATTTGAACCAAATGCATAAGACGTAAAATTGACACTCTCTCCGTTCTTAAATAAGTGATTGTTTTAGCTTAACAAACCCATCAAGAAATTATATATTCCTAAGAAATAAAGAATTTTTTACTAACTTACCCATGATAAATACATTAATTTTTTTTTTAAACCTTTTTAATAATTTCTTAATTAATTAAGACTTTTTTTTATTTTGAAAAAGAATTAAAAAATTATAATTAATATCTTTTTGATTATCTAAAATACTATTTATTTAAAAAATAAAATAAAAAGATTAAAGAATCACTTATTTAAAAAGTGATGGAGTATACCACAACCCTTTGATTGGAAAATCTCAGATTCCCAGATTCTTACTAAGGTCACTTGCTATTTGGATTCTATAGAATCCAACCAAAAATAAAGGGAAATATGACAAATCCCAACAGAAAAATCAGATTCAACCAAAAGAAAAGGAATAACACCATGATTTTTGAAATTCTAGCTATTTTTTCCATTAATGATAATAATACAATAACAATCATCAGCCTCTCTCTCTGACTCCGTCACCACCACCAGAACAAATAATAATTGTCTGGGGAAAATAGCACTAACAACCTTTAAAAAAGAAAAATCACCCACATCTCATTGAAACCCAGCAAACCTTCAGAAAATTAAATCCTGGGTTCAAGGATGGTTTTAAAATAAAAACCTAAAAATATTAAAAATGAAAACTGCCTAGAAATCTCCGAATGGTCAGGTAGCCATGGACCACATTTTACCAATCCACTACCATTTACAGATATTAAAATTATCTTTTTTAAAAAAAAACCTAACCCTAGACCTTCTTCCTTCAAGAACCGGACCGACATTGTTTAAAAAAAACCGGGTTAAACCCTATGATTCTGCAGAAGAGGAGCAAATCCATGGGCAGCAGCTTCTTTGCAAGACTGATCTAAAGAATCAAAACCCACTTCAGTAATCAGCTTAACAAACTCATCCAAGCCCAAATGGCCGAACCGCTCCTCATCCCGGTCCAGCAACCTCAAGATTTCCGAAAAGTAGTTAACCTCACAAGGCAAAACTAACCCACCTGTTCTCTGGTACCCGAATTCCTCCTCCGCCTTGTCGAGCAGCGAGATGAACACGGGGAGGCTCAGGAACCGGGTCGGGATCACGAACCGGCGTCGTTCTGGACCAACGTAAACAGCCAAGGATCCTGAGGGTGTGCGGCGGTTCAAACCGGAGGAGACCGGTTCATCTGAATCGGATGAGGAGTAGGAGAGGACGCAGCGGCGCTTAAGGGACTTGTGTTTCCAGCGCTTAACAACTTGTTTTAGCCTCACGATTTGGGTAATCATGTTCACTTTCTTGATGGCAGAAGCCATTTCTGAATTTTTATGAAAGAGAGTGAGTGAGAGGGATCTTTGTGTTTGGAGACTTATAGAGGGAAAATTGAAGACTTGAGGTGGCTACATGAGAATAGGGCTGGCTATAAGTAGGGTAGGGGCCTAAGGGGGGAAAACGGAAAAAGTGTGTACTAAATTCCATTGAGTTTGTTTCCTTCTTGTACTTGTTTGATTTGACCAAGATAGCCTCTTACCTCACCAAAATCGTGAACCAGTAAGGCCTTGTTTGGTTGATTACATAACCCAAAAATCTTGAATAGAAAATAGGTGTTTGGCCGGTTCTTTTCCATTTCTCTATGCTTTTTCTCTTCTTTTCCTAAAATCTCTCCACTAGAACTCAATTATAAACGTGACTCTTCAAAATAGGTAACTCGAATCACACCATAACTTTTGTATATTGATTGTGTGTGATTTCTTAAAGAAACTTTAAGGTTTGGGGTTCTTTATGTTAGAGTTAGAAGTCAGGGTTTCTACGATTTTTTTTTAAAATTCAATGGGGAACAACAGTTCTTTAAAGAAAGTTATCAAAAATCGGGATAACGACTCTGATTTTCAAGATTCTCCACCTATAATATCAATTTTACCACATAAAAGATCATCTCGATATTCAAATCAAAGTAAAAATCGTATTTTCGTTGAACATGTTCTCTCAACCTAGTTATACATATCAAAATCCTTTGAATGAAGGTAACCGTATTGTCCATGTATACAAGCACAAATTGTAATTGTGTACATCAACTAAATGTAAATATAAAATATCTACGCAATAGACTTTATGTAAACTAAGCAAAAAACATATATACACAATATAAAATTCTTTATTACAAGTCATATCATAAATTGTTAGTTTTCAATTCATACCAATAGTTTTTTAACAAATTATATCAAAACAGTAAAAATGATTAAAGTATTTTAATAAAATTGGAGACTAAACTGAATTTAATACACATATTCATATTTTAATAAATTAGAACTAATTTTAAAAACTATTCTTAAAAAATAGTTGATGGTTAAATAAGGATATCAATCATCCACATATCTCTCCAATAATTTATTTCTTTTTTTAGTCTTTCAGAATTCAAACAGATTATCTCCCAAAGTTACTCAGATAAATAAAATTCATCGTCAATTAGCAAATTTTTCTTGGTTATTCAACTGATACCAAATCTAATGCCATATTCAAATAAAAAATATTTTAATAGGAAATATATATGGATTATAATTTAGTATATGGAAAGAACATAAAATCTGATTTCAACAGAATATGTATTAGTATTCCATTCATACCTGATTTAATACGACATTCACACACAAAAAATTATTAATAAGAAATGTACTTGAACTATCATTAATTATATGAAAAATGTATAAGAAGCAATATAAATAAAATATAAATTAATATTATGTTGATATCAAATTTGAAATCATATAATTAAGGTAGGACAATTAAAAGAGAGAGAAATAAGAGATTTTTTCTCCATTTAAAATAATCGGTAAGATTTTTTTGCTCACTTATCTCTCTTCTAATAATATTCTAACCATTAATTAATTCTCTCATTAAAAAATTTAAAAAAAATACAGTAAAAATATAACTTTTTACCTAAACTGGTATGACTTGTAATTAAAAACTTGATTTTTTAAATAGGAAAAAGTACATGTATAACTTGTAATTTAAAGTCTAAAAACGATATGTGATGTCATTTTTCCAATAGATATTATGTATACATAATGAAGTTATATAATCGCAGTCAATGTATATTTTGAATCAAATTATAAAAGTATAATATCAATTAGATATGCAATCTACTTCATGTATACATAAAATTTTATTCATAATTAGCCATAATTTTTTTTATGACAAGCACTCTTAAAAGAGTAACAAACGATACAATTAATATTCTTATGTATACAAGTTAAACTAGGGATAATAATATTAAATTTTTATTAAAGAGCCAGTTCAATTAGAAATAATAAAGAATATTACATCCCTAATAAAACGTCAGTGTTTTCATGTTTGACTACTTTGTGCCAATATTTTTTGGCCTAAGATCTACTAGGGTATATTAGGTTATAAAATTGACAATTTTATAAAGGACTTGAACCCTACATGTCAGTCTCTTATTATGTTACTAGTACAAGTAATAATTATAGTTACTTGGATAAGAAAAAATAATTATGTCATAGTTAATGCAGCATATTAGTTTTTGTTGGCGATATTAAATAATATTCGCATTATGTTACGTGAAATTGTATGTATCATTTTATAATGTTAATGTTAGATAAGAATATATGTATTAATAATAAATTGGTATAATTATTTAAAGATGAAATGCCCTTAATAATATTTTATTATTATTCTCTCTGTTTGAATTTATGTGAAACTGTTGAGTGGGAACGAATTCTAAGAGCAAAATGAAGATTTTAATTTGAAATTTATAATCTAAAATAATTCATAAATATTTTTGTGACTATAAATAATCTCAATTCGAACTCTCTCAACCCCTAAAAATTCTCTCTCTAGCGAACGACAACTGTAACGACCCTTTTCGTCATTATGGGAGAGCTATTCGTGCGAAGAAACGAGTTAGAAAACTTTCGATTGGGGAGTTGGAAATTTTGGGCTAGGCTAGTCTCAGACAAATTCTGAGCGAGGTAAGGTCTAGGACAATCAGGAGAGGATTAGGTAAAATATCTACGGTGGAGCTAGTTTTTCTATTAGCTAAGACGTTAAGGAGTCCGTAGGACTTTTTAGAAATGAATTCGGGTGAGTAGAACTCCCGATATCGAACTTGACATGAAGGGGCTGGTCTGAAACGTCAAGGTTCGAAGGTGTGTTGCAAAATGGGCAAAACTGTGAGGATTTCTGAGTTTTTGTCCCGTGTCAGTCGCTATAGCGGATGATACGCTGATACGGAAACATTGCTATAGCAGAGAAATTCCAGCTATAGCGGGCGGCTATCGTTATGGAGGTACCGTTATAGCGGGATTGCGCTGCTATAGCGGGATAAGTCGCAGTAAATGCAAAAACTTTTTCAAAAACGTTCATTCTTTCTCAAGAACGTTTTGGGGAAGGGAAAAGTCAATTTGGGAGATTCTCCATTGATTTTCCACCAAGTTCCTTCTTAAAGGTAAGTATTTTGTTTGACCTAGGATGAAAAATCTGGTATAACAAGAATTGTTGGGTGTAAAAACCTTGGGTTTGGTTATAAACTGATTAATTAATGATTTTAATAACATAATTTGCTAGTATAACCATAATATTGATAGTTCTAGGTGAATTGTTGGTGGAAAGGCCCTCGGTTGAGTGGAATGATCATGAGTTTGGCTTGGGTATTAGGATTAAGGTATAATCCGAGGATAATTAAGCCATCTTGGGTTGATTTGTGTTTATGTGTTTGTTTTTAGACCAAGAACAAGCTAAAGCTTCACAAAAAGGAAAAGCTCAGGTTCAGTAGAGCATTCGGGCGTAATTCGAGGTAGGTGATGGTTGAATTATTTTTCCATTTACGTTATGTGTGCATATTAACTATTACATTAGTATTGTCATACGTTACGTATTTAGGGAATAAGGTACTGAATATTAATGATATCCGATTATCAATCTTATGCAATGAATTATCTTAGATACTTGTTGATTTAACAAGTGTGGATTAGTTGCATTGTGATTATGATTATTGTGATGTCTGTGACATTCGGTTGACTCGGGTACCACGCCTAATACAATGTATTAGTTGGCTTGGGTACCACGTCTGATACGGAATATCTATCGGTTGGCTCGGGTACCACGCCTGGTACAGGTTCTAATATGGTTGGCTCGGGTACCACATCTGATACATGTTTGAATTATTTTTCTGTGTTGGTTCCATGAGTGAATCGAGTTTATTTCTTGTGGTATAATTACTGCATATTGATCCATGAGTGGTCGGATGATTGTGTTTAAATATTGGGTTATTTCTTGTGTAGACCGGGATTGCATGTTCAACATAGTAGAAGATGTCTTAGGGATCCTTGGGTGGTCCGAGTTATTTGAATGATGTGTGGAGTCGCATATATTATTGTTGTTGTTGTGGTTTGATACATATCACATGTGGTTGGTAAGTCAGGTTGATAACTAAGAGTCTTGTTTATTTTCACTGACTTGAGTTATACATGTTCTGTCCTGATTTACTAAGTTTTAGTTATGTGTTCATATCTCGTATATTGGAGCTGACCGATGATCCTACCAGTGTACTGTTATTTTTGTACGTGTACTGATACTGCACTTGCTCTTTTTTTGTTGAGTACATGGCATATTCCAGCGGCGGCTGCACGACCTCAGTTTAGACACGGGCGTTTTTTAAATCAAGGATGAGCTACTTCTTTCGGGCAGCCATGGATTCACTCACTCATTCTACTCCATTATTCGGACTCAGATTACTTTTGATTTTGGGGTTGCATCCCCATATTCTAGACTTGTTAGACGTTTTGGTATATGATTTTCAGATTCTAGGGGATATTTCTGCAAGAATTTCTTATTACTTTATTTTAGATGTGAATCTTAGTCTTAATTAATGCAAACTGATTTTAGTTGCTTAGTTTTAATAAGTGTTGACTTGGTTACTTGGTTCGCTCACTGAGGATTTAGAGTGGATGTCACTAGCAGCGGTTTAGGTCGTGACAACAACAAACCCTAATAATTCAAATTATCAGCTTTGATGGCCATATTGGCCGGAGGACAACTTCCATCAAAGGTTGTTCCACCATTCCCACCACTCCCACATACTCTTCAATCTCCTCTGCTAATACCTTAATCGATTGTGTCGCCACAATAATCAATATGTCCGTCATATGCAGGTTTTCTAAAACCTACCCCACCGATTTCTCAATCGTCGGTGCCTATGAAGCCATGACTTTTATCAATGGAGAACCCCATGTTGTCTAGAAGTTGTCTAAAGTTAAACATTTATAGTTCCACATAATCTCCAGTTTGCATTCTTAGGTAAATTCTCTTATGGCAAATCAGATATGCATGAACTTTGCAAAATTTTGCCGAGCCAATATGAGATCAAAGGGAAATATAGTGTCGAATTAATTGAAAATAGGCATGCATTAATAAAATTTACTATGTTAGAATACTACATACAAATGTTATCAACTTCGGCATACTATTTGAAAGTTTAAAATCAGTATTCGCAGATATAACCTCTTAAATGAGATATATAGTTTAAGCCGAATGAAGAAACTTCAATAGCAGTGACATGGATTAGTTTTTCAGAACTTCTTCCAAATTTCTTTTTGAATGATGCAGTGTTTTCCCTAGCCTCATTAGTAGGGAGACCTCTTACCTCAGATATGGCTATTAAAAATTAAATTAGACCTTATCGCGTTTTATTTTTGTCGCGAAGAACGAAATTTGACGTGATGACTTTTTTAGAATAGAAAGAGTGATGAGTCACCATCTAACGTGTTAAGGTGCGTTAGAGAACCATTCTAAATTAATTACACAATTATTATTTTTTGTCTGCACAATCAAAAATCGGATAAGAGTTTAAGTTATCTCGAAAGAAAGGTATTAAACATTTTTCGAGGTCCACAAATATGAATCCCTGTCGGATGTTATTTATTATGTGAGAAAATTATGTGATAAGCAAAATACTATTCATTTTTAAAAGGCTAAAATAACTATGTGATTAAGCGCATGAATCTATAAACTTAGGCATAAATTTAATTATCTAATTAATACAAATCTAGGTGATACAGTGATTAGACATGTGAATTTAGTTATTAATTAAGAAAAAACACAAGTAAACAGAGCAAGAAGTTTTCAGATAAGCGAAAAGACATAATTGGCACAGTAATATAAGAAAAGATGATCTAAGTAATTAACTAGGTGATTAATAATAAACTATTTCAATCAAAATATAACACAAGGGTAAAATTAAAAAGACTATAAATTAGAGAGTAATTGCTCAATCTCGTGCAAAGTCTTAAAAGACCTTTTAATCAAAGTGAATGATTATCGAGCTATAAGTATATCATATAGATTACTCCCTATTTAGAAGGAAAATAATTATGGAGGAGAGAGTTTTTTTATCCTAACATGATCACCCCATGCAATTAACATAATACTTCGCAATCAAATAATGGTTGCCCATATTATTCAGTTTGGTTGTTTTGCTTTATTATTATTATTAAGCCTAAAGAACACTAAAAAATGATAAAAGACTACGTCCTAAAAGTGCCTACCCATCTCAACTTAGTGTCCAAGAGGCATTGTACTTTTTATTTGGATATGAATCTAGAAAAAATAAAAGCTTAAGGCTGATTGATTAGACACAAAATTAGCGTCAAACAAGATCAACGTGATTTTAAAAAAACAAGATAAACGTGATTTTAAAACAAGTAACATATAATAATTTTATGTAAGCATCTTAATTAAAGCAATTAGGTGATGGACATGCTGAAAATTAATTAGATCATATAAATATGGCGTCGAAGTGTTATGCTCTAATTAACATGCTGAAATTAATTAATCCTTTAGGCACGACATTCAAATGTTATGGATTAATTAACATGCTGAAATTAATCATAAATAGATCTTATAGGTATGATATCTAATTGATGGATTCATGAAATTATTAGGAGCAAAATTGCATGCTAAAATATAGAAAATTCTTATAGACATGAGATCCAATTAAAGTGATGACTTTGTTAATGCATGTTCTATAGGCATGATAGCTAACTTATACTTAAACATGCATAAAAATAATTAAATCCTTTAGGCATGAGATCTAATAATAAAGATAATATGACTATGCTGAAAATTAATTATATGGTCAAATCTTAGAGGCATGATTTTCAGGTATTACAGACTTAATTAACATGCAAAAATAGTTTAAAGTAATTAAAATCCTAGAAGCATGGTATCTAAATGAAAGCTATGCTAATAGAAACAAATTTTAAAAATCAAATAAGCTTAGTTAATCTTATGAACATGATTCCCAAGGCACTAAAATAATCATGCTTTCGAAATAGAATCTCTAAATACGATATCTAGTTGCTGCATATGGAATTAGACTTGCTTTAAAGTCAAAATAATTCTATGGGCATGGTATCTAACAAATACTATTAAACTAGATATGCTTCACACAATGGCATCACACTAAATGTAAAGACAAAAAAAGAAGCATACGAATAACACTTAACACATAGCTCCCCACCCCCGACAATCCCTCTAATTATATTATTACATCAAGGTTTATACATAATTATTATAAAATAAACAAATGAATGGGAACATAAATACAAAAAAATTAATGCTGAAATAAATGACTTTGGCAAAACAGTCCCTTTAGTCCCAGAATCTCATGCGACTCTTTAACAGCCCAAGCGTGATATTAAGCTCCTGCTAATACAAATAATAAATTATGAACACAGACGCAACGTATGCATGCATATGTAAGGGCCAAGGACATTTATTCCTTAAACATTGATCCAAAATACTGTCCAGTAATCAAACAACTCGAGCATGAAGAGATTGATCTGATTGAGGTACAAAACATATCCTATAGGTATGCTCTCTAGGTTCGAATAAAACTAAATACACAAGTTAGTTTTATTTGATTATCTATCCATACAAATAAATATCATATCCAAGAAACACATGCAACGAGGCATCAATAAATTTTAAGAGTCAAATCTTTTGACACATTAATTTAGAATAATATACTAGAATGCTTTCCAACTACTTAATTAATGCAAAAAAATTAAATAAAACTATAGGTATTGAATACATTATTAAGAAAATTAATCAGTGATAAGCAGATTAGTTATATGAAAAGCAGAAATTAGCAGTTTTAAAGTGCCTCGTATAAAAAAAATTATGAATAAGTGATACGTGTGTAAAAACAATGAGTAAAAGGCATGAGAAAATAGTAAGGAGGGGTGTTATTTATATACGGAATAGAAGTCTATCAGTAAAGAAAAGGAAATAAATTAAAAAGAGTCAAATCAAAAAAATTATTTTCCTTAAACAAGTTAGCCGAATCAATTATTGCAACCAAGTTAAAGTTAATTTGCCATAAATAATTAGGTACTAAAGCTGTCCATATTGAAAGAATCAGAGAGGGGGAAAACGAATTGATTTTGCATATCAAAATTTCTATAAACACATGAGTACTAAAGCTATTGAATTAGTCAAGATTAATCAAACATAATTGAGAAAATATCAAGGTGTGAATTGAAGAAATTTTTTTCATAAACGAAACAGTACTAAACTGTCACATTCTATTAAAGAAAACAAACTAGAGAAAGTAAGAATCATGAAAGATTTTCCTTATGTAATTAAATCATTTTCAGCATAAAATTAGTCAAAATTTACCAAAATAAGCAACTGTCAACACCTTTATAAAATTTTGAATTAATATATAGTAAAATTTTCACGTTGCCATATTTTATTACTCCAAAGACTTGTCCAGAATCACGTTGAGCAAGGGAAGGAGAAAAATTATAATCATGGATTGATATATAGAGTTTCAACATAGATTATGCTGAACACAATTCTAAATAAATTCTCATACACATATACACAATATCAAAACCTAAATATAGAGAATTAGAGCTAACCAAAAATTCCTAAAATTTAGGGGTTTTCACATATGATAATCTAAAGAGAGAAAAAATAAGAATCATAACGAATCAAACAAAAATCCACAAACAAAACACATGAATTTTAGATCTACAATTCTGTCGAAAGCAATCAAACATAAAGAGACCATAACAGGGACGAATTTCATAAGAATTTATCTTAAAATTAGAACATCTAATCTTTAAACAAAACTCGAAGTAGAATGGCGGACCTTAAAGCCTTCTGATCATACATAATTTAGCTTATTGAAAAATCGTATATCGTGCTTGCTTCATTGGAGATTTTTAAAATTCGCCGAAGACGAGAAAACTTTTTGAGTTTTTGGGATCTAATTGGAGAAATTGATAGAACAAAGTACAAGGTGTCATTTGGTGTGAGTTTTATTATGGTCAGTCGACTGAAGGCGGCCAGAGACAGTGAGACAGAGAGGCAGCGACGTAGGGAGTTAAAAGAAGGAGTGAAGTGGGAGAAATAGGAGTAGCAAAGAGGAAAGAAATGAATGGTGGTTTTTATGGTGGTGTTTCACTGGATTTGGTGGCGTTGGCTGGTTTCACCGGCCAAAGGTGGTCAGAGATGGTGGTAGAACAACGATGAGAGAGTAGAAGATGGGGAATTAGGCGATGGTGTGTGTATAATGTATTAGGGTTTTAGAGATTTTGGGGTTGGAATATGATTTAAAAAGGAATTAAATTAAAGAAGCCACCTTCCTCCTTCCTAAACCCAAACTGAAACACCCCTAAGGAGATACACTAGAGAAAGTCCTAAAGTCGTTTCTTTAACTCCCACACTCTACTGGTGTCATCCGTCATAGCAGAAAAGGAACAAGCCGAGTGCCCAACTAAACATCAAAGCTGAAGTCTAAACATACCAGGCTAAAGACTGTGTAAAGCAGGAGGAAAGCACACCAAATACTCTCTACCCACAGAAACTGACCCAAGTGAAGAATGCCGGTACTCGAACCACGATCATGAGCAAGATAGTCCAAACATCCCCTAACCTACCAACCATCGCACCCTCAGAAATGATGCAACTACCCTCGTCTAAGTCTGGCAACGGGATCGGTACCGGGACTGTTGGATCGGTATTAACCGGAATCGGACCGGTATCGGAGTCATCTTCCGCCGGATCGCCGGGAACCGGGACAAAATCGGTATCGGGTGTACCGAAATTTTTACCCTTATCCGTCCCGGTAGGTACCGGTACCTACCGGGACCGGACCGGACCGGTACTGGACCGGAATACCGGGTCCCGCCCTTTTTTTATATTTTAATTAGATTAAAATTTGATTATTTATAATTGATAAAGTTTCAAAATATATAAGTTATTTCAAACTCTAAAAGTTTTAAACTCTAAAAGTTTCAAAATATATAAGTTAAATTTTAAACTCAAAGTTTAAATTTCAAATTTTAAACTCTTAAAAACTTTTCAAACTCTTAGGTCTTAAGTCTTAAAAGTTTAAATTTAAATTATCAAACTATAACTAACTTAGTAACTTACTTACTTAAGTTTGAAACTTTTTAAACTATATCAAAGTTTTAATTTTTAAACTTTTTAAATTTCAAATTGTAACTTAAGTTTGAAACATTTAAAAATTAAAAAATTGAAGACAATAATTAAAAAAATTTAAGGCGAATAGCTTATAATTTTATTCATAAAAAATAAATAATACAATTTGTATTGCAAATATTAGAAGAGGACCTAATCTATGCAGCCACCTTCTAGGAAGGGTTCTGTTTGAATTAGGCCTCGAACTATCATACTAATATTTGAAGCCTTGAAAATAGTCTTGACGTAGAGTTTCTAACAATTTCTTGGTAACATTTTCTGGAAGTGGTTGTTGTGCTTGATCCTCCAATGCATCCATGCCGTCTTCACTAAAATTTACCAAAATATTATCTATATCATATTCAAATTGGGCAGGTAAACTAGGACGCCCATAATTCCTTCACTCGATATTGATTCAATCTCTAAACAATACCGATATCTCCAAGCTGTCTGATGCTAATGAATACCTATGCTCCCCAATTTGATATCTTGCTGCACTAAAAGTGCCCTTTGAAGCTACTGAAGATGCTTGAATAGCTAGCAAATCTTGAACCACCGGTTGAAGTTTTGGAAATGACTTGCCGCGAGTCCTCCACCATCCAAAAGTTGAGGTTTGCCTTGTGGATCCTTAATGCTTTCCGTTCCTTGATTAAGATATTCATCAAAATCATTCCTTTCATTAGAAGTAAGACCAAGATAATTTTCCATCATATCATCTTCATTTGAATATCTACGCCTAGAACTTGTAGGTTCTACATTACGTATTGCATCATTTATTCTACTAGAATTATACAAGTCATACAATTTTCTAGCTTCAATTCTTATGCTATCTTTAACATCTGACAAACTAGGTATTTTGTCAGCTTCGTCAACTTCGTCACCTTGGTTATTTTGCTCATATATAATATCTAAAATATTTAAATTTGAATATATTCTTTCAACCATTCGTGCTGCACCTATTTCTTTGTAAGTTGAGTTTAATAAACAAGCAGTTAAATAAATTTGAGGAATAGGAAAAAAAATATTTTCTAAATTTTTTAATTATTGCATTAATGGACTCTTTAAACCGTGGAATATTTTTGTATTGAAAATTTTTATCAGAAATAACACATATATTTGGTAAAACTGAACAAATAGTTGAATAATAAAGTCTAGATATTTATTTTGTAGCTAAATAAAAAACTTTTAAAAATTCTTTAAGTTCATATACTTCTTTCCAATCAATGTCAGTAATTCTATAATCACTATATGAGCATTCCAAACCATTTGTAAAGGCTTTCTATATTCATAAGCAACTTTAAGCATTTCATATAAAGAATTCCGTCTAGTAGACACAGTTTTTGGAATTTTTCTAGGGGGCATTTCTAATTCTTGACAACGGCGTTCAAACTCTACACGTCTAGACTTTACTTGACATTTAAAAATAAAATGACATGCAACTTCATATTTTATACAACCATCATTATACATTGCCATACCATCTCTGACAATCAAATTATATATGTGTGCAGTACACCTAATATGAAAACCGTCATTATAAATAGGGCAAAGAGCCAGTTTTAGTTTATCAACAACATTTGTATTATTAGAAGCATTATTAAGGGTGACACTAATTACTTTATTACAAATTTCATAAAATTGTAAAACATCTATAATAGTTTGAGCTATGTAACTATCGATTTTCAGTATTTTACAACATTTATAACCTAAAATTCTTTTTTGCATGTTCCAATTTTTATCAATCCAATGACCAGTAATAGTTAAATAATCCTTACAATTAGGACTACGACCCATATCAGAAGTGATAGCCATTCTACAAGTATTATAGTTAAATAAACAACGAAGATATTGTAAATGTTGTCCTTGATAATCAAAAACAACTTTTTTAATTGTATTTCTTGTAAAACCTGTGAAAGATGGATTATACACTATTAGAATATATTGAATAAAACTGGGATTTTTAGCAAAACTAAAAGGCAAGACACAAACAACAATCATTTTAGCTAATTCTTCAAGATCTCTTTCTCTACTATAACTGCGATGTGTACTAAGGCCAGAAACATTAGAAGGGTCTAACTGTGTTTGGACCATGTTAGAGGCCCCTACTCCTACATATGCATCGGGAAGGGGAGTACCATATTTTATTGCATCGTCTATAGCCTGAGCTTGCAAAAATTTATTTTTACAACATCCCATCAAATGATTTCTTAAATGTCCCGTCCCACCCGACTTTCCCGTAGTTTTATGATTCAAAATACATTTACATTTTTTACAAATAGCTTGAGTTTTATCCTCATTTTCAGTCATAAATTGCCACACAATAGATCTTTAAGGACGCAGCTTTGGGCTTAGCCCTAGTAGGATGTACAGGGGGAGTGGGAGTGGAGAGCTCAGTAGCGGGACTAGTAGCCGTAGACGACTCTGTTTAATCATCATCATAAGTATCATTATCATCATATTCATTATCATATTCTATTTCTTCATCTAGTTCTTCATTAAAATTACCAAACCTTGTCTGTAAAGATTCATGATCTAATTGAGTATTGCTATCAATATTAAATGGAGTTTCATCAACATGTATAAAATCATCCGTATTTATTCTTAATTGAGGCAGTTGTCTAGTTTTAGATTTGGATTTAGAAGAACTACCGACTTTACTTTTTCTGGTTACTGCATTAGTTAACCTACCAAAAAGTATTTTTTTACCTTGGTCGATATTTTTATCACCGGATTCCATATTAAAATATTAAAAGTAAGCAAATAAATAAATACAAAAATTAAATGCAAAAAAATAAATAAGTAAAGAGATGAAAGTTGGAACGAATGTACCAAACATCTGCGTAAAAATAGACGTGTATAACCAAAAGCCAAAATTGATATACGAAACTTGAAGCTTGAAGATTGCTCCAAAATAATTCACCAAAACTTTCAAACTAATAAAATTAACAATTTAATAGAGACTAGAGAGTAGAAGACTTGAGAGTTGAGAGTTGAGAGAGTAGATGAAGAAGCAGAATATTTGTGTAGTAAATAATGAAGGGGTGGGGTTTTTTTATAGTTAAAAATTAGGACTAAAATATATTTTTAAAAACTTTGGGGTATTAAAAAAGTTTGGGGGGTAGGGAGGTGTTTTGAGGGGTGTTTTAGGTGAAATGGCCGTTGGATGGGGCCCACTAGCCGTTGCCAACGGCTAGCGGGCCCAACGGTCAAGTGAATAAAAATAAATAAATTGAATTTTCCCGCCCAGAACCGGACCGGACCAGAGCGGTATCGGTACAAACCAGACCGGGATGGTCCGGTAAAAAACTCTCTTCCGTCCAGTTCACCATCCTGGTACCCCTTACACCTACCCCAATCGGTAGCTACTGGACCGTTACGGAACCGATAACGGATCGGAACGGACCGGACTGGTACCAGTAGCTCTCGGTTCCGTTGCCAGCCTTACCCTCGCCACCTATCTATCGGCACTGCTCTATATTGCCTTAGAGATTTAGGCATAAGCAAGATAATGATCTTGGAAAAATAATCCTTGACCACTGAGACAATGAGATGACCAACAACCACGGTGAAAACCACCAATTTAGAATAACAAAGCCTACCGCGCATCATATCTCCAGATAGACACCTCCTAAGGCTGATACACTTGATCCACTACTAAAAGAATTCTCCTAAGGGGTAGCTACATGCATAAGCACTACAAACTCAAATAGTACACCCAGACGAGACGCAAGGTAAGAATACAATTATACACTAACCTGCAGACCCCATATCAAAACAATACCAAGGATAGCAGATAATAATGGGGATCATATCTGTAATGGCAATACTTGGAGCCTCAACCTCTGGCCTACTCAAAGAAGCATCTGACCAATGACTTCCCCCTTCAGACTGAGTACCAGCACCACTACCTTTTCTACCCGATTGAGCCACCGGTGCTGAAGGCTCGATTATCCCACGTTGGGGATACTCTCTAGAATAGTGTCCAACCACCCCATAATCATAACAACCCCGAGAAGCTTTGTTCGGATGCAAAGTACCTGCCAAGCCAGAACGATCACCTGAACTGCCTGGCAGAAAGTCATCTCTAGAAATCTGGAGACTACCCCTACTACCCTGCACACCGCATCCAGCCGGTGGCAATGGAACTCGAAGAGGGTGAAACTCCTGAACCTGGGACAATACCTAGCAAAATGCCCCAACTCACTAAACTCATAGCAACCTCTAATAGATAGAGTATGACGAGAAGATCCTGATGCACCAGACTGGAAACCATGGCCTAAATACTAAGAATACAAACCTCGTGAAGTCTGACCTGATCCCTATGGTGTCACCTGAACTGGACGGCTAGACTGAGAGTAGTGAAACTGACCTCTACCAGAGAATCCCATACCTCGGGACTGAGAACCACTAAAACTGCCCCGACGATGATATCTCTTGATAATGCCTCCATAGGCCTCATGACATAACCCCTCTACAACCCATGCATGATCAACTACCTGAAGGAAAGTAGTCCCAACTGTCACCAAGTGCTCTGTAGCCAAACAAAGCAGCAAAATCAACCCTCTGACAAACCTCTGCACACTCTCATACTCTATAGGTATAGTCATGGTAGCGCATCTAGTCATCTTGTGATACATCACCTCATACTCCAAAACAGACATAGAACCCTGCTGAAGATAGACAAACTCATCCCTGGCCATAGCACCGCTCAAAGAATAGGGCACTACCCCTGACTGTGACACACCCTCCAGAAGACTCGGAGTCCTAGACATGGTGTCTTTAGGGACTGTGGTGGCCATAAACCCTATCAGAGGATGGGCTAGCCCCAAAGCCTTGGGCTGAAGTGGTAAAACCTTAATCTGTAACCTAGAGCTAGTGAAAGTGTTGCAGTAACAGGCGCAAGAGCCTCGTCCTCACCCGCTACCGTACTCATTTTAACCATATGATAAGGAATGGAATAAATGAAGTTTTAGAAGTTGATAGAGTCAAGAACGCACAATAAGGAATCAAAAAGATGGAACTTTCCTAAGAATGCCCTATAGCCTCCCGTAAATAAGATACGAACGTCATCGTTCTGATTCACGAGACTCTACTAGACACATTCTCTTATACCAATGACATCGATGAAACTAGGATTCTGATACCACTCTGTCATGACATAATTTTTTGGGTTGTGATGGACCTACTATACCCCACCAGTAGGTAAACCAAACCCTTAGCCCAAAATGGCAAGTAACATGCTAATAAGAGAACGAGATGAAAGCGAAAGAATAATATTTAAATAAAGGAAACAAACGGAAGATAAAGCATATAAATAGAGAGGGAAGAGAACAAAGTGTACAAAGACTCCCCCAATACCTAGTATCAACTAGTACAAGAGCTGCTACAACATGCAAAGTTCTAGATAAGTAATATATATATATATATATATAGAGAACAGTCTCCGAAGTGCAAAAAATAAGACTAGTCTAAAATAGAAGGAGAAGAATCAACTCTTCGCGAGAGCTCACCCTGTATCTCCAATCAGCAATTCTGCTAGAAGATAGCAACAACGGCGATAACTCACACTAAGATTTGCATCAGTAAAAAGATGCAGAAGTGTAGCATGAGTACCAAAACCATATGGTACTCAATAAGCATCATAGGCCGACTAAGCTCAAATAAGATATAAGTATAATAAAATATAGTGTAAGCCAAAGGAAAAAAGATAAGGGTCAGAAGTAGGTTAACAGGTCGCGGCTAAATCGCTAAGAAAGACATAAGTAAATAACTCGAAAGGAAGTGTAAAGTAGCAATATAACTAACCTGACTCGAGAAGCATAAGGTAAATGACTTAGAGAATTATGAACGATAATAAATAAACCTAACTGGACCCCCATAAGCCCGAAAGACACAAACAACAACCAATGAGTCCAATTGGACCCCCACAAGCTCAGAGGATACAAACAACACACAATACTAACTAGTAGCCAACCTGATGGTAGAGGGATGCAGAGGAGTGATATGATATGCAATGTGACATGGTGCAATGCAGCATGTGGCAATGCAGTAAGAGTAAAAATCTTGAAATAGATTTGTAGGCCGCCTCGTAGGCTCCCCGAATCATCTCACAGGCCACCCGTAGGTTCATCAACGTATGCAAAAGT
Organism: Jaltomata sinuosa; assembly: GCA_003996215.1. Taxonomy (NCBI): domain Eukaryota; kingdom Viridiplantae; phylum Streptophyta; class Magnoliopsida; order Solanales; family Solanaceae; genus Jaltomata; species Jaltomata sinuosa. Next base: position 1,219,321 of record QJPP01000072.1, read on the forward strand.
AAAACTCAAATATGTGCTCCTCGAGCATGCAATCATAAATACCAGTAGAACCACCTGGAACACATGTCTCTTCGGGCTTGCAAGTTTAAATAGTCAGTAAAACCCCCCAAAACATGGATCTCCTCGTGCATGCAAGCTTTAGTAGTCAAAATCAATAGTAAAGTAGAATAATTCCTTTAGAAATCTGAAAATATATGGCAAGCGTGAAAAGCCTCCTTTTAAAGATGAAAACCAATATATATATATATATATATATATATATATATATAATATATATATATATATATATATATATCTTCCAGTTCATGCCATGAACCATGTATGTGAATGTAGTAATGCTTAAGTGTCAGCCCATAAATTATGTGAATACAAGTACATACACCAAACAGGGTAACCCCCTTCCATGTCAAGATCGTACTAACCTGAAGTATATCGGTCCTAGTCCAAGGCCTCAGGCCCACCATCTCATAACATAAGAAAACATAAATAACGCGATAAACACAAGAGTTGGGGGAAACTAATCTTCCGGGGACTACCACTCCAACCTATATTGAGGATATCTATCTACCACTAATCCCATAATCTAGTCTCAAAAAGATAACAGACGACCTAAAGCTAAGGTAAAGGTAAGAAACCAACAAAATTAAGCTAAGGATGAAGCATACTGACCTGGAACCCAGCCAATCCAACACTCACGACCTTGGGACCACAAATACACAATATAAAATAATAGGGGAAATATGAGGAAAAACAATACAATATAAATATAAAACTAATAGTAAATGTCTACTCTACTGCCAAGTCCTCTTCTAATCCTATGCTAAGGTTTTTTAATCTAATCACCTCAAGTCACAAGCAGCCTAAACTAAGCTAAGGCATTTGACTATAATCCCAAGAATGCTATGGATACTACGCTATGACTTACCGAGAACTACAATCTACACTAAGGATTTCCAAACAAGATTCTACTCTAAGGTCTCTAAATGAACTATAAGGAATAAAATACCTAATTAGAGCATGGCCAACCACAATATTTCTCTATCCATAGCAGTCTATTATACGAATACATTAAACGAGCAAAGTCTAAAAGTAAATAAGACGTAGCCTACTTGGAGGCTGAACACGCACTCACCAATCCACTAACCCAGAGTTTTTTCCCTTTGAGAAGCCTCCGATTGCTGCCACGCTATTAAAGCAATAAACTACTCGTTAACATGAGAATAATGATACCCATATTACTTTTCAGAGTTTTGGGTCCAAAATTGACCCTCGGGGCTCGTCAACAAAATCAGAAATCGAACTCCACAAATCTGTCCCCTACGAGGTAAGGAACACATGCCCCAAATTTTGGGCAGAAATAAAAGTGCATTCAGACCTCAAATGGCCCAAAAAGGCTACTTTAAAGATGGGGAAAATCATGGGTTAAAGACCCAATTCACGGAATAAAACTCAAAATTGAAGCTTAGTCGCGTAATGGAATGAGAGGAGAAGAGAATTACCTTATATTCTTAAAAAATGGCGAAGAACTTGTGGAAAAACCCTCTTAGTCGAGCTTTGACTTCAATGGAAATGTTTTTGAAGAACTTGGAATAAATGAAGGAGAAGGTCCTTTAAACACACAACGATCGTCGCTCCTGCTGAACTTTCATCGCAGAAGCGGCTACGCAGGAGCAGAAAAAGCTCATAGGAGCGAAGGTCAACAATGCCCTCTAGCTCCGCAGGAGCGAGTCAAAGCTCGGTGGAGCAAGGCTACAGCGGCGACTATTCCCTGTAGGAGAAGCTCCGCAGGAGCAGGCCAAGATCCACAGTAGAAGACACCACTGACATCACCATCCATCATTGGTGTGGCTAGCTCACTGCAGGAGCGGCTCCACTGGTGTGAGCCAAGCTCCACAGGAGCGGCTTCACCAGCACCAGTTGCATCAGTAGCAACAACCAAAACTCAAAGCCTCCGAATGGACCCTCCAGATTCATCTGGAATCCCCCGCATGCAAACGGAATATGCTATCTACCAAAACTAGTATTTTGGACTTAATAGAATCGATAAATTTCCCAGCGGAGGTCATTTCGATAAAAAATGGTCCCACACCTAAAATATTTGTTTTAACCAAAAGCTAACCAATAGCCCAAACGAGTTTGAAAGCCTCAGGACCCAAACTAAAGGTCCCGCTAGCCCAAAGTCTACACTCTGGAGATAATAGCGCTGATGAAATTCTTATCTAAGCCCATTTACTCCGAACAATGACCAAAGTCAACTCTTTCAACTTGAAGAGTTCCAAAGCAGAGAAACTCTTCTAAAATACAAATGAACTTCCCGGGAACTGAACTATCAGTCTCCGCAAGTCATAAATGACTTGTAGCCACCGTGGGAAAGCTCACAATGCATAAAATGCATGAAGACAGAGAAAATGACTTGGAGGGTCATTAAATTGGTATATGTAGATTTTGTATGGCACTATTTGACATTTATGGATACAATAACTTGGCATAGTTTACGGATGTATAGCTAGTAGGAGTAGGGTGTGTTGGTTCTGGTATAGAGTTGGGAGGATTAGGCTGACCAGCCATTACTGGCAGGCCAGTGGCCATCAAAAAATCAGTCAAAGTTAGGGTTAAGGTTCGGTGTACCTATAGAGGGAAGAGAGCATTTTTACATCGTTCTCAATCATTTCTCAATACATTTTTCCAAGTATTGAATTTATTATATTCAAAAGGTGATAAAGTAAAACTGTAATTCTATTTATGGCACCTTAAGTGTGTGCCAAATCAAGACTGGACAAGTAAAAATGGACGAAGGGGGTATTTTCTTTCAATACTACCCTTATCATTAAATAACTAAATAAGGTACAAGTAGTCAAATTTAAATTTTTAAAACATAATTAATAAGGTTAGTTTAGTAGAATAAATCACTAATAAATATTTTCTTAAAGGAAGTGTCAAGTCAACATCAGCTAAGTAAAATGAAACGAAGTGACTATTAAATATAAACGTGTCACTCCTTTTATTATTGACTAAAAAGGAAAAAAAATAAAGACAGGGGTAGTATTATTTTAGGAAAAAGTACATGCATGCCCCACAAGAGCAAACTATTTATAACTAAATACCCCCTTACAAAAAATATCCACTTAACTAATTACATAAAATGTCCCCTTCCATTGTAGCTTTTGTAGTTATTTAACTGCCTTTTCATTCTTTTTCTTTTTTATTTCTCTACTTCTTTTCTACTTTTTTTCCTTTAGTTTTTCTTTTTTATGTTCCTTTGTTCATTTTATTTTTCTCAAATTATGTTATTTTTTATTTTTTTTACACAATAAGTTGATTCATCCTTAGTTTTGACTCTTTTTTTTTTCTCCTTTTTTGGTTTTTTATTTCTCTACTTCTTCTGATTTTTTCCTTTTCTACACCCCTTTTTTTGCTCGTTTGTTTTTACTTTTTTTTCTCCTTCATTGTTCATTTATTTTGTTCACAAATTATTTATTTTTTATTTTCTTCTTTCACCATAATTAATTTTGACTCCTTTCTTTTTGTGTTTTTTTTCTTTCTGTTTTCTCTTTTTTTTTCAATTTCTTTATTCCCTTGTTTCTTTTCTAATTTTTATCTTTATTAATAATTTATTTTATATCATGATTTTTTTGCTCATTTTTTTTATATAACAATAAAAGATAACTAATATAGTAAACATTCATTCATATTTTTATTTTTATTTTTTCTACTCCTTTTTTCTTATTTATTTCTTTATTCTTTAATTTTTTTCTCTTTTTTCGTTCATTTATCTATTTTTCTCGAATCATATTATACTTTTTTTTTTTACCATAATCTAGTTTCATACTCAATTTTAGCTCCTTTCTTTTCATTTTTCTGTTTTGTTTTATTTATTTTTTAACTTTTATAATTTTATTTAATTCTTTTTTCTTTTATTTTTTTCCACAATCTAATTTCATTCATCCTCATTGAGATTTGCTTTAGTCCTTCAGTCTGATACTTTTCAGTCCTCCATGATACCATCACAATATATCTATATGCTGACATCGTATCATAGAGAATTGCTTTAGTCTTTCATTGAGATACTGCTTAGTATACTGTCATGATATATCTAGATACTAGCATAGTATCATAGATGACTGCTTCAATCCTTCAACGAGACACTCCACAGTCCTCTATGATACCATTACATTATATCATTTCGGCTCTTCAATAATACACTCCTTAGTATACCACCATAATATATCTATATACTAAAGTGGTATCATGTCACGCCCCGAGACTAGACCCTAGACGTAACACCGGACCTAGGATCACAAGTGACCCCAAGCTAACCCTGAAACTGGCATATCACAAGCATACTGAATAATTCTAACAAACGGAAGCATACCTGAAATAAGAGTATAATCTAAAACGGATTCAACTGAGAAGAGAATATCTGAACAGATAGCTGTCTACAAATCAGAACAACCCAAATCAACTGAGTCTAACTCTATGTCTGAAAAACCTCTAATACTGATGAGTTGCTGGGACAAGTCCCCAGCTAACTCTAAAATACTAAAATTAAAGGCAAACTGACAACTCAAAAAGCATATAAAAGATATGTCCTCGGATGATGAGGACTCACCACTGTCTGTTGCTGATGTGGCACCGGGGTGAGCTAATCGCGAGGCTGAAGCTGAGAACCTGAGCTTGCATCATGATAAGATGCATCATAGAGTATGCGTCAGTACTTTGAATGTACTGAGCATGAGGAATATGCAAAGCGAACTAAATATATAAACATGCTAAAATACTAGAAAGCTGTAAACTGAACTAACTGCAGTACATAGACCCAAGGTAAAAATCATGCATAGATAGTTGAAATGCAAGAGTAATCTGGAAGCATACTGAAAGCTAAAAGTAAACATAACTGGGGGCCTAATGCACATTACTAAAACTAAAACTGTGGGAGAACTTATTAACTGACATAAACCACGTGAGCTAAATGTGAAGTCCGATGTATACGCCTCATCGAAAGGACCCAATATACCTTGCCAGGGTATAAAGGAATGACTGTGGTGTGATCACTAAAATTGATGCCCAACAGAGGGACTTGAGGGTACACTGAACCCTAGTCCAACTCGGTGCTAAATACTACTCCCAAACTGAATAATAATAGCTCATTTTAAAACTGAAATCTTGAGTTTCTGAGCCAGGACTAGACTAGTCTAAAATCTCTATTTTTTTGAAATACTATAGTAGACTAGAAACTAGTTAAATTATGCTTTTAAAGCTCATACTAATAACCTAGAATAAGTTTTGAAGGAAATGTGATACTTTAGAAAATCCTACAATCTAGGGAAAATTTCTTGATTTCTCATCTCATGGTGAAAACTCATGCAAATCACTAAAACATACTGAAATTCATATAAAACAGGATATAAATCATGCAAAAATCATGAGAATTAAATTCTAGAAGGATTTGCATAATTGGGTGAGAACCCTAGTTCTTAAATTCATGGAAAACACTGTAAAAAGCTGAGAGTTTTGGGCATAAGGGTGAACTAAACCCTTACTGAATACCCACATACCCGGTGGATGAAATTCCCTGTAAGAAATATGAAGTTTAAGCTTGGAGAAGAAAGCCTTAGGTATGGAAATTTGGAGAAGACGCTTCTTTTCTACTTGAGAACTGATTTGAGAGGAACTAATCTGTTTTGGGGAATTAGACTTAATAAAATAAGCCTAAGACTATTTATAGTCGGAGCAAAATAGAAAGGAAAGGTCTAAAATACCCCTGAGAAGTTAACTTAAAAGCTGTTGCTGGAAAATTTGCGTCTTAGGTTCCACGGATGGGTTCTACGGCTCATGGAAACTTCCACCGCATGTGAAACCCTATCGTGGTTCTCGGACCTGGAAAACAGAGCTACTGGGATGGGTCCTATGAGTTGGGTTCACGACTCGCGGAAGCTTCCATGGGTCATGGAACCCACTCGTGGTTCTTGTGCTGGAATTCATGGCTCTCTGAAAATTGGTTCCACGAGTTGGTTTCACGACTCGTGGAAGCTTCCATGGGTTGTGGAACCCACTCATGGTTCCTGTAGACTTAAATCTGGGCTACTAGAACTGGTTCCACAAGTTGGGATCACGACTCATGGAAACTTCCTCGGGTCGTGAAACCCAATCGTGGTTCCTGGGAGTCATCTGCTAGAAGGATTCCATGGGCAAGTTCTACGGTCCATGGAAACTTCTATGGTCCGTTGACTCCAGTCATGGGATGAACTTTAGAGGAGCAGTTCTCTGATCTTTGTTCCATGAGTCCAGTCCATGACTCGTGGACTGTTCCACGGCTCGTGGTTATGCTGATAGTTGAAATTTTTTATTTCCTCTGGTTTTCTGAGCTAAGTCTAGGCTTGGAAGTTTTGGGGTGTTACATATTATTCATCAATGAGACACTCCTCAGTCCTCTATGATACCATCACAAGATATTTATATATTGGCATGTTATCATGGATAACTGTTTTAACCCTTCAATGAGACTCTACATAGTATACTATCATAGTATATCTATATACTGACATGATATCGTGGAGGATTACTTTAATCCTTCAGTAAGACACTTCTCAATCCTTTATGATACTATCATAGTATATTCATATACTATCATGGTATCATTGGAATTTTCTTCAGACCTCAATGATACCATCATAATATATCTATATACTATCATGGGATCATTGATGTCTGCTTTCGTTCTTAGTGAGACCTCTATGATACCATCACAATATATCTATACATTGTGATGGTATCATGGAGGATTACTTTAGTCCATCAATGAGATACTCCTCAGTATACCACCAAAGTATATCAATATATTTGCATGGTATCATACTTCAATGAGATACTCTCCAGTCCTCTATGATACCATCGCGCGCAATATATCTATATATTGGCATGGTATTAAGGATGACTACTTCAATCCTTAAATGAGACATTATTTAACATACTATCATAGTATATCTTATATGACACGGTATCAGGAAGGACGACTTCAACCCTTCAATAAGACACTTCTCAATTCTACATGATACTATCACACTATATCCATATACTATCATGGCATCATTGAGGTCTGCTTCAGTCTCAATGATACTATCACAATATATGAATATACTGACGTGATATCATAGAGGATTGTTCCCGTCCTTCAATGAGACACTCTTTAGTCATTTTTAGTTATTTATTTGTGGTTTATTTGTTAATTTTTTAAATATTTTTATTAGTGTAAAATGAGTTAGATAGTATCTTTATCTTTATATTTTAATTATCTTATCTTTAAAAAGAAACGATAAAAAGAAGAAAATTTAACCAAAAATAAAAATATATATTTTTATTAATTTAGATTTTATTAAATAAATTTAATATTCTTTTTAATTACTTCTTATTGCAGTATAATTATTTATTTATTTTATATTTTTGTTAGTAAAAAAATAATCAGCTACTATTTTTCTTTAAAATAATGTAATGACCATTCCAGTTATGTTCACATTTTTGATTTCTTTATACTATTAGAACTTTCCAGTAGCGGCCCCAAGTTATTTATGTCTTGCTGAGACTGGTAGTTCGATGCCCGGGCTGTTCGTTAGGTCGTTATGACTATTTTCCTGTTTTAGAGCTTTAACTTAGGAAATCATTGAATTTGATCAACATTCTTAGCAAGCATGCTCGTAATCAAATTTCGACAGGTCCATTAGCTCTGGAGCATGGACTTTGGTCTAGTTGAACCCTTGGTCAGGGTCTGGGAGCTTTTGGATTGGTTTTATCTCTTTTTCTGTGTTTTTGGGCCAGTTAGAGTTGATTGGTTGACTTTGGTCAACATTCAAAGAAGACGACCTCGGATGACAATTCCATCAGTGCTGTTATCTTTGAAATATCGAATTTGGGCTAGAGGGACCTTTGGTTCAGGTTCCAAGGCTTTTAGACTCGTTTTGGGCCATAGGGTTTTGTTTTGGAAAAGTTGGCCAAAGGTTGATTTTGAGCGTGGGGCCAACTTTTTGTTAAATCAACCTCCATTTGAAATTTTGTCAACCATTTAGTCATGAATGCCATTTTTAGTTGAATAGAATTGTTCATTTGTGTTTGCGGGACCTTGAATGCTTTCTCGAGGGTCCATTCGTTGGCATTTTGGCCAAAGATTATTGCTGGTTGCTGGTGGCTGCTGCAGCACCAGCCAAGCCATCGCCCATGTATAGGCGGGTTGCGTGTGCACAACAAACCAGCCAACCTCTCCCTTCATTGCCTATCGCCTGCGCAATGCCCGAGCTGCGTGTGTGTGCCTATGCGCATGGTGGCGTGCCCACGTGTGTGTTGGCTTAGAGCTAGGCCTGGCCTCCGCTTTCCCTTGGTGTGTGCATGTGCCCGATCACATGCGCATGGCCGCGTGCGTTTAGGCATCGGTTGGCAGCTTATATTCTTGCCTTCTTCTTCTTTTTCATTTTAAAAATACCCAAAACAAATTTCTCCATTATTCTTGAGCTCCAAAGCTCCATCTTTCGTGTGGGAAGATTCCAAAGTGTTGGGGTGAATGTTTTCTCGTCCTTCTCGATGTCAATTGGTAAGTTTTCTTCTTTAATTCTGTTAATTGCTCTCTCTAATTTCCTCTTTGATTCTTGACCTTGTAGGGGCTGTTTGGCCCTTTATCCTTCACGATTAATGCTCAATTTTTGAGAATGCTTTCCTGGCAAGGATGGGAACGTTGTGATAATCTTTATTTTTGGTTTCGGGTTGCAGAGCCTATGGGCTCTCTTTTGACACAGATTTTGACCGACTAGATTATTAGCATTATAGGTACTGTTAGCTTCATATTGATGAGTAGAGCATTATTTTGATAGTTTGATTTTAGTTTGGGACTTCTTGAAGCAGTTCGAGCTTAGGCTTTCACTTCCCAGCAGCTTGTCATCGGACATCAGTTAGGTTATGGCTTACCTACCTTAGAATTTGTGTGTATAGAATATAACTATATTATTTAGCATCTTTGGGTTGGGTTTACTAGGTTGGCACCCCAAACCTTATCTGTTTTCTTCTGTCCATCTTATTTCCTACGTTGGCTTTAGTATTCGAACTAGTTTTGCAGTATTACCCCTTGCGGCCCCATGTGGTCTTTGTGTATATCTTTGGACCATAGATGGTGGGATATTTGGAAAATGTTTATGAGTCCCAAACATCAGACGGTGATATTAGGCTGGTTATCTATGCTGTAGAGCAGATTGAGCCTGTGTAGGACCGATAGGTTGATTGTGAGCCGTTGGGGTATTGATTGTACTCGATCATATCATCATTATCATACAACAGGGTTTTTGCATTTATTTATTACTACTATGGCTGGGGTCCTAACTATCACTAGTTTTCTAAAAATTGCATGGCCCTGAGGGCCCATTTTTAATAAAAATGGTTCTAAATGGATTTGAAACTCGTTTTATTGATCTTCTTGGAGTAAAAGAGATTAAATGATGATTTTATCACTGGGTTTTCACACTGATACTAGACTCGGCCGAGCCGAGCACTAGACTTGTTTTTACTACGGATTTAGACTCGAATATACTCCAAGCATCCTTATTGGGATTCTGAGATTTATGGATTTAGACCCGGATATACTCTGGGCACCCTTATTGGGATTCTAAGATTTACCAATTTAGACTGGATAAAATCTGGGCACCCTTATTAGGATTTTGAGATTTACGGATTTAGACCCAGATATACTCCGGGCACTTATATTGAGATTATGAGATTTTATATGTGGTCGCGTAGACCTCCATGGACCTTGCCGATCTGGACTAAGGGATATGAGCTGCGAGTGTCGAAGGAGGGGTATATGGTGTAGTTGAGGTATACAAGGGACTCCTTCCATAGATCCTACCTACTGGCTTATAAGCATCGGAGGAGGTACATACGGTACTACTGGCACACCTAGTTTTATCATATCACATCATATCATTCATCATGTGTATGATTCCATCCTTGTTTGCTATTTGTTGAGTGTACGCTCTAATAGTATGGGATGTCGGAGGATTTATTTTCACTTGTATGTGTTCCTCAGGTGTATGGGCATCCATTGGGACTGTAGGTAGATTAGCTTACTCAGTCCTATTGTAGCACTTATTAGTTGCCTTTCCGATCATTGGAGGATTAGCTTATTCTCTCCTATGGTAGTACATGTAAGGTTGACTTCCCGATCATTCTTGTCTTATGAATTGTTTTGCTAGCATGACTATATTTAGTTGATTTTCCTTCTTTCCCTTTTATTTGAGGCTACTGGTATACCGCTATTTTCTTAAACTTTATGTATATATTATTGTTGCAAGGATCCATGTACGTTCTCCAGTTTCTCACCTGTGTTTTGTGATATATATATATTCTGTGGATGGCATAGTATACTTGTATTCTTCTTGTCTTCTAAATGTTGCTAGTTTCAATGTGCTTTCCCCTATTTTCTTTTGTGACTACTTCTTTCATATCTGCTTTATACTGCTTTTATATTTTATACATGCTCAATCAGCCTATGATGCCTACTGGGTGCCCGTTGCATTACAATTGGTGCTCATACTACACTTCTGCATCTTCCTGGTACAAATCCTAGTGTGAGCTATCATCTTTGATCACATGGATACTCGTGCAACTTTTGGACATCCGAGACTAGGGTGAGCTCTTGATGACTGGGGCTTGACCATATCTCTTCTCTTTGCTATGTTTACTCTTTTATTTATTCATAGATAGTTGTATATATTCTTCTTTTGTACTCTTTAGTACTCTGTATTTTAGTAATGGCTCCTGTACTTTCGATAACAGGTTGTGAGATGGTGTAGTTTCTTTATATGTATATTTAATTTTCTTTTCTTTCACATTGATTTCTTTATCTGCTTTTGCTTATTTTACCTTTTATGTGTGGTTGCTTAGGTGGTAGCCCATTACTAACCATTTTAGGATACAAGGATTGGTTCGCCTACAGGGGGATTATAGGTGCCATCATGACCTGAGAAATCGAGTCGTGACAACTTGGTATCAGATCCCTAGGTTCACCGGTGTTGTTGGTACAAGAGCAAGTGTCTAGTAGAGTCTCGTGGATCATTACAATGACGTCCATATCCTATTTGCAGGAGGCTACAAGGCATTATTAGGAAATGTTCCCTACTTTTGGCTCCTTATTGCGTTCTTGACTCTATCAATTTATAAACTTCATTGTTCCATTCCTTCTCAGATGACTAGGATGGGTATGACAATGGGTGGCGATGAGACTCCTGCGCCTGTTGCTACAGTGCTTCCTCCAGCGCCAGGATTTCAGATTGAGAGCATACCGCTTCAGCTAGGGGGTTTGGGGCAGCCCAACCTCCGGTGGGATTTACAGTTACCCCAGTTCTTCAAGACACCGTGTCTAGGACTCTGAGTCTTTCAGAGAGTGTGTCACAAGTAGGGGCAGTATCCGGCTTTTCGAGCGGTGCTTTATCTAGGTTTGAGGTTATAAGTCTCTAACAGGGTTCTATATCGGTTTTAGAGTACGAGGCATGGTTTCACGAGATGACTAGATGCATTGCTAGGGCTGTGTCTATCAAGTTTGAGAGAGTATATAGTTTTGTCGGAGGTTTGATTTCACTGGTCTGTTTGGCAACAAAGCACTTGGTGACAGTTGGGACTACCTTTCTTCAGGTGGTTGATCATGCTTGGGCTATAGAGGGGTTATGTCGCGAGGCTTATGGAGGTATTGGTAAGAGGCATTTCTGTCAGGGTAGTCTTCATGGTTCTCAGTCTCAAGGTAGGGGGTTTTCTGGTAGAGATCGATTTCATTGCTTTCTATCTAGCAGGCTAATTCTGGTGGCTCCACAGGATTCAAAGGTGGTTGTACAAAACATGTTGGGCAGAGTAGATGTGATACATGTCAGGCTTCCTAAGGTTTTCATTCTAGGTATGTAGGCCATGGTGGCTAGTCAGGCTCAGTGAGATTCTCATGTCAGACTTCATCTGGTAGAGGTTGCTTCCAGTGCGGTGAGTTTGGGCACTTTGCTAGGGATTGCCCCACGATCACGCATTCTAGTCAGAAGAGTCATCAAGCTTTATCTCCCAAGGCTCTAGTGCCACCGGCTTGAGGTGGTATGCAGGGTAGTAGGGGTGGTCCCCAGATGGTTAGAGGTGGCTTTCAGCCAGGCAGTTTAGGTATTCATCTCGAGTCGACAGGCACCATACATCAAAGCATGACATCTTTGGGTTGTTATGGTTGTGGAGTGATTGGACACTTTTATAGAGAATGTTCTCAATGCGGGACAGTCGAGCTTTCAACATCAACTACTCAGTCCAGATATAGGCACAAACAGTTTGAGGTCCCTCTTAGTAGGCCAGAGGTGGAGGTTCCAGATATTGTTGCCACATGTATGGTCTTTGTCATCATCAGCTAATTTTGGTATTGCTTTCTTTGGGGTTCTACCCTTTTCGTACTTATATATATATATCTACCTACCTATTTCTCGTCTGGATGCATTATTTGAGTTTGTAGTGCTTATACATGTGACTACCTTATAAGAAGATTCTTTTTAGTAGTGGATGTGGTGTGTCAAATTTAGAGGTGACTACCTGGGATTATGACTCATGGGTAGGCCTTGTTAGCTTAATTTCTGGTATTCCCTGTGATTCGAGAGTTGGTTGAGTATCTCAACTTCTAGCGGTCTTGGGTGGTTATTGCCAAGGCCATTATCTAGTGTATACTTGGAACCTTTCAGTTAGTGTTGTGTGGTACCGGTAGCTATGTGACAGGGAAGGTTGTTTTATCTCAAAGAGCATGGTGTTGGGCAAGCAAGTGGATATCAGATAGTTTTGCTTTTCTCGGGAGGTTAGAGTCGACCCTCTTTACTTAATTGGTTTAGGTGGTTAGCAGGTATCTGTTTTGTTTTTACTATTTTCCTCAATTTCTAGTCTGGTCGAGTTTGGCTGGTGACATTATGGTTGAGTTGGGCACTAGGACTATTCTTTTTCTCTCTTTATCGAGTGACACCAGTAGAGATGTGAGACCTAAAGGAATTTCTCCAAGTTCTTCTGAGAAAGATATTGTCAGGTCTAGTGTATCTCTGGGAAGGGTTTCATTTGGTTTGCAAAAGGAGAGAGATAACTCCTTGCATATATACGTGGATTACTGGTAGCTGGCTGAGGTGACGACTGAAGTTATGCTTGGGTTTTGTATATTGAGGACTCGTTCGACCAACTATAGTGTACAGTGATGTTTTCCCAGAAAGGATTTAAGGTCAGGTTCCCTCTAGTAAAGATCAAAGTGGTAGGCATTCCCAGGACTACCTTTGGGGCTTGTTGCAGCCGTTATAATTTTCCTTGTTATGTACTTTGGTTGACCCAGGACTTAGCGGCATTTTTGGATTGGGCATGCCGTGTATACAGAGCCTAGTTGGCTTCAGTTTCTATAGTGTTCATTGGTGATATAAGAGTCTACTCGAGGATTCGACAAAGGCATGCTCGATATTTAGAGTTGGGTTCAGATTCGAGGGTTAGTAGGTTGCTTTAGGTTGTTAGTGGAAGTTTCTCTTTGGTCACGACATCTTTGGGCCGAAAGGTAGTGAGTATGGACAACATAACTTCTCTCTTAGTTTTAGAGTGGCTCGTTGGCCTTGGAAATCCCGTCCTTGGCTAATCGTTTGGTTAGGATTAATTTGTCAGATCTTAACAGAATTCTTACTAGTGTTGAGATCCATTCTTCTCTTGTTGATCAAATCCAGCAGCGTCGATTCAAATATCAACAATTGTGTGATATTTGTGATCATGTTGTATGGGTTGAGCCCAACAGGGCTACCTGAGACTCCGATGGTACTTTGAGATTTGATGGTCGCCTTTGTGTTTTGAGAGTAGGGATTTGATTCAGTTGATTCTCTGAGAGCTTTTCTAGTTGCATGGGATTCCAGCGTTGATTAGGCTCTGCCAATGGTGGGATAGAAGTGTTGGTATGTTGAGTGCTTTTGGAGTTGGTGGTTTGTGTATTGGTACAGTAGAGTGGATGTTTTGAGCCAGAGGGTGGTGAGTTGAGAGATTATTAGCTTGTCAATGGCTAAGCGACAATCTTAGACTCCAAGCATATTTTCCTTTGCCTATAGGTTGGTTTGACTCGATATTCCCAGCATAACGGACTTTTTTCTAGTGGCGAGGCTAGTAAGGTGACCATAAATCCAGATGGTGTTTGAGGATTTGGAGCAGCAATGGTATTCCTAGAATATGGAGTTAGTTGATGGCTATGGACTTCGTGGTAGGCTTTCCACACTCCTTGCAGAAATCAGATGTTGTTTTGGGTCTTCTTGGGCAGATTGCCCTAGTTCACTCATTTTTAGCCGATTCAGACTTGGTACAGTTCAGTGCATTTGGTGTTGTTCCACAATTTGGAGATTCTCCTTCGGTATAGGGTGTTCATCTATGTCATTCTCGACCCTGGTACACCAGTTGCAGTTGAGTTCCGATGGTTGGTTCAGATGGGTTTGAGTATCGAGGTTGATCTTAGGGTAGGTATCCGTCCACTGGTTGATGTCCAGTCAGGGCAGACTACTCTAGTTCTCGAGGGAATGCTATGGATTGGTATTTTGGCTGACAGAGGCTCGTGGACTATTGCCTGGCTTGGGTAGAGTTTGAGTTGGAAGGTGACCTTATTAAAGGTTAAGTGTAGCGGGATCTATAGACCTCTGGTGGGTTAGTTATTGGTTCAAGGGTAGCTTAAGTGTTTGATTTGTTTGCGACTTTATGGTTCAGATGCAGATGATTCAGGATAGACAGAAGGGTTTTGCAGATCAAAGGATTCATGAGTTAGAAGGTTGGATAGTATATTTCTGAGTGTACCTGGTTGAGGTATCACAGTTTCTAGTTCCGTGTGTTAATCACCTTGGTTCGCTTGGTCTCTGTGTTACCTCAGTGCATTTCGGTTGAGTATCTTGAGGTTCGATTCAGTTGATATACTTTTGGGCTTTTGAGTTGGAGGTTGTTGTCTAATTTGGCTGGTAAGGAGGTTAACTTTTTTTTGTCGTTTTCCTTTGGTATAGCTCAGTGGGGTGCCGCCCGGTCGAGGAGGCTACCCGGGAGACCGTGAGAGTGATGCGAGTTTGGTTTCCACAGTTGTTTGAGCCTTCAGGTGTTCCCTTTTCTTGACTTTTGCGGATAAAAGTCCTTTTTAGTAGTGGATGATGTATTGACCCTTCCGGTCATGTTCATGTTTTCACTTTCTTTGTACTGTTATAGCTTTCCAGTAGTAGCCCTAAGTCATTTATGGCTTGCTGGGTGATCTTGGGCGTATTTATACGCCCGCTTGCCTCATTTATCCATATTTTAGCCTTGTTGTGAGGGAAAAAGTGATGTATATCCTTATGATTATTTGCATTTTCATGATTGTGAGCTAGTATATGTGATTAGATGCTTTGCAGGGAAAAAGGTGGAGAAAAACAACCCATGAGAGCTAAAAATGAAAGCACAAAAGCATTGGAAAGGAGTTAGCAATGTTCCGAGAGAAAAAGAAAGCAAAAGAAGAAAATCTGGGCTGTGGCGTACTGCTGGCGCGCCACCCCAGCCCCCAAAATACTAAAGGGTGTGGCTGGCGCGTTGGTGGCGCGTCGCCCCAGCCTCAAACCCGGAAAATTTCAGCTGGGGCATTGCCCCAAGGCCCAACTCGTAAAATTTTCAGCCTTTTTCTACTCCAAATCCAAGTAGGAAAAGGGGTTATTTTCATCATACTCTATAAATACATCTCAAATCACAATTCTTACAAAACTTTTGACCTACGAAGAGCTAGGAGCCGCCGTGGAGGCCGGAGAATATTGGTTTCATATTTTCTTCTCCTTTATTATTTATTTTACATTTTCTTTGGATGATTTGTTGTAATTTCTCCATGTCTATGGGAGTTAAACTTCTCGTTCTAGGATTATGGTAGCTAACTACATGACTGTTGAAGTAGACGATCAATTCGATTATTTATTTATCACAATAGTTGTTCTTATATTCTTGTTCTTACTATTTTAATGCTTCGCGATCATTAAAATAAATCTATAATCTCTTTGTGAACTCGGAAGAAGAATCATTGGGATAGAACAAAGAATATAAGGAGCAAGACCTTTTTTTTATAACGTAAAGAGTAGGTTTGCGACTAGGATAGGAATATACCTAGAACGCGTTGCTTGGTTTATACAAGAAGATATATAAAAGTGTGCGGAATAAGATATCACATCTCCGCTCAATGATATAGTTGTGATGCTATTCTGGATAGGAAATTAGAGGCTCGGAAGACCATAGTTGTAAAATTAATCCCAAAATTAGCAACTAGATAAACAAACAAGTCAATGAAATCTCTTAGTTAACATGATTGTTAGCGAGTCCATAATCCTAATTCAATTTTATCATATTGATTATGTGAAAACCTGCTCTTTATTTGGTTAATTATTTATTAGTTAACTTCTTCTTTTTATTTCTAGATTAGTTAATCATAAATTCATCTTTGGATTTTTCTTCTTTTTATTTCTAGATTAGTTAATCATAAATTCATCTTTGGATTTTTACGCTTGAATAAATAATTAGAACTAGTTTAATTTAGTAAAATAGTTAATCGATAAGTCCTTGTGGGTACGATATCTGGACTCTCAATCCTATATTACTTGTACGACCTCGTACACTTATGTGTGCGTTAAGACGCAACAAGTTTTTGGCGCCATTTCCAGGGACTTAGAAATTAATTATTTATCTATATTAGGCTTTTTCTTTTTATTTATTTATGTTTTTGTATAGATTTTCTTTTCTTTTATAGATAGTTTATTTTTTTCTTTTTTTTAACATGACATCTAGGGATAAATATTGGTTGAATGATGAGAACTATTCATATATTGGTAATTCTTGTCAGTACTGTGGAGGACCCCACCTGGGTATCAATTGCCATTATATTCAAGAGGGCGGGTGGTGCGCACTTGCCCAACCTTTTGAATTTAATGTATGTCGTATATGTGGTGGTCAAGATGGCCATTTGAATGGTTGTCCTAACTCTGATTCCCTTCCCCAAGCCCTTATTATGATTCTTCTGTTGTTTGTGATGTTGGCAGGGGTAATGAAGTGGAGAATGCGAATTATGATGCTCATCTTATTGATATGCTGAAGCAAATATTGGAGAAGCAAGAAGAATTGAGGAAAGTCATGAAGAGTACTTGTTACCACCTCACAAATATGCAGGCTATGATGAAAACTTGTGTTGATCAACAAGTTACAGTCTTAGCCAATACCCAAGATGAACCCCTAGTAGAAGAAGAAAGTGAGTCCCTACTAGGAGAAAGTTGTGAGGAAGCAGACATAGTGAGCCAATCTTGGCTAAGGGAACAAGAGAAAAAAGTTAAATTTCATGAGTTTCTCCATAATATTCTTACATATATGATGAAACAGCTGATAGAAGGAAGAATTGAGATGAGACAAGAGATAGACCAATTTGGCTCAGATATTCATGACTTGTAGGATCATTTAAAGAGGAAGGTTGAGGCGTCTGATGCCCAATCACCAATTATTGTGGATACTGGTCAACTAGTGGAGCAGAAAGAGGAATTCCACCCATTCAACTATACTTTATTCATTAGTGTGGATGTTGAGGAGGTACACAAAAATGAGCATGTCGTAAATAATGCAAGTTTTGAGTCGGGACATGTTGGACCGCATTCTAATCACTTTTCTATATTATGTTTGGATGATGACATTAAAATTGAGTCATCTAAACTAGTGGAAAAATGTGTAGATGATGAACAAGACCCTTACATTCTAAAATTTGCCACACCAAAGAGAAAAAAATGGCATTCCTCACTTAAAGGCCAAAAAGTGCAAGATACAAAATCCTTTTCTTGGTCCCTTCATCTTTATACCACCACCCTTTGAGTGGAGCAAAAAGTTTAATGCAAAGTTAGGGGTACAATTCATAAGTTCTAAGTGGAAAGAGAAGTGGTAAAGTTATGGCGTTGTGCCGCGATGTTAAATCAGGCGCTTGTTGGGAGGCAACCCAATTTGTAGTGTAGCTTTTTATTTTTTTTTATAGTGTTACATTTTTATTTTTGTTTTGATTTTGCAGGTTTGGGGAAGTCTGAGTACCCGAATTTGAAAGCTAAGGAGCATGGTTTAAGCTTAAGTATGGGGTCATTAGCCCCTTAATAAAATTGAAGAAAAATACTGTCAGCTAGGGCCTAGAGGGTCTCAGGAGTATCTCTCACCCTTCTTCTTCATCTTTTTCTATAAATTGCCTTGGGGAAAAAGCATAATTTTAAGTGTGGGGTAAAGATTCTTTTGATAATTGTGAGTTTAGGGTAGGAGTTTATTTTATTTGAAAAATACAAAAAATACAAAAAGATTTTTTAGTTTTTTTTAGAGGCATATCTCATTCACTCCTTGGTTTTTCTTTTCGGTTCTTTTTTCGAGGGGGTTCCCTTTGAACCAAGTAATTTTTATTTTTTAGGAGTAGTTTTTTTTAGTCATAGGTAGAGAAATTTTCTCGATAATGGATGGATGACGACCGTCTTGAGAGAAAATTAGTCATAGGAAGAAAGATTAGAAACCATAGCCTTTTGAATGCTAGATACTTCACCTAAGTATACACTAGATGTCATGGGTAATTCACTCAAAAGAAGCATAAAAGTAGGAAACTTCATTCAGAGATGCATAGGCTCTTTAACTTGACTGAAAAAAATTTAGAGATGGGCTTAATAATGTTAATTCATTCAATTTGATTGTGTTGTGAATATGATGTCTTAGGAAGCCATTTTGAACCATTGTGCCATGTATGGTAAGTTTTTTTTGTGTTTCTTGCATATCTTGATATCTAGAACTTGCCCTGTGTGTTTATGAAATGAAATATAGTATTGAATTGTGGGATATGATCAAGACATTCTTTGTAAGCCACTTCTTTTTGACTATTGCTTGCGCCACCGTTACGTTATCCTTAGTTAATCCCCTTTGAGCTTTGAGCCTATTTCTTTGACTAGCCACATATTTAGTCTATCCCCTTTATTTGATTACCCTATGTTAATTTGATCTAAACATTCCCTAATTCACTTTGTAGTTAAAAGATTTAAAGGAAGAAGGGAACAAAAGAGGAAAGGTAAAAAGATAAAGAGAGGTTGTTGTGGTAAGAATAAGAATATGTGGTGCCCTTGTAAATAATAATTTGTATGTTGGTAATAAGGAGAAGAAAAAAAAAGAATAAAAAAAGTTTGAAAAATCTCCTTGCTAGCAATAAGTGAATGAAGGTTAAGGAAAATAAACCAAAAGAAAAAGGGGGAGCTTGAAGAGAATCATGAACATAAGTTGAAGTTGAGGTGATATAAGTAAAAGAGTGAAATTTTTTAAAGTCAGCGTCTAAAAGTGCATAGGGAAAATAGTCACTATTGGCCAAAGTGTTCCTACCCATCCCTTAGCCGACATTACAACCTGTAAAAGTCCTTTTGATCCTACAATTTTGATGCTTTGTTAATAGAGTATTACGCTAAGGGCAAGCCAATGGTATGTCTTGTATGCATGAAACTTTCTTTGAGAGAGTGAGCGAATTTCTTATCTATATGCCCTAATTTGAATGTGTATGTAGGATGTGAGCAAAGGGAATCTCTCTTAAATGTGAGGGAACAAAATGGTGAGAATTTGGTGTACTAAGGAGGTGTATATTCACATATGATCATGTCAGCCTTATTCTTCATGAAGAGTCAGTCTTAGAGGTCGTCTGGTTTCAATGAAGGGTCTGTGAAAATATGATTGGTGTATGCATGTTGAGTGGATTGTGGGTCATGATTAAACTGTCTAGTTAACTTGGGTGTGAGAAGACCTGTTCAATTGATATCTTAAGATGTGAAATTTTGTAGGGTGTGTAGCGATTTGTTCTAGGACGAACAAAGGTTTAAGTGTGGGGTGGTGATATTGGGCGTATTTATACGCTCGCTTGCCTCATTTATCCATATTTTAGCCTTGTTTTTAGGGCAAAAGTGATGTATATCCTTATGATTATTTGAATTTTCATGATTGTGAGCTAATATATGTGATTAGATGCTTTACAGGGAAAAATGTGGAGAAAAACAACCCATGAGAGCTAAAAATGGAAGCATAAAAGCACTGGAAAGGAGTTAGCAAAGTTCCGGGAGAAAAAGAGAGCAAAAGAAGAAAATCTAGGTTATGTGGTACTGCTGGCGTGCCACCCTACCCCTTAAACTATTGATAGGTGTGGCTGGCACATTGGTGGCGCATTGCTCCAGCCCCAAACCCGGAAAATTTCAGGTGGGGCATTGCCCCAGGGCCCAACCCAAAAAATTCTCAGCTTTTTTCTACTCCAAATCCAAGTAGAAAAAGGAGTTATTTTCCTCATACTCTATAAATACATCTCAAATCACAATTCTTACAAATCTTTTGACCAACGAAGATCTAGGAGCCGCCGTGGAGGTCGGATAATATTAGTTTCATCTTTTCTTCTTCTTTATTATTTATTTTATGTTTATCTTTGGATAATTTATTGTAATTTCTCCATGTCTATGTGGAGTTAAACTTCTCGTTCTAGGATTATGGTAGTTAACTACATGATTGTTGAAGTAGACGATTAATTCCATTATTTGTTTATCACATTAGTTGTTCATATATTCTTGTTCTTACTATTTTAATGCTACGCGACCATTAAAATAAATCTATAATCTCTTTGTGAATTTGGAAGAAGAATCATTGGAATAAAATGAAGAATATAGGGAGCAATACCTCTCTTTTGTAACGTAAATAGTAGGTTTGCGATTATGATAGAAATATACCTAGAACGCCTTATTTGGTTTATACGGAAAGATATATAAAAGTGTGCGAAATAAGATGTCACATCCCTGCTCAACGATGTAGTTGTGATGCTATTCTGGATAGGCAATTAGGCTCGGAAGACCATATTTATAAAATCAACCCCGAAATCAGCAACTAGATAAACAAACAAGTCAATGAAATAGCTTACTTAACATGATCGTTAGCGAATCCATAATTCTAGATCAATTTCATCATATTGATTACGTAAAAACCTTCTCTTTATTTGGTTAATTGTTTATTAGTTAACTTTTTCTTTTTATTTCTAGATTAGATAATCATAAATTCATCTTTGGATTTTTACGCTTGAATAAATAATTAGAACTAGTTTAATTTAGTAAAATAGTTAATCGATAAGTCCCTGTGGGTACGATATCTGGACTCTCAATCCTATATTACTTTTACGACCGCGTACACTTGCATGTGCATTAGGATGCAACACTGGGACCGATGGTTCAGTGTCTGGGCCATTCGTTAGGTCATTATAACCATTTTCCTGTTGTAGAGCTTTAACTTAGGAAATCATTGACTTGGTCAACATTCTTAGCAAGCATGCGCGAAATCAAATTTCGACAGTTCCATTAGTTTTGAAGCGTGGACTTTGGTCTAGTTGAACCTTGGTCAGGGTCTGGGAGCTTTCAGATTAGTTTTATCTCTTTTTCTACATTTTTGGGCTAGTTGGAGTTGGTTGGTTGACTTTGCTCAACATTTGAAGAAGACGGCCTCAGATGAAAATTCCATCAACACTGTTAGCTCCGGAATGTCAATTTTGGACTAGATGGACCTTTAGTTCGGGTTTCGAGGCTTCCAGACTCATTTTGGGCCATGGGGTTTCATTTTGGAAAAGTTGACCAAAGGTTGGGTTTGGGCCTGGGGCCTTGATGTGCCAGTATTTCACATCACTTTTGATTCTTAAAATGAAGGATTTTGGGAGTTCTTAAGTGTGTTTTGTTAGATATGATGCCTGTTTGCTACATCTGCAGGGAAAAATATTGAAAAGACTAAAAGACACAAAAAGCTACTGTTTCTGGGCTAAAAAGAATGCCCCACTAGCATAGGACCCACCACGGCCTGTGAAAAGGGACGTCAGGATGAAGCAGTTAAATTACAAGGGAAAAACCCATCACATGACAAACTGGGACGAGCATCAAAAGCACCACAGGCCATCAAAGTTTCCCGTGGGAATGATCCAGTGAAGTTAAGGCAAGAGGAAAAGTTTAGACGCCCAACCACGATACCCGTGAGAGCTGCGATGGGACATCACATGTGCTCGTCGATATGAACTAGAAAAGATGACAAGTAAGATGACTTGGACAATGATGGAATATGGCAGACATGGGAACCACGACGGTCCATCAGCTTTACCCGTAAAAACCTGCCAGATTTTAAAGCACAAAGAGAAGAAGGCCTGATGGTCAGCCCACGATTCCCTTGGCACCCACAATGGCCTGTGGGACCTACCCGTCGGAATTGCCACATTCCAGCTTTCCTAGTTCAGTTAGGATTTGATCTTTTTTGTCTATAAATACCTTTCCTAGAGTTTTATTTTGGATGTAATGAAATTTTGGGACATCAGAACATATTGTTGACATTATTACTACATACATTTGAGAATTCAATTATTTTGTTCTTGATTATTGAAGTGTTCTTGAGAATTCAAGATTCTGGTTTTCTTTACTTATTATTGTAAGTTATAATCATGGTCTCTTCATCTAAATCTGATTGTTTTCTTACAACGATGAGCTGCTAAATCCACAACTAGGGTTGTGGAAACCATGAAGGATTACCAAATTAGGCGAAGTACTTAGTAATCCTAGAACGGTGTTCATGCATGTAATATTCTTCCCTTCGCTTTGATTACTTTTTAATAGTTTCAAACATTAGAACTCGCCTTATTCCTACTTGCTTGACCAAAGGGGTAACCAATGGGAAAGTGGATTACACAATAAAAAAATGAGGCTACCAACCCTCATCTTAATAGCTTGAATTTACCCAGGGAAAGCTAATCTGGGATCACTGGTAAGGGTTAGTAAAGCAAACACCCATAGACTAACCAAGTTGTATGGTGACATTCTTCTATTTTGGTAACCATCCGCTTAGGAGAACCTAACTTACCGATCTTGCATGCGTAGCACTAGACTAGATTGCTGGTACAATGCCTTACAACGTTATGAACTCATGGGGAATGTTTTACGGAAAAATGACTTGTATTTGAAAATCATTTCAAAAATCTCTATTTAAAGTTTCCAAAACATTTTCAATTAAAGCAAGAGTCGCCACTTAGTTTTATAAAGTAAAAACCAAGAAAAAACTTATAAAAAATCTTTAAAAGTCAAAACAGATGTAACTTAAAAAGATTAAGAGATTAAGGGTAAGAAGTTCAAATTAACATTTTGAGAAGGTTTTAAGGCACTCAAAATGTCCGTTACCACGCGATTATCCGATTGATTTTTGAAAAAACTCTTATTATGACTAACTTGAAAACGCAGGATTATTTAATAAAGAATTATTTCATTACAAACTTGTTGGTAAAAAGATAGATTTGAACGGATTTTGCAAGATAGCAATTTACAGAGTTTTGAAATTTGATTTAAACGCATGAAAATCTTGCAAGTAAAACATATGGAACTCCAATGCGAAATTAAACTAAGTTAATAAAAAAAAGTTAGAGTTTTACGAAGTCCAAGTTATACAAATAGTCCTATCTAAGCAATTTAAAGAACGGATTATATAGTCAAAACAAATTCTAAAGATAGTTTGTGGGCCCTCTTTAGGCCCACCGCCGTTCTTCTTGGACTTTGCTCCAATTTCATGTTTCCAGCCCATTGGGGCTATTTCCCGCTCTTTGGCCTTCCCTGTATATTAGCTACCTTGTGGCACTTTTGGCCACATTTTCTTCAATGTTTTACCTCTTTTGGGGCCTTGAAAAAGTCAGACTCAATATGCTATTGGGCCTCCTGGCCCATCGAGGTGTATGCAAAGGGTAGAGAGAGAGTCCATTTGGACTCATAGGAGAATCACATGAAACAAGGTGAGGAAAATGAATTAGTATGCATCCATACTAATAGACAGTCAATCTATTTTAAATATTCAAACAAGATAGCATTGAATACAGGGACATTAATAGCAAAAGACTCCACATGCTAAATCCTAAAATAACAGCAGTTAATTTGTCATAGAGGCTAAGGTTAGTCTAAAGCGACATACTTCCATTCCCAAAGCAATTTTCTAAAGAATATTAACCAGGCGTAATCTTATATTTTGAATCAAACTTGCCTATGTCACAGGGCGTCTACCATAAAGAGAACTTGCACGAGAAGAGAAGAAAAGCTAAGTTATTTAACATTTAATCATCAAGAAAGACTAAAACATGTGTTTTTAGCTAATCTGTTTCCTATCGATACCAAAACAGAATTCATAGAGGTTTAAAAGAACAACTCTATCCACACAACTCAAATTCCAAACATCTCGTTTAGGAAATCAATCAAGAGAATTTAGACTCTATTTAAACTATTCCAGTTCATACAGAGAGAGAATTTGTTCAACGAGCTTTGACATACTGATTTTTAAAATAGATTACTTGACTGGGAACACAATCCTTTTCACAACCATAAAATAGGAGGCAAACAACTCAAAAATGCTTCAGCTTTGAGCAAAGCAAATAATAGATCCTAAAGAGCAACCACTATTTGATTCTGCTTAATAAGCGAAATAGCCCCAAGGGTCGTTATCATAAGTATGAACCAGAACTCATTTTAAATCTTTATTTCCAACATAAGCACCCAACTTGTTATACAAATAGACCAATGCACAATATGTAATATAGGAAATATTCTCTTAGGTAAATCTGGAACCAATTTGGTTGACAGCCACTCAGAACAAGCTAAGTGATAAAACAAGCTACATGGATGCATTTACTGGGTAGTTTCAAAAGTGGCAGCACACATAACATAGTTCCTATGCCATAATTTCAAGAACTACTTGTCCAGCCCACTGGTATTGGACACATAACATAGTTCCTTTTCCTCCCTTACTTCCAGTGAACAAACATTCCTAAGAGTCGAGTTTTAAAGCATTTAACAACACATACAACCATGTTAAATGAAACATTATTCAACAACTAACAGTAAGCCTAATGAATCTAAGTCACAAAGAAAAGATAAGATCAACAGCAGTCCACATCTATCGAGGCTTTAATCGAACAATTAAACTTCAGCTTTCACTCACAAATCCCCACCATAACAAACACGGATTCTCATACAAGACCAGTCTTAACCAAAAAAATCCTAGTATTCTTATCAGAAAAGGAAGAAAGATGAAGAAATAGAGGTAGGTGGAATGAAACGTTACCTGTTTTCGAGCAACGACTAGGACCTTAAGCTTCGTCGGAAACTTCTACCACCACCGGAACTTGGATTATTTCGTTGGAACTCAATTCTTTAGTGTATTTTTCTCTGAATTTTGGTTTCATGAGATTGAAGGAATGCTCCTTCAGAATCCCCAAGTTTCCCCCTAAAATTCAGCTCTTTCCCACCTCAACGAAAGAGGGGGTTTATATAGGGGTTTTGGGGTCGAAAATAGGGAGAAAACAAGGGGTATTCTGGGAAATCTTTTAGGAATTTGAAATTCCTTTGCTGGGTGAACCTTAACAGCAACAAATTTGTACAAATTTTCACTGATTAAGCAGAGGTACTGACACCTCATAGCTTCTGGGTCTTGCCAGCGTAGCTTTGATGGAAAAAAATGGATGGAAATTGGAAATTTTAACAAAGTTGGGAGGGTGAAGCTGTTGATGTTGTCGTTTTGGAGCTGGAGAGGAGTAGCGGCGTTAGGGTTTGGTTATACAAAGAAGAGGAAGACAGAGTGACAATAGAGAGAGAGAGAGGAGCAATGAGCTGGGTTTGTACGAGGTGCGTTGTCTTCGTACAATGCGTCTTTTCTGGGAAAAAGAGGACGCGTGGTGGAGCGTGTGGTGGAATATAAGAGGGTATATGGGTGATCGGAGTGTTTGTGTGTATATATATATGAGCTGAGGGGAATATACGGAGCTGGGCCGGGTACGAGGCATTTGGAGGTGGGCTGTGAGGTGTTGAGCGGAATTATGAGATGGGCCAGCGAATTTTGGGCTGTTTTTGTAGCCTAAATCGGCTGAAGCAAAGGTTAAAAGGGTTGTAAGGTGGATTGAGTATTTGGCCATCTTTTGCAAAATGTGGCCATTTGAATTAAAGATGTAGCCAAATTGAATAGGATTTAGGAAAATTCGGCTAGAATTTAAATATTTTTAGAGATTAGGCTAGAATAGGAGTAAAGATACATTGATTAAAATTAATTACCCGAGTCTTCTTAAGCTTAAACAATTTAAAATAATCATCATGTTTAACACATAATTACCTCTTTAATTAATCATAAAATTAATTTTTCAATTAACTCTCATTTGAATGATTTTGGAGGAAAATTAAATGTTTAATCTTTTAATGAGATTTCTTCTGAAATCAAACTTTAAAAATAATTCTTTAAGTAACTTATTTAAATTTCACATAATCAAAATATGAAAAATATAAATCATTACTCAGAACTATTATAAAACTGATTTGAAAATATTTATCCTTTTAAACAAAATAATTATTTCAAAAATTGTTTAAAATTTAAAAGGCTCAAGATTAATTTGCAATGTGGCGGGTAAAAATTGGGTGCCAACAGGGAACACTACCCTGTCGCTTCTCTCATTGATTACAATACTTGAAACGGATTACTCTGTTACTTATTCGAATCTTAATTACAATTACTATTTGTTACTTTAAAACCCACCCATTTGGGAAATAAAAGACTAAGAGCGCAAATAAGCATAGTTGACCCTAGTCCTACTATCTCCCTTATGAGATTGACCCCATCCTTCATTGGGTTCTATATTTGAACAATGACCATATTATACTTCTTTTGGAGGTGTAATTTGGGCGTATCAAATTTTGGCACCGTTGCGTGGGAATACGATTTAGGATTAAGAGCAATTGTGCTTATTTGACTGTTAGTCCTTATTTCCTGATTTACCTTGTTTTGTTTTGTTCCACAGGTTGCACACTTGTGCATGCCTAGTACATAGAGTTAAGGAAATCCCTTTATTCCATTCAATCCCAAACTCTAACGAACTCTGAGAAATATGGTAAAGGATGGGGTTGTCGAGACACAAGAACATGCCATAGCTCGGATGTTAGCCGAAGAATAGCAAAGGCAACAAGCAGCTGAAGCTGCTCAAATTGCGCATGATGCTCAGGTTGCCACAAACTTAGCAAATCAGAATGCTGCAGCTGAACAAGCAAGGCACGAGGCTGCCCCGCCAGGCTGCACTAAATGCTTAAGTCGCAAGAGATGAGGAAGCCCAATGCAATATACATCAATATTCGGTTGCACTGAGAGGGAATAGGGGCAACCAATTTCAGTAATCCCGACACATCTGTCTCTACAATCTTGATGATAATGAAGCCAATATTGATGATGCAGGAACAAGAGGCCCTATAGTACTGCCACCATTGCTCGAGGGTATGAAGTTTGGCATTACAAGCACTATGATCGAGTTGCTAAACCTGAAGGGATTATTTGCTGGCAAGTCTACTGATGACGCAAATTTGCACTTGGTGAACTTTGTGGAGATCTGCAAGGTTTATAATCTGCCAGGACTAGGCCAAGATGCTATCAGATTGCGGCTATTTCCATTTTCTTTGACTGGAGAAGCAACACTTTGGCTTACTGAACTACCTGATAATTCAATATTCACATGAAGGGAACTAAAAAGTCAGTTTTAGAGAGGTTCTTCCCTCCATCAAAGATATTGTAGCTCAAGAAGGAGATCTATAACTTCAAGAAGTTGAACACCGAAGCACTATATGAGACATGGGTGAGGTTCAATAAGAAGCTGAAATAGGTACCGGATCATAGGATCCCTTCAAATCATTTATAGAGATTTTCTATAGAGCACTGAATACAAACACCAAGGCAGTGTCTAATACAGTCACTGGGGGAGTGTTCATGAAAAATACTTACATAGAAGCTTCTGAGATGCTTGATAGAGTTACAAAGATGGACATGGCCTGGCATAAGAGAAATTCTGAGAGTTCAGCAGGAAATTATGCTGTTGGGAAATTCATAGACCAACAGGAGTTGCAGGAGCTTAGACAAGATGTCGCAAGATTAAAGACAATAATGGATCTAATTGCAAAACAAATCCTTAATAACGGGACTGAAAAGGTAAATGTTGTAGGTTCACAAAGAAAAAAACCAAGACAGGATGGGTCCAAATTTGATGAAGAAGCCAACTATTTGAATGATCAGGTGGTGGGTTTCCAGGCCAAAAGCCAACAGTCCAATCAGGACACTTGGCATGACCAAGAAAATTAAGGTCAGAACAGAGACAGAGACAGGGATAGGGATAAAAACTATGACCGGTCTTGGTATAGAGACAGGAGCATAGGTAGAGATAGAGATGGTGATTTGAACAATAAGAAAGGCTACAAGAATGATAAAAATGGCTCATATGTTCCTCCTAGAAATCGTGAAAGAGCTCCTAACTTATACAAAATAGAAGACATGTTAGTTAGGGTGCTAAAAAACGCAGAGGCAAGTGATGATAGTTTAAAAGACATTCGTGCTGACATCTCAGGCATGAATCAGAAGGTAGAGTCACATGCCATATCTATTAAGTAGATTGAGCAATAATTAGGTCAGATATCTGCAGCTTTAAATCAGCGCCAATAAGGTACTCTTCCTAGCAACACAGTCTAGAGTCCAAAAAATGATGGACGTTGTATGGCGCTGACTACTCGAAGTGGTAAGAAGACTGTCGATCCCCCTGTCCCTATAGTTATTGAAAACCCCACTGAGCCTGAGAAAGATGAAGTTGAAATTGTAGTTGAGTCTAAAGTAAAGGATGGTGAAGAGAGCCGAATTGAAAAGGAGCCAGTTGCTGCCAAAAGAAAAGAAGAGGAGGTTCCCAAGGTTGTAAAGCCTATGCCTCAACTTCCTGCACCTTTCCCACAGAGACTATCCAAAAAGGTCGAAGAAGGAAAATACAAAAAAATCATCTCTATGTTGAAGCAACTTTTGGTCAATATCACCTTGGTGGAAGCACTGGAATAAATGCCTGGATATGTGAAGTTTATGAAGGACTTGGTGAAGAAGAAGAGAACTGTTAATTTTGAACCTACAGACAATCTGAACCATTGTAGTGCAATTGCTTCCCATTCTCTTATGCAAAAAAGGGAAGATCCTGGAGCTTTCACTATTTCCTGTACTATTGGAGAATTCTATTTTGCTAAGGCATTGTGTGATTTGGGTGAAAGCATCAATCTTATGCCATTGGCAATGTTCAAATAGTTGGGCTTGAGAGACCCCACACCGATGATAATGCGGCTATTAATGGCAGATCGCGCCATGAAAAGGCCAATAGGTATCCTGTATGATGTGCTTGTCAAAGTGGAAACTTTTATCTTTCCAGCAGACTTTGTAATTTTGGACTGTGAGGTAGATTTTGAGGTCTCTATTATCTTGGGGAGACCATTCCTCTCCATAAGATGTTCTTTAGTTGACTTGGAGATAGGGCAGATGAAGTTTAGAGTGAATGATGAAGAAGTAACTTTTAACCTGTGCCAATCAATGAAGCACCATGATGATATGCGGGTAGTATCAGTCGTAGATGTTGTCGATGAGGAGAAACCCTTAGTGCCAGTTGAGAAATGATTAGGTGTTGAGGAACTTACAGCCGTGATCATGAATTTTAATGGGGAAGACATTGATGAGTATAAAGACATGGTGGAAGCACTTGCTAGTATGGGGTCTTACTCTTATGCCTTGAAAAAGCTTGATCTGGACTTGAAGAATCGAGTTACCCTACCAGCCTGACCATCTCTTGAGGAGCCTCCAGTCTTGGAGCTCAAAGCGCTGCCATCATACTTGCAATATGTTTTCTTGGGAGATGAAAATACATTACCTGTCATTATTACTGCAGTTTTAGGTGAAGGACAAGTTGAGGCTCTGGTATCCATATTGAAAATTTTTAAAAGGGCCATTGGTTGGTCCATTGTTGACATTATCATAATTCCACCAGGTATATGCACGCACAAAATTCAGCTTGAACCAAATTTTGTCCCAAGTATTGAGCATCATCGTAGATTAAATCAGCCTATGAAAGAGGTGGTCAAGAAAGAGATTATCAAATGGTTGGATGCAGGTGTGGTTTATCTAATTGCAGACAACAAATGGGTGAGTCTGATTCAGTGTGTGCCTAAGAAGGGAGGAATCACTGAGGTTTCTAATGCTAAAAATGATTTGATTCCTATGAGACCAGTCATAGGCTGGTGTGTTTGCATGAATTACATAAAGTTGAATGCATGGACTAAGAAGGACCATTTTCCAATGCGAATTATGATTCACATGTTAGACTGTCTTGCTGGTAAAAGATGGTATTGTTTTCTTGATGGATATTCAGGATACAATCAGATTTTGATTGCTTCTGAAAACCAAGAGAAGACCACTTTCACCTGCCCATATGGGACATTTGCATTCAAGAGAATGCCATTTGGATTGAGTAATGCACCAACAAATTTTCAGTGATGTATGATGTCGATTTTCTTTGACATGGTTAAAGAAACTATTGAGGTATTCATGGACAATTTCTCTATTGTGGGTGATTTATTTGATGATTGTTTGGCCTATCTGAGTTATGTACTGCAAAGATGTGAGGAGTGCAACTTAGTGCTAAATTGGGAGAAATGTCATTTTATGG
Source organism: Jaltomata sinuosa (assembly GCA_003996215.1). NCBI lineage: Eukaryota > Viridiplantae > Streptophyta > Magnoliopsida > Solanales > Solanaceae > Jaltomata > Jaltomata sinuosa. The sequence continues at coordinate 1,249,910 of QJPP01000072.1, forward strand.
TCAAAGAAGGCATCGTGTTAGGTCACCAGATTTCAAAGAAGAGCATATAGATTGACAAGGAAAAGATCGAGATGATTAAAAAATTGCCTCTTCCAGTCTCAGGAAAGGGTATTCGAAGCTTCTTAGGGCATGTTGGGTTCTATCGCAAGTTCATAAAGAACTTCTCAAGGATTGTACATACCTTGTGCAAACTGTTAGAGAAGGATGTGAAGTTTGTGTTTGATGAGGCGTGTTTGAAGGCATTCGAGTGCTTACAGTTGCAGTTGATCTCAGCCCCCATTATTGTTTCTCCTGATTTGTCTGAGCCATTCAAGGTGATGTGTGATGTTAGTAGAGTGGCGCTAGGATCAATCCTAGGCTAGAGAAAAGAAAATATCCTTCATCGGATTTACTATGCTAGCAAAGCACTGAACGCCACTCAAAAGAATTACATTGTGGCAAAACATGAACTGCTAGCTGTGGTGTTTGCATTTGAAAAATTCAGATCTTATTTGCTTGGAACCAAGGTGATTATGCACACAGATCATGCAGCTCTCAGGTACCTTATGGTGAAGAAGGATGCAAAGCCTAGGTTGATTCGTTGGGTGCTATATTTTAAGAATTTGACTTTAAAGTCATGGACCACAAAGGTACAGAAAATCAGGTGGCTGATCGCTTGTCTAGGCTGGAGGATGAGGCTATGTTGCAGCTGAAAGATGAGTTAGAGATTGATAATGCTTTCCTAGATGAGCAAGTTTTTGCTGCTTCTCAGGATTTGATCCCATGGTATACAAACGTTGCTAATTACTTAGGAAGTGATATAGTTCCTACTGACCTGACCGTCCATCAGCGAAGGAAGTTCATGTCTGATGTGAAGAAATTTTTCTGGGAAGAGCCTTATTTGTTCCGTGTATGTGGTGACACCATGATTCGTAGATGCATAGCTTAAGAAGAGATGGATGATATACTTGAGGCGTGCCATTCATCTCCTATAGGGGCACATCATGGTGGCACCCGGACAACCCACAAGATTCTACAATGCGGCTACTATTAGCCTACCCTCCACAAGGATGCTCATGACTATGCGAGGGCCTGCAATCGATGCCAAAGGGAAGGGGGTATATCAAGGAAGCATGAGCTTTCTCTCACTCTTTTTCTTGTGATTGAACTGTTTGATGTGTGAGGAATCGATTTTATGGGTCCTTTTGTGATGTCGAATAGGATGAGGTATATATTAGTTGTTGTTGACTATGTGTCAAAATGGGTAGAGGAAGTAGTGCTTCCCAACAATGAAGGCAAAGTATCACAACATTCTTAAAGCAAAATATCTTCTCCAGATTCGGCACACTATGGGCAATTATCAGCGATCGAGGGTCTCATTTTTGTAATAAGCTGTTCTGGGATCTACTTGAGAAATATGGGGTGAGATATAGTGTGGTGACACCTTATCATCCACAGACGAGCGGGAAAGTAGAGGTCTCAAATCATGAGATTAAGTCAATCCTTGCAAAGACAGTGAATATGCATAGAACCGATTGGTCTAGGAAGCTTGATGAGGCCCTATGGGCATATCATACAACCTACAAGACTCCTATAGGTATGTCACCATATAAACTTGTTTTGGAAAGGCATGTCATCTTCCGATGGAGCTTGAGAACAAGGCCATGTGGGCACTCAAAAAGCTAAATTTGGACTGGTGTACCGCATCCTATCAGTGGCTTGGTTAGTTGAGTGAATTAGATGAGTTTCATCTAAATGCTTATGAAAGTTCAGCACTATACAAGGAGAAGATGAAGATGTACCATGACCGGAAGATTGCGAAGAGAGATTTTCAGCCGAGCGATCTGGTTTTACTGTACAATTCAAAACTGCACTTATTTCTAGGCAATCTAAAGTCTAAATAGATTGGGCCATTTCGAGTGGTGCAAGTATCCCAACATGGTGCAATAAAGCTTGATAATTGTGATGGCAAGCGGTTCAAGGACAATGGTCAGTGTGTCAAAGCGTATTAGGGAAATGCTGAAGAAATCAAGTTGGTTGAAGTTTGGGAACTTGGTGAAGTCTGATTAACCAAGTGACCTGCATCGTGCTGCTACGTTAAATCAGGAACTTCATGGGAGGCAACACATAAAGGAATCTTGATGAAGTCTGAGTAGTCAAGTGACCTACGTCATGCCACGATATTAAATCAGGCGCTGCATGGGAGGCAACCCATCAACTAACATTTGTTTAAGTGTGCAGGAGCTGATACAACTGAATAAGGGAGAATTTGTAGAAAAGGGGTTCCCATGGGCATTTCAAATGGGCCGTCACAGGTCCCACATCCCGTGGGAAATGGGCGTGCAACAGGAAACAAAGGAAAAAGCTTACTGTCCCATTCCCACATCTCGGTATGATGGGCCATCGAAACCTTGATGGGCATAGGAAGGGAGTGCAATGCCCAGGTAAGTGAGATTGTGATGAGACGTCACATGGCCCACGGGCATCATGATTGCTCATCATCTTGGTCAGTCAAAGGTCAAAACTTTTTAAAACTAAGCGGTCCACCCAACCCGACCTAGACTCCTTTTCCCTTTACCCGCGATTTAAAAGAGTTTAACCTCATTCAATTGAGGTCAAATTGATTCAAACTCCCTCCATAACTCACATATCTCTCCCTACTCCCTTTCCCATGAACTTTACCACTCTCCCCATCACCGATCATCACTCCCCCCACATTCCCTATACATATAAAAATCACAAAGGCACACTAGGCAAGTTCACAAAATATTCAAGTGTTGATTTTCAAGATATTTTTACAAACCAAGAGTAAGTTCTACCTCACTCTAATGGTTTCAACTTTTTCTTGATGTTGTATTATCTATGGGTTCTTATGTATGTGCAAATATATTGCTTCATGAATGATTTTAGCGAACCCTAGATATGAACTATGCATAGTAGTGTATTTGTGTGTGTTAGTTGCTATTTTTGGGAACTAGGGTTTTGGTGATTATGCTAATGTTATGTGGATAGTTTGTCTAAAAATATGGGAATATGAGTTGTTTAGGAGGGATGGTTCATGTGTTAACATAGCAAAGAAGGAGAAAAATTTATGCTTCCTTAATCCCACGGGCAGGCACGACGGGATGTCGGCACCACGACAGGCATCAGAGTTGGGTGTAGGAAATAGAATAATGCATGAAAAGGATACTGTTCCATCCCGACACCTGACCCCAATGGGACATTGAACCTCCTACGCCCTTGGAAAACCACATTGGGAGGACAAAATTTTAACATTCAAGCTTCTGTCTTATTCCGATGCTCTACCCGATGGGCCGTCAGACCTCCCACGCTCGTGGGAGGCTATAATCATGTAAATTTTCTATTCTTTTCTGTTTTCATTTTTAGTTCGATTTACTAACGTACTTTAGCTGCAGGTACTAAATGGCACCAATTTGTCCACTGAGATGGGGGAAGGGGGAGAAAAGCCAAGAATAAAGCCATTACGACTTGCCTTCTAAACCAACCCATTGAGTCTGAAGGCGAGAAAAGTGAATCAAATAACACATCCCTCGTCTGGTTGACCAAAAGGAAACTTGTGCTATCACTTTCTCTTCAGTCTGAAGAAGAAGAAGGTGATGCACCCGAGAAGGTGCAGGAGTCTAAAGAGGGGGAAAAATCATCATTCGGATCTGCAGGTTCAGACAATGAGAGTGACACCGCTCCCTCATCAGTGAAGAAAGGGCAGGACTCAGCCATACATGTTTCTAGTGGCAAAGAGACTGAGTCCAGTTCTGGTGATGGCTCATAATCTGGCTCTGATAAAGATGCTGAGGCTGGTTCAGAGTCTAACACAAAAAGCACAACTCCTAAAAAGGAGCAGACCCCACCTACTCCTAAAGCTCCCGGGATGAATCTTGCCATTACATACAAATATATCAAACTCTGAGAGCTGGCTAGGTGGAATGTGAAAGGGTACAAAGCAATTTTTGATTATGGCCTTGAGCTGATGGCAAAAGGGCACATGAAATGGCATATTACGGAAGAATGGAGGATTGACTCACTCAAAGTTAAAGATTTCCCTAAGCTCGAGGAGTACTTCAGACATTATAATTTTGCCGGACAAGCAAGCCACTCTCGGATTATTAGCCGACTATTGTGGGAGAGTTCTATGCCAACTATCAGGCCATCCAAGAGAAACATTGTAAGAAGAACCAAAAAACTTCAGATTTTCCCGCTCTTGAGAGCATTCCTATTCGAGGAGTCCCGATAAATATTTCAGCTCAAACTATCAACAGATTCCTCTATAGTCCCCAATATGTAGAGCCTGCAGACATGTCAGAATAGGACTTGAGGTATAAAAGTGAGGAGGAGCATGTGAAGTGGTTGGCCAAAGTACTTACACCAACTAAAACCCCAAAGTGGCTCTATCAGGAAAAGCCACAGATCAACAAAGCATCCATGAGTTTCGAGGCCAAATTTTGGTAGGCAATTATGGATTTTTAGCTTATGCCGACTAGTGGAGACAATCAGCTGACCATGGATAGAGCAGTTTTAATAGCTAGATTATTGTCCAAATACAAGCTAAATATCGAGAAAATCATAGCTGAAGAGATACGAGATAGGGTTACCAAAATTAGCTCTTCATACCCTTTCCCTTGTCTCTTGACTGAGCTGTGTGATGATGCTGGTGTCCCAAAGTATTTCAAGATTGACCATGGTAAGCGTGCTATATGGACCCATTATCTTGAGAGGTCCAAAGATGAGAGAAAGACATTGGGCCTAGGCAGTACTTCAGAATCAACTGAGCCCATCACTATACATGATGCATTTGTGTTACCACCAGAGGCTGCACCCTTTATTAATGCCTTGAGTACTCCAAAGGGCAACCTAAATGAAGAGAATCCATCGATCAGGAAAGAAGCTGCTGTCACTTCAAGACGCCCTCGCAGTACAACATTGTTGACTCCTCGCGGGGTTGACATCTCCATTCCAAAAATTGCTAGGGCTCCTTCCACATCTGTCACACCTCCTTTGCCAGAGCTGACCTCTATCTATGCCTTTCACCCGATGAATTTTGCCAACACTATTAAGAATACACTATAGGTACAAGAGCAGATGAAAAAGTTTGCTGAACATTTCTAGTCCATTATCGATGCCTCGATACGGCAAACTATTGCACTATTTGCCAATGTGCATAGCCGGATAAACTCGATGGAGGAGAGGATCAACAAAAAACTAGAAAAATAGGTGGGTTGAGCTTATACAGATGAAAGAGGATATAGCAGTGTTGCAGACTGATATTGATGAGCTAAAAATTTGTCCAACTATAATGTACTCCAATATTCCTGTAGTGATGCCACATGCACCAATTGCGCCAATGATAAATTTGTGGGACTATGCCAACCCTGAGATCCAAAAGAAATATGATGATGAGGTTGAGGATCCGGCTAGTCCTTCAGGGGGTAAGTGGAAAAAGATAAGAAAGGACAAGAAGGTTCGCAAAGAGGGCGATGATGCCCTATTAAGCCCTAAATAATTGGCTCGCAAAGAGGAAAAAGCTGAGAAGAGTAGGAAGAAGAAAGAAAGGAAAGCTGAGAAAATATCCCTAGCCAAGCAGCAGATTTGAGTAGATGCTATCGGTAAGAGCGGTTTAGGGAGTGGTGTTGCAGGCATCACTGAGGTACCTTCTTTAGACCCCATTGTGGGAGTTAGTGTTAATGAAGTTGCTCAGGAAGCTATTAATGTTGAGAAGGCTGCTGAGGTAGCCTCTATTGCTGACAAAGAAGTGGGTACCGCTCTAGTGGGCCCGACTACTACACAGGATAACCATGCTTAGGCACCACAAGTATGCCTCGCCTCCTTCATTTTTGATATATTTTTGTACATTGGGGATAATGCACACTTTTTTTTGATGCGGTGAGGGCAGCTTGGTTATCTTTGTATGTTTTGATAGATTGTTTTGGCAAAGTTTGAGTAGCCAAAAAACTTGCGTTGTGCTGTGAGGTTAAATCAGGCGCTGCATGGGAGGCAACCTATGAGGGTATCTTACAAGGTGCTCGCATCATTGGGGTTTTCTTGTTGTTCTTTCCCTGAGGATTTTTAATTTCTGTTGAACCAGCATGTTTAGAGTAGATGTCTTTTTTTTGAAAGAAAAATAGGAACTCATGCAGTCTGTGGCCTGATTTTGATACTATTTGTGAAAATGGAGACCCCTCCAACTTTTATGCAATCAGCTTGTTAAGACTGACCTTGATTGATATGTGCATTGACAGTATGTATATAAAATTTGATAAGTGGCTTAAGCTAATGCATGAACTGGTAGTTAGCTAATCAATAGTTTTAATTCTGTATGTGTGGGTGAGTTAATTTTGTATTATTCTTTCTGTATATGCTAATCTAGAACTTGCCTGGTTAGTCTTGTCCTGATTGTAGAATAGTTGGTTAGGAGATGATCATAGGCCATTTTTGAATGAAGTCCACTTAATCCAAATGACCTACCTAATGAAGTTGACTTTGATCCCTGATTTTGAGCCTGAAATGATACCTTTTGTTGTTTAGCCTGTTCACCTTCTCTGTTCTCTGTAAACCTTTGTTTTGGCCCTGGTCCCTTCTTGGACATTGTGCACCACAACTCAGGCTAATCACCTAAGTTGAGGGTGTCTACTGCAAAGGTAAATAGGAAAAATGGGATATAAAAAGATTGGGTTAGTAGTAAAAAGGAAAATAACGAGTGTGGTTTGTATGCTAGAAAAAAAATATGAAAGAGAAAAAGAAAAAAAGAGAATGAAAAAGTGCAAAAGTGAAATAAAAGCCACACCTGATAGTTGATGAAAGTAAAATGATAACAAAAGAGGAGAATAAGGGAGGAAAATACTTTGGTCTAAAAGTGGAGAATAAAAGTAAGCATAGTGTCAAGAAGAGCATAGTCACTATTATCCAAATATACCATAACTGTCCCTGAACCTACGTTACAAGCCTAATAAAGTCCTATAGTGATCCTAACCCAACTGTTTGAAAGACGAGGCATAGAAAATAAGGGCAAGCCTATGGTATTATGCATGTACAACTTGAATTTCTTTGCGAGAGTGAGTGTGATCCCAGTCCCTATCTATTGAATTAAATTCTGTGAGAGTGGGACTTCTTTGTTGTGAGGGCACTAGAGTAGACAGTGATTGCTAATTAATCGGATAAATATCGTCTATGTATGCTAGCTTGCTCATTCATATTATTTTGTCAGCCATAAATCCATGTTGTGTTGTCTTGATAACTTGTATATGTGCACTGGTTTTGTACTGACAATGAGTGGGTGTTGATTCTGTGAACTGAAAATGGTTGAACTACATGGCTGTTGTAGTTCCTAGGTTTCTTTCGCTTAAGTGTCATTTTGGGAACCATGAAGGATTAACAAAGTAGGCAAAGTACTTAGTAATCCTAGAATAATGTTCATGCATGTATTGTTCTTCCCCTCGCTTTGATTGCTTTTTAACGGTTGCAAATGTTAGAAGTCGCCTTATTCTTAATTGCTTTACCAAAGGGGTAACGAATGGGAAAGTGAATTCCACAATGAAATTTGAGGCTACCGACCCTCATTTAATTAACTTGAACTTGCCTAGGGAAAGCTAATCTGGGATCACTAGTAAGGGTTAGTAAAGAAAACACCCATAGATTGACCAAGTTGCAAGGTGACATTCTTCTATTTTGGTAACCATCCTCTTAGGAGAACCTAACTTACCGATCTTGCATGCATAGCACTAGACTGGATTGCTGGTACAACGTCTTACAGCGTTATAAACTCATGGGGAACACTACCCTAGTCGCTTCTCTCATTGATTACAATACTTGAAACTGATTACTCTGTTACTTATTCGAATCTTAATTACAATTACTACTTGTTACTTTAAAAACCCCCCATTGGGGAAATAAATGGCTAAGAGCACAAATAAGCATAGTTGACCCTAGTCCTACCATATTTCTTGTGCGATCGACCCCAACCTTTATTGGGTTCAATACTTGAACTGCGACTCCTTTATACTTCTTTTGAAGGTGTAATTTAGGCGTATCAGGCCCACATTTCATTAACTCAATCTCTGTTGGGAATTTCGTCGATTCCATTGAGTATGGAATGCTGTTTTTAGTTGAGTAGCATTATTTTGTTTGTGTTCGTAGGACCTCAGATGCTTTCCTGAGAGTCTATCCATTAATATTTTGGCCAAAGATTGTTGCTGGTGGATGCTGCAGCACCAGCCAATCCATCGCCCATGCATGGGCCGGCTGCATATGCACAGAAGGTCAGCCGACCCCTCCCTTCGTTGCCCATCGCTTGTACGACGCCCAGGATACATGCGTGTGCCCACGCGCATGGTAGAGTGCCCGCGTGCCCGCTGGCTTAGTGCTAGGCCTGGCCTTGACCTACCCTTGGTGTGCACGTGTGCCCGGCCGCGTGCGTATGGCCGCGTGTACAACACCTGGCCATGTGCGCCTAGGCATTGGCTGGCAGCTTATATTCTTGCCTTCTTCTTATTTTTCATTTTAAACACACCCAAAACGATTTTATCTTTTATTCTTGAGCTCCAAAGCTCCATCTTCTGTGTGGCTGATTCCTTTCCAGTCCATGATCATTTTCTCGACTTCAATTGGTAAGTTTTCTTCTTTAATTCCGTTAATTCCTCTCTTTAATTTCCTATTTGATTCTTGAACTTGTAGGGGCTGTTTATCCCTTTAAACTTCACTATTAATGCTCAATTTTTGAGCATGCATTCCTGGCAAGGTTTGGAACGTCGTGATAATTTTCATTTTTTAGTTTTGAGTTGCGGGCTTACAGGCTCGCTTTTGACCCAAATTTTAACCAACTAGATTATTAGCATTATGGGTACTGTTATCTTCATATTGATGATTAAAGCATTGTTTTGATCATTTGATTTTGGTTTGGGACTTCTCAGTGCAGTTCAGGCTCGGGCTTTGGCTTCTCAGCAGCTTGTCATCGGACGTCAGGTAGGTTATGATTTACCTACCTTAGACTTTGCGTATATAGAATATAATTGTATTATTTATCATCCTTGGGTTGGTTTTAATAGGTTGGCACTCCAGACCTTGTCCATTTTCTTATGTCCGTCTTATTTCCTATGTTGGCTTTAGTGTTCGAACTAGTTTTGCAGTATTATCCCTTGAGGCCCTGTGTTACCTTTGTGTATGCCTTTTGACCATAAATGGTGAGATATTTGGGAAATTTCCATGAGTCTCAGACATTGAACTGTGATATTAGGTTGGTCATCTATGATGTAGAGCAGATTGAGCCTGTGTAGGGCCGATAGGTTGATTGTGATCCATAGAGCTATTGATTGTACTCGAGCATATCATCATTATCATACAAAAGGGTTTTCTGCATTTATTTATTACTACTATGGCTGTGGGCCTAACTATAACCAGTTTTCTAAAAATTGCATTGCCCCGAGGGCCTATTTTCAGTATAAATGGTTGTAAATTGATTTGAAACTTATTTTATTGATCTTCTTGGAGTAAAAGAGATTAAATGATGATTTTATCACCGGGTTTTCACACTGATACTAGACTCGGCTGAGCTGAGTGCTAGACTTGTTTTTACTACAGATTTAGACTCGGATATAGTCTGGCACCCTTATTGGGATTCTGAGATTTACAGGTTTAGACCTGGATATACTCTGAGCTCCCTTATTGGGATTTTGAGTTTAATGGATTTAGACTCGGATATACTCTGGGCACTTATATTGAAATTCCAAGATTTTATATATGGTCGCATAGACCTCCATGGACCTTACCAATCCGAACTAGGGGCTACGACCTACGAGTGCCAGAGGAGGGGTATACAGGGGACTCCTGATAAGATGGTATTATACCTACTTATTTAACTCTTAAGTTTATGCTTTTGTTAATAATAAGTGAAAAAATAGTGCAATTGACATAGATTTCTTCTATTTTGCAGGTTTCTATGTTTTAAAAGTGTTAGGGAAGAATTCGGATGAAAACAAGTCAAAAGGGAGCTATTTGGAGAACAAAATGACTGGAAGCAACACATGCCTATGCTAATGCGGTGTCCCACACGCGTACCCAAAGGTCAACTGAAGCAAAGCTCCGCGAACGCGATGAATTGATTGTGTACGTGAAGGTCAACCAGATAAAGACACTTCGCATACGCGGCAGTCATTCCACGTTGGCGAAGAAGGAAAGTGGAGGCAGCTGGGTAGTCTTGGAATTTCACATATTTTTGAAACCCTAATCCACATAATAGCCTCCCCAACCGATTGGGGAATCATCTTTGGATATTCTCACAACTTTTGGCAAGCTTGAAGAGCAAGTTCATCAACCAACACCACAGGAGTGAAGATTTGGATGCTCTTTATTATAAAATCCTTAGTTTCCATTCTTCGACTCTTGTTCTTAATTGCTATTTTATTGGTGTAATTATTGAATTGAGATTTGGGTTGTATTAGAGATAATACTTGTTTGGGTATTGAATTCATATATAGATTTTGCTCTTGTTTGATTATTTGGGTCTATTGAATCCTCCATGCTTGAATTTATAGTCAATGGTTGCAAACATTGACTTAACTTTCTAATTTGGATTTTTGCTTGAGAAAGGATTTCCTTATATTCGGGAAGATTCAATAGTGGGGATTTGGGGTTTTCACTCTAGACCAAGGCTAAAGATAGTTTGGTTGCCGGAAACTCCCATCTACGAATTGGGGTTAGAGATAACCCAACTCACCCAAGTAAATTGTTGGTTATTGCTTACTCGTGGTGATTTGAGAGAACCAATGAGGATTGTTGCTTGATTGGTCGAAAGACAGTTAAGTGCACCTTTAGCCAAGACTACCCATGTGTTGATCGGTGTAAGTCTTGTGAATTGAATTCCCATTCCAAATTCTCCCTTGTTATCCTTGCTTGGCAAAAGCAAGGTGAATGCCATTGATCAATCTATCTTTTAGTTATTTTGCTTTATCTGTAGTTTTAGTCTAAAACCCCCCTTTAGATATATTTTCCCCCTATTTTTGTTAATTGAACTTTAATAAGTTGCTTGGATTCTCTATTAGCTCAATCACGACTAGATTGTTCCCTTGGGTATGACCCCGACACTTATTGGGTATTATAAATGTGTTTCGCTCTGACGATCGTCGTGACCTCCAACTTGTGGAGCACGATTTGAGCGTTATCAAAAATGGCGTCGTTGCCAGGGAATAATTTGGCATATTGAGTTAGTTTAGAATTTGAGTTTACTTACTCTAGTTCAAATTTTGTGCATAGTTGTTTTTTCTTTTGTTTAGTTTTATTTTATTGATGACATCATGGCATATCTGAATGCTAATAATATTGATGGTTGCATCCCAGTTTATATTCCTGACTATTGTGTTTATTATGGAGGACCGAACCTTGGACGAAGGTGTAGAATTGGCCTTAAGAGAGGAACATATTTTCCTTCTCGCTATTATGATGGGCACAATTGCTATTTGTGTGGTGGTCGTGACGGACATTGGAGTGACTGCCCTAATGATGATCATCCCCCTCCCCCCTCTTGTGCTAACAATGTTGCTAGTGGTGCTTGTGACCTTAATAGAAAGCATGACTTAGAAAGCGAAGAAGGCATATATGTCAAGCTCCAAACCCTCTTAGCCTCGCCAGAAACTCAAGAAGAGAGTGTGTAATCCATAAAGTAATGCTTTGTGGATGCAACAGCTAAAGAAGAGGAAAACATAATGGAGGATCATGAATTGAAGGTGGTGTTGCAACCAACTACCCCATTTGTGGGTCATGATGTCATAGCATCTCTAAGTGAGGCTGTTTTGAATGAGGCAAGCTTGAAGGTGGAGACGCCCAAATCCCACTTCAACCTTTGTTCGACCTTAAGTTTGATTGAATGGACGAAAGTCAAAGTAATCAAGCTTTTGGAAGACCTTGGAAGGAGGGTGGATGAAGGCTTATCTGGTTTTGAGTTTGTCGTGGAAAGAAGGCAAAGTGTCATTCCTCACTTGAAGGCCAAAAATTACAAAATGCGAATTCAAGCAAATGGCCTTCTCATGTTCAAACCTTCTCCCGGGATTGTCACCGGAAACTCGATTCAAATTTGGGTTGAAGGTTCAAATCTTCCAAGTGGAGATCTATATGGTGAAGTAACTTGCATTGCGCCACGATGTTAAATTGTGCGCTTGATGGGAGGCAACCCATTATTTTTATGCTTTACGTCACTTTTCGTTTCTTTTTGGTGTGTTTTTTGGTGCTCAAAGGAATGAGAAGAGGAACCAAGTGTTGAGAAGCACCAAAAATACCTCTAAAAAACGTGCTTTTAGCACCTGGAAGAGTGCCCGTCGCACATGCCATTGCACAATAAAATAGTGAACTGATAAAAAACATTAGCATGTGTGAACGTGGTGCGTTTTGCACCTCAGAAAGTGCCCATCACACCAGCGTCGCACATCGCGAGCAATAAGCTAGAGAAAAATTGAAAAATCTGTCCCAACACTCCTTCGCGAATGCGGTGGACCAGATGTGAATGTGAAGGCCAGCTAAATAGCAGGATTTCGCGAACGTGCTGGACCGCTCACGAATGCAAAGCCTTCAGGCAATTCTATGTAAGTTAAAAACATTCAAAAATTCATAAGCCTCAAACGTTTTCTTCTCAAAACAAAGGTTCTCCTCTTTCTTAAGCACACAAATTAATTCCATCAAGCTCTGCCATTGCGTCACTAATTGCAACTCATCAGGTATAAAGACCAACCCTCCTCATTATGGAGCCCTTGTCGGGCTTTTTTGTTTGGTTTTATGCTCTTGTCGGGCTTTGGTGTTGTTGTGTAAGAAGTTGATGGTCTAGCTTTTTAGTTTTCTTTTCTTGTAGCTTTTTTGTTTTTCTTTTTATAGTAAGTATGTTGGATGTTTTGGAGCCAGGGGAAGTTTGAGTACCCATTAGGCTAGATAGAGCTTGTCGGAGCTGGGAACACAGAATCACACATGTCGATGTGTGAACCACATAAGCTTTGCACATGCTCACTGTTGGCATGTGCGTTTCACGTGCGACCCATACTTTGGCATGTGCAAATCGCATGTGCCTGTTGATTGTGATGGTTGGGTTGATCCACTTTGTGTAGCCATACCGAATTAGATAGATGAATTGGCCTAATGAGAGACTGAGTGACGTCATTCTTAAGGGTAAATCGTCGTCTTTTAAGGTTTTGGTTGCAATTGACTTGTTTGGTACTAATGAAGTAGTCTTACATATTAAGTGAAATAGGCATACCCTTCTAAAAAAATTATGAAAAATGCATGGCGAAGAATGGTGTTTGTGACAACTCCTTTTATCTTTTTGTGACTCTTAGCTCATTAGCAGTGATAATATAGAATGGCTCCTCTTGGTTCTCATTTAGGAAGTTAAAATTGATCCTTCTTGAATAATTCGCATGTCATGTGTGGTGAGGTTGTAACAACCGGGTCCGTCGTTATGGGTAGTTCCATCGTGCCAAGTTTTAGAGTTAGAAAACTCTGGGTTTGGGAGTTTGAAATTCTTGGCTAGGCTAGCCTCGATCGGTTTTGGAGTGAGGTAGAGTCTAGGGAAATCCAGGTAAATATGAGTTTAGGTGTCTTAGATTAAGCTAGTTTTTAATGTAGCCAAGACATAAAGGAGTCTGGGGGACTTTTCGGAATCGCATTTGGGTAAGTAGAACTCCCCGAATCGCGTTTGACGTGAAGGAGTTGTTTCAAGATGTCGGGGGAAACAAGTGTGTTGTAAAATGGCTAAAATTGGCAGATTTCCAGATATTCTGTCCATGACGAGCGCGGTCACGCGCGATAGTGGCCACCACTATAGCGGTAGAAATTACCGTTATAGCGGCGGTCAAAGGGTGGTCAACCTACTTAAAGCCGTTATAGTGATAACCTACCGCTATAGCAGGAGCGCTATAGCAGAGCGGAGACCACTATAGCGGGCCAACGGGATTTTAATACAGAAACAGCTCCCAAAATATTCAGTTTTTCACAAGTTCATTTTGGAGAAGGGCTAGGCGATTCCAGGCATTTTTCTTCCTTTTTCCGTCAAAATTCTTCCCTAAGGTAAGGTTTTCGTTCCCCAATCTTTGTATTAAGTTTCCTATGTGGTAGAATTGCTAGGAGCGAATTTGGGGAAAGGTTAGAATAACCTAGAGATGGTGGAATTTGGGGAAGGAAGGGGATTCCAAGCATGTGTGTTCTTGGGCATGGATTAAAGTACATTATTATGATCATAGGTTGTTTAATTCCCTGTTTTATCCATAAAAAATGATAGAACTAGGAGAATTAATGGTGGAAATGCCCAGGAAAAGGGTGGGATGATCATGGGTAGCCTGGGGTTTGGGGATTTGGTATAATCCGGGTAATGTACAGGCCTTGTGTGTTAATTATATGTATTGTGTGTTGTTTTTAGATCAAGAACGAGAGAGGAATCCAGAACATGGGAAAGCTCGTGTCGAATAGAGCTTGGAACATTTTGAGGTAGGTGATGGCTTATGATTTTCTGTGAATGTGTATATTCATGTACTCATGTCTAAGTGATTGTATGCATTACATTGCTTAGGAAAGTCGTGTGGAATGTCTAGGTTCCTATTTACAATCTGTGATTGTACGGTGTTGTTGGTTTTACAAGTTGTGTGTGTTCATATATTGACTGTGGTTGTTGACATTCGGTTGGCTCAGGTACCACGCCTGGTACGTGTATAACATTTGGTTGTCACGGGTACCACGCCTGTTAGTCAATACAAGTGTTGAACTTTATTGGTTTGCTCATCCGGAGGTTGGGTGGGTGCCACTCACTACGGGTTTGGTCGTGAAAAAGATGGTATCAGAGCCTAGGTTCGTTGATCTCATTGTACCAAATAGGTCTAGTAGAGTCTTGCGGAATGGTGTGAAGATGTCCGTACTTTTCTTTGAGAGGATATGGGGCTTTAGGAAAAACTATCTCTTCCTTCTTACTTTCGTGCTATAACTTGATTCCAATTGGTATCTGGTGATACAAATTGATATATAACCTCATTCGCTCTTTTGTCTGCAAATGGTCACTACAAGGAATAATGGAGCAAGGCCAGCAGTCCCAGCAGCAGGCCCGGTAGTTTGTGGCAGAGGTACGAGAAGGGGCAGGGGACGAGCTGGAGCCGCACCCGCCAGGGGTGGAGCTTGAGCTGCTGCTGCACATGAGTTAACCCTTCCCCCACCTCAGGATCATGTGGCTGAGGATGTAGAAGAAGTGGTTGTAGAGGATGGAGGGGCTCAAGAGGAGGCGGCACCGGTTTGGGGTGCAGGCCTTCTTACTATGACACCAGAAGCTTTTAAGTAAACGTGGGATATTCTGAGTGGGTTGGTTGGTGCAGGAACCATACCCGCAGATTATGCAAATTAGGCCTTGGATATTCAGCCAGCGACTACTACTACACCAAGGATGGATGCAGCTTCGGGCACAAATGATCTCCTCAGACTAATTCTAGGCCCAGTGATAACAGGTAATGAGCATGACATGCTGACTAAGTTCCTTAAGCTGAAACCTCCGATGTTTCAAGGTACAGACAAGGAGGATGCCTATGATTTCATCTTAGATTTCCATGAGAGGTTGAACAAATTGGGTATTGTACGTCAACATGTGGTGGATTTGTCACTTTTCAGCTGCAGGGTGATGCTAAGCAGTGGTGGAGGTCTCATGTTGAGTGTCGGTCTTCTATTCTACCTCCACTGACTTGGGAGAACTTTCAGCATGTTAAAATCAGTTTCTGCATTAAATTAGCAACTCTGCCTATAAGTTAAAACTTGTGTTAGCATGCAATTTATTTAACTATTAGTTTCGGCATATGGGAATCAGTTTAGTTACATTTAATTAGTCATCATGCCTATAAGTTTAAATCAATTTTATTCCTGCCTATCTCAATCCCTAGATATCATGCCCATAGGTTTAACTACATAAAGTGTTAATTGTATGAATTGTGAGGCCTATTCGATTCCACGCATTATTTCTAGAGAAGTAGATTCCCCGTACTTTGAGGGACCGGATAAAGGATGAGTTTCTGAACTTGGAGTAGGGTATCATGTCGATCTCAGCTTATGAGGCTAAGTTCTATGCATTGTCTCATTTTGCTACATAGATATTGGGTTCCAAGGAGGAATGGGTCTAGTTGTTTGTCAAAGGTCTGAATAGTGAACTGTAGGTACTGTCGGTGCATATGACTTCTTCGGGAAAGGGATTTAATGATATGGTGGATTTTGTGAAGAAGATTGAGGGAGTTAGACAAGCGGGGCAGGCTAAGGCTTTAGCCAAGAAGCCCCGGAATGAGGGAAACTATGGTGGTTCATACTTCGGGGGCCAGCATCAGCAGGCTTATCCGGCCCGTCCTATTCAGTCAGCTCTGCCAGCTACTATAGGTGGTCGTAAGGGAGCTCAGTATTCAGCTCCTAGAGGCCAGGGGGCGTCCTATACATCAGCTAGCACACCTACTCTGGACCGTGGTTGCTTCCATTGTGGTGAGTTGGGCCATTTTAAGAAGGAGTGTCCACATAAGCAGACAGGTAATCAGGGTCAGCAGCAGACTAGAGAAGTGGTTTCGGCAGGCAGAGGCGGTAATGCCAGGGATCATCCATAGGGTGGGCGAGGTAATTTTCAGGGAGACTGGGGAGACCGAGGGAATGGTGGTGCAGGCAGGGGTGCAGCACAGCCGACTCGAGAAGTTGCCCTGATTGATGATCGAGCTTATTGCTATGCTTTTCTAGGGAGGACTGAGGCGGAAGCCTCATATGCTGTGATCACAGGTACTATTCTTGTCTGTGATAAAATGGCTTCATTATTATTTGACCCAGGCTCTACGTATTATTATGTGTCTGTGAGTTTTGCTTTGGGGCTAGGTTTGACTTATGATATCCTTGATTCTCCTATCTATATTTCTACCCCAGTTGGAGAGTCGGTGGTTGTGACTCATGTATTTCATGACTGTTCAGTTATTTTTGTGAGGTTACATACTTGGGTAGACTTGGTAATTTTGGATATGACTGATTTTGATATTATCTTGGGTATGACCTGGCTATCTCCTTATCATGTTGTGTTGAACTATAACACCAAGACTGTGGCTCTAGAGATTTCGAGTAAGGATAGACTAGAGTGGGAAGGTGTGTACAGGCCTAAGCCAGTTAAGATAATATCATTTATCGGGGATAGGAAGCTAGTGGGGAGGGGGTGTCTAGCCTTTTTGGCTCATCTCCGGGATGATAGTGTGGAGTCTCCTCCTATTAAGTCAGTTCCAGTGGTTTCTGAATTTTTAGAGGTGTTTCCAGCGGACTTGCCTGGTATGCCTCCGGATAGGGACATAGATTTTTGTATTGATTTGGAGCCAGGCACTCGTCCCATTTCCATTCCTCCGTATCGTATGGCTCCGGCAGAGTTAAGGGAACTTAAGACTCAGCTGCAGAACTCCTAGATAAGGGATTTATACATCCCAGTGCTTCACCTTGGGGTGCTCCGGTCTTATTTGTAAAGAAAAAGGATGGTAGTATGCGGATGTGCATATATAGGCAGCTAAACAAGGTGACCATACAGAATAAGTACCCTCTACCCCGTATAGATGATTTGTTTGACCAGCTTCAGGGTGCATCAGTGTTCTCAAAAATCGACTTGAGGTCGGGGTACCATCAGTTAAAGATTAGACCTGAGGACATTCTGAAGACTGCTTTTCAAACTCGGTATGGACATTACGAGTTTCTAGTAATGTCGTTTGGTTTGACCAATGCGCCGGTAGAATTCATGAGTTTGATGAATGGGGTGTTTAAGTCTTACTTGGATTCCTTCGTTATCGTGTTCATCGATGATATTTTGATCTACTCTAAGAGTAGGGAGGATCATGCTAATCATCTTTGTATTATGCTGGATATCTTGAGGCACCAAAAGCTTTATGCAAAATTAACTAAGTGCAAGTTTTGGTTGACTTCGGTGGCATTCTTAGGGCGTGTAGTGTCAGAAAAAGAGGTGATGGTGGATCCCCAGAAAATTGAGGCAGTCAAGAGTTGGGTTCGGCCTAGCTCGATGATCGAGGTGAGGAGTTTTGTTGGGCTCGTGGGGTACTACCGGAGGTTTGTTAAGAATTTTGATTCTATTGCTACTAACCTGACTAGGCTGACACATAAGGAGGTACCATTCGTGTGGTCCGACAAGTGCGAGGAGAGCTTCCAAAAGCTCAAGACACTTTTGACCACAACCCCTTATTTGTCCTTACCGGTTGAAGGTAAAGACTTTGTTGTTTACTGTGATGATTCACATTCTAGTTTGGGTGCTGTGTTGATGTAGAATAGGAATGTGATAGCCTATGCATCCAGGAAGTTGAAGGTGCATGAGAGAAATTACCCAACTCACGATTTAGAGTTGGCAGCGGTGGTTTTTGCATTGAAAATATGGAGACACTATCTTTATGGTGTCAAGTGTGAAGTATTCACAGATCATCGCAGTCAGTAGCACGTTTTCACTCAGAAGGATCTGAATCTGAGGCAGAGGAGATGGATGGAGTTATTGAAGGATTATGATGTGACAATTCAGTACCATCCGGGTAAGGCTAATGTGGTGGCAGATGCATTGAGCCAGAAAATTGTTAGCATGGGTAGCTTGGCTTGTTTGGGAGCGTCCAAACGACCATTGGCTAAGGAGATTCGGGGTTTGGAGGCCAAGTTCATGCACTTGGGTATTTCATATTAAGGTGGGTTGCTGACCAGCACTGAGGTCAAGGCCACCTTCATAGAGAAAATAAAGGCAAAACAGTTTCAGGATCCGAAACTGGGTAAGTTGCGAGGTAAGGTAATATCCGGGGAGTCCAGAGATGTCATGTTAGACTCTGGTGGAGTGTTTCATTTCAGGGAGAGGATTTGTGTTCCTCGGGTGGATGATATGATACAGAAAATCTTGGCAGAAGCTCATGGTTCACGGTACTCAATTCATCCAGGTGTGACCAAAATGTACAGGAATTTGAGGTAGCGTTACTGGTGTCCCAAGATGAAAAGGGACATAGTGGATTATGTGTCCAAATGTTAGAACTGCCAGCAAGTAAAGTATGAACATCAGAGACCTGCAGGACTACTTCAGAGAATGCCCATTCCAGAGTGGAAATGGGAAAGGATAGCCATGGATTTCGTGGTGGGTCTTCCCAAGACATTGGGGAAATATGACTCAATTTGGGTCATTGTTGACAGGCTGACCAAGTACGCTCATTGCAATTGGCTAAGATCTATGTGAAAGAGATTGTGAGACTGCATGGGGTACCATTGTCCATTGTCATGCCCTATTTTTACCAAGATTAGATAAAGCACAACTTATGGACTCTAAAAGAATTTTTATTATGTACAGAGTCGCCACCTAATTTTTAAGGAAAATAAGGAAACCTATTTTTGATTATTGACATGTATGACTCATATTTTAATCTGCGAAAACCATTTGAGATTCTAGGTAAGGGTTCAAGTTATTCCGAAGGGAAGGTGTTAGGCATCCTTCGGAATCCACAAATGTGGTACCCGGCTAAACTTAATTTTTAAAGAGAGAGGAGATAAAAAAATATTTTTTGAAAAGTATAAATATGAACAGTAAAAAATATGTATATACAAGTGCAAATAATAATTTTAAAATATGTACATAAGAGTATGAAAAATGTACTTTTATATGTATGAGAAAATTTAGTATGTATGAAAATTTATATGTAAGAAAGTATACAAAAGAGTGTAAAAGAATGTATATTATTAATATGAAAAGTATGTAAATATGTTAATATAAATAGATACTATTACGAAATATATATATATAAGAAAAATGCGTAAGTAATATATGTCTAAGTACATTGAGTAAAGAATGTAAAAAAATGTGAAAAAATATGTATAATGTAAAGAAATGTATCGAAAAGATTGTACAATGATTACATCGATTGACTTGCATTTTTTTTTTATGTAAATACTATTTCACTTTTGCAAGAAAAAATGAGTTTAAGAATGAGAAAAGAATATTAATTTTCGAAAGAATATATAAAGAATCGTTTGCAAAGTTTAAGTAAAAATGATTAAAAGAACGGTTTGAAAAAGAAAAGACGGCCTAATATCTGCGTGAAGTAAAAATGTGAACTAATTACCTAAGTTGAACTGATTTATTTGTAAAGTATTTACGGTCTAAGTTTTGCCTATGCACGTAATAATGAATAAGTAAATAAAGGACACACCTCCTAAAGCCCCGAAAATAAAGTTTTCACTATACTTTATCTTTTGTACAATTACAAGAATTACAAGAATATAAATAAAAGCAATAAATTTTGGAGAGATTTTCAAACCCCTTTTAATTGTCATCTTCGAAAGTATCTTCATGTACCTGTATAAACACTTAGTAAAAAATTCAATAACAAATAAATATTTACCAAAATAAGTTAAAGAAATACATATATGTATGTAAATATAAGAAAATAGAATTTTATTATAGTATGGGCCCAGATATGTGGTAGTACTAAGTTTTAAATACGCCATGGCTGCGAAACATCGGTTGGCCACCCGAGATCACCTCGCCAAGATACGGATCATAAAACTTTTTATTTCGTCTTTGTAATATTAAGATTTCGTCATCGCCCAAAATTTTATTTTTTCGCTACATATGTATATATGTATCCGTCTTTTTTATTGTGGAGGCCTCAAAAATCGACGGGAGTTTTTTTCATTGGCCAACCTTTCTGTAGTATTTGTTCAATATCAGTGTAATATCAAAAAATAGTAAAGAGAAAGGACAAAATCGTCCAACTAGCCCCAAAATTTGGCTAAAACGGTAGCGAGGCACAACCATCTCCGGAGTAAATTTTTTGGGTGAAAATCGACACAAAATTAGTCCAAACAGTTCGAAAATAGCAACAAAATATAGCAGCAACACAAATATCAACACAAGTAGCAAAAACATTAAAAGCAATGCCCGAAACATGTAAACGATCACCGGAAAAAATGGTGTTTTGCCGAGGAATGTCTTTCCGTCGCTAGAAAACTTCTCACGATGATAGAGCCAGAGAACCAACAAGCATATCAGTAATAACAAGAAAAAAGTATCAAGAAATAATCAATTAATTGGCCAAAATAAAGATCCAAAACAGTTCGCCGGAGCATGTCATTTTCCGGCCAGATTTAGAAGCGACAAACATGGTTTCCAGCGTTGCTTCAACGGCCTTGCCAGAGCAACGCCTGAAAGCGAGGAGGTCTGGGCAGATCTGTAAAAAATTGCACACATAACTTAAAAAATCAATAAAATTCATTTCACCGAAACCCATGGAGTTTCATCAGAAAATTAACAATTCCGGCCAAAATAGCAAGCATGATAACGAGGGGGAGGGATAAAGAGGGGCTGGCCATGGTGGAGTTCGGCCAGAGCTTGCCGGTCATCACCTCCGGCGAGGCAGCGACGCAAAGGGGAGAGAGGGAGAGAGCAACGAGAGAGATGAGAGAAAAGAAAGTTGATGCTTATGTGAGGTGAGTGTGTGTGTATATATTTTTTTGTGTGTAAAAAAGATTAGCCCCCTCCCCTTTTTATAATACAAAACTAACCCCCCTTTTGTCCAAAAAATAAAAGACTATCTCTTTTTATTTTTTAGTTATTATCTAATAGATTATTTACTCTATTAACTAATGTATAAAGTTTATTAACCGATGGACGATAGCCGTATTTAGTCATGTCAAATATCACCTTTATTAAAGGTGACAAGACCTTGACTTGATTGATTCGTTGCTCTGCGTATTAGAATTAATTGCTCCGACCTCTTGTGCTTGCGGAATGTATTAAAAAATTATCTATAAATAATATACAAAAATATGTGTATTGGTATGTGATTACAAAAATAAATAAAAAATAAATAAAATGTAATGTGTTTTAAATAATTGAAATTGTAGTATTTGTATTGTGTACGTGTGTAGGTGACTGTAAAAAATATTGTGATTATCAAAATTGTATAATGATAATAAATTGATAAAACTCCTAAAATAAGGATGATTATCAATAAATTATTATATTTCACGAAAAATGTGTAAAAAATATATTTTGTGCTCTTTAACGATCAGGAAACCTGAAGACGTTAATTTTAAGCACGGAGAGCCAAAATTGGGTGTCAACATCCATCATTTCAGATAGGGGTATGCAGTTTACTTCTAAGTTCTGGGGTAAGTTACATGAAGATTTGGGTACACAACTCACCTTTAGCACAACCTTCCACCCTCAAACTGATGGTCAGTCAAAAAGGACGATACAAGTATTAGAGGACATGCTGAGAGCATGTGTGATGGACTTTGGGGGTCATTGGGACCAGTTTCTACCGCTGTGCAAATTCTCGTACAACAATAGCTACCACTCCAGTATTGATATGGCACCGTTCGAGGCCCTGTATAGGAGGAACTGCAGATCACCGGTTGGGTGGTTTGAGGAAGGTAATGTGAAACCTCTGGGCGTAGACTTAGTGAAGGAAGCGTAGGAAAAGGTAAGGGGCATACATACCAAGTTGCTGGCTGCTCAAAGCAGGTAGAAGGAGTATGCAGATTGCAAGGTCCGGGACATGGACTTTTAGGTTGGTGAGCAGGTATTGTTAAAGATATCACCCATGAAAGGGGTTATGAGATTTGGTAAGAAGGGCAAGCTTAGCCCTCGGTTCATCGGTCCATTTGAAGTGCTTGAAATTATGGAGCCAGTGGCTTACAAGTTAGCACTGCCACCTAGTCTGTTGGGCGTCCATCTGGTATTCCATGTATCCATGCTCAAGCGATACCATGGGGATGGGGATTACATCATCAAGTGGGATGAGATACTTTTTGATAAGGATCTTCATTATGAGGAAGAACCGGTTTTGATTCTTGCTCGGGATGTCCGGAGGTTGAGGACAAAGGTGATTGATTGGTGAAGGTTCAGTGGAAGCATTGTCCGATTGAGAAAGCCACTTGGCAAACCGAGAAGGACATGCGGGACAAGTACCCTCAATTGTTTGAGAATTCAGGTACTACACTTCCTTCCTTTTATTTCCGTAATTTTGGGTTTGATCATTCGAGGATGAACGATGGGTAAATTGGTATCTGTTGTAACGACCGGGTCCGTCATTACGGGTAGTTCCATCGTGCCAAGTTTTAGAGTTAGAAAACTCTGGGTTTGGGAGTTTGAAATTCTAGGCTAGGCTAGCCTCGACCAGTTTTGGAGCGAGGTAGAGTCTAGGGAAATCCGGGTAAAGATGGGTTTAGTTGTCTTTGATTGAGCTAGTTTTCCACATATCCAAGACATAAATGAGTCCGGGGGACTTTTCGGAATCACATTTGGGTAAGTAGAACTCCCAGAATCGCGTTTGACGTGAAGGCGTTGTTTCAGGACGTCGGGGGAAATAGGTGTGTTGTGAAATGGCCAAAACTAGCAGATTTCTGGACATTCTATTTGTGAAGAGTGTGGTCACGCACGATAGCGGCCACCACTATAGCGGTAGAAATTACCGCTATAGCGGCGGTCAAAGGGCGATCAACCTACTTAAGACCGCTATAGCGGAGCGAGGACTTCTATAGCAGGACGATGGGATTTTAAAGCAGAAACAGCTCCCAAAATATTCAGTTTTTCACAAGTTCATTTTGGGAGAAGGGCTAGGCGATTCCAGGCATTTTTCTTCCTTTTTCCATCAAAATACTTCCCTAAGGTAAGGTTTTCGTTCCCCAATCTTTTTATTATGTTTCCTATGCAGTAGAATTGCTAGGAGGGAATTTGGGGAAAGGTTATAATAACCTAGGGATAGTGGAATTCGGGGAAAGAAGGGGATTCCAAGCATGTGTATTCTTGGGCATGGATTAAAGTACATTATTATGATCATAGGTTGTTTAATTCCCTGTTTTATCCGTAAAAATATAGAACTAGGAGAATTAACGGTGGAAAAGCCTGGGAAAAGGGTGGGATGATCATGGGTGGCCTGGGGTTTGGGGATTTGGTATAATCTAGGTAATGTACAGGCCTTATATGTTAATTATATGTACTGTGTGTTATTTTTAGACCAAGAACGAGAGAGGAATCCGGAACACGGAAAAGCTCGGGTCAAATAGAGCTTGGAATATTTTGAGGTAGGTGATGGCTTATGATTTTTTGTGAATGTGTATATTCGTGTACTCATGTCTAAGTGATTGTATGCATTACATTGCTTAGGGAAGTCGTGTAGAATGTCTAGGTTCCTGTTTATAGTCTGTGATTGAACGGTGTTTACTTATTGGTTTTACAAGTTATGTGTGTTCATATATTGACTGTGGTTGTTGACATTTGGTTGGCTCGAGTACCACGCCTGGTACAGGTATAATATTCGGTTGGCACAGGTACCACGCCTGGTATGGGTATAACAAATGGTTGGCACGGGTACTACGCCTGGTATGGGTATAACATTCGGTTGGCATGGGTACCACACCTGGTATGAGTTTACTTTATTGCATCTTGCATTGTTTCATTGATTATTGTATTGCATTGGCTGATATTGGTTCCGTGTGTGGACCGAGTTGTTTTATTGAATGTGATACTTGATATTGGTTTCATGAGTGGACCAGGTTGTCTATTTAAAGGTGCTATTTCTGATGGTCCTTGAGTGGCCGGGAACTTGGTATAACTGTTGTGTTGGTCTTCGTTTACGCCGGGTTGAAGCATTACTTTTGGTATGTGTCTAGAGGGGATTTCAGGTGGGTCCGAGCTAGATAGAAAGGTATAGTTAATGGCTCATGTTCATGGTATAGAACTGTAAGAGATGGATTTCATGCCGGGACAAGGTAGGTAGAAACTTGTAGTCTAGGGCTTGTATCCTTGTTGCATGTTTTCCATATATTTACTTGAATATGTTGTACTGTTATATATGTTGTTTACTTGAAAACTGGTTGATGATCCTACCAGTACACAGTGGTGGTGTACTGATACTGCACTTGCTTGTCTTTGGTGAGTACAGGAAATCTACCAGCGACTGAGACGCGACCTCGCATTTAGCACCAACGATTCTGACTTTCAAGGGTGAGCTGCTTGTTTCGAGCTACCTTGGGTTGTCCTTAGAGTTTCAGTCCATTTGTTTCAAACTTAAAAATATTTCATTTTTATCTTTTGGGGTTGCATCCCCGTATTCTAGATATTTGGTATTGATGTTTGGTACAATGACATTCAGTTCCTAGGAGGGATTTTCCGCAGGATAATGATTATGATTAGTTTTTGAATTGTTTTGATTGCTAGTTTACTTTCTGTTAATGGTTTTAGGCTGTTACTCTAGACAAGGGTTGAACACTATTGGTTCGCTCATCTGGGGGTTGGGTGGGTTCCACTCACGATGGGTTGGGTCATGACAGAGGTTTAGTTGAATAATTCTCGGGCATGCATGTCATCTAGAACTTGCCCCGAATGTGATTAAAGGAAAAATTCTAGGTGTAACCGAGCTTGAAAAATGACTTTAGGCCCTTTTTGATAGCCACTTCACCCAAATGACCTCCTATGACATCAACCCTAGTGAGCCACTTTGAGCTTGTGACCGTTCTTTGGCACATTGTTAACACTTTGCCCATTTTGGAGCCTCTATCTTGGCACCCGTCCTTCCTAATTGCTTGAAATTGAAATATGGGCTAAAAAGCCTAAGTTTTGGGGGGGGGGGGGGGGAAAGACAACATAGGCAAATGCCTAAGTTTGGGGGTGCATATGTTCAAATGAGGAGAAGAAAGGAAATGTGCTTCAATGTGCAAGGTAGCACCTTAAATAAAAATTGAAAATTGCTCTAAAAGTTCAATCCAATGAGCAAAATGAAAAGCAAAAATAGGTGCTACCAAGTGAAAGTGATATAAGGAGTTGAATGATTATGAGTTAAAAAGGAGAATCTTGGGTTGTGTGAGGGTGAAATAAGGTGAAGTTGAAATTGAAAATGTGAGCGGTGTTCGAAATGAGAACAAAGAGCATTAGAGAGGTATAGTCACTTGAACCAAATGAGATCCTCACCTTAGCCCTAACTAACATCGCAACCCGCAAGTCCTTTGTGATTCCGAGCTTGGCTACCCTACATTAGTGGCGATATACATGAAGGGAAAGCCTATGGTTCGACATGTGTGCACTTGAACTTCCTTGTGAGTGTGAGTGTTTGTATTTGTCCCTTGTGATTATTTTTTGTACATAATGTGTTTTTGGGACTTTCGTTCTTGTGAGGGCCTGCAAATTAGAATAGTTGGTGACATTGATAAACTCTGAAAAAGGAATCAAATGAGCATGTTTTGGTAATCTAGAGGTTTGAGTCACATCTTGAGGATTGATTGTTGTCACTTGCTTGTTCTTATTTTTCCATGGCATAATTGAATTGTGTTTTGAATTGAAGCGAATGTTTTGAGTAAGTATCATGCGATTGACAAGTCATTAGTACCAATCGAAGTCATGTTTGGTTTTTGGAATGGGTTTCCCTTGGCTTGTGGTATTGTCATTTGCACTTGTGTTGCATGCCTCTTAAGTTATAATCTTTGAGTTGCTTGAGGACAAGCAATAGTTCAAGTTTGGGGGTTTGATAAGATGGTATTCTACCTACTTATTTAACTCTTAAACTTATGCTTTTCTTAATAATAAGTGAAAAAATACTGCAATTGACACAAATTTCTTCTGTTTTGCAAGTTTCTATGTTTTAGAAGTGTTCGTGAAGAATTCGGATGAAAACAAGTCAAAAAGGAGCTATTCGGAGAAGTAAGTGACTGGCAGCAGCACATGCCTACGGGAATGTGGTGTCGCACACACGTACGCGAAGGTCAACTGAAGCAAAGCTTTGCGAACACGATGCATTAACCGCGTATGCGAAGTTCAACCATACAAAGACACTTCGCGTACGCGGCAGACATTCCGCGTAGGCGAAGAAGGAAAGCAGAGGCAGCTGGGTAGTCTTGGAATTTCACATATTTTGAAAACCCCAATCCACATAAAAGCCTCCCCAGCCTATTGGGAAATCATCTTTGGCTATTCTCACAACTTTTGGCAAGCTTGGAGAGCAAGTTCATCAACCAACACCATCGGAGTGAAGATTTGGATGCTCTTTATTGTAAAATCCTTAGTTTCCATTCTTCAACTCTTGTTCTTAATTGATATTTTATTAGTGTAATTGTTGAATTGAGATTTGGGTTGTATTAGAGATAATACTTGTTTGGGTATTGAATTCATATATAGATATTGCTCTTGTTTGATTATTTGGGTATATTGAATCTTCCATGCTTGAATTTATAGTCAATGGTTGCAAACATTGACTTAGCTTTCTAATTTGGGGTTTTGCTTGAGAAAGGATTTCCTTAAATTCGGGAAGATTCAATAGTGGGGATTTGGGGTTTTCACTCTAGACCAAGGCTAGAGATAGTTTGGTTGCCGGAAACTCCCATCTAAGAATTGGGGTTAGAGATAACCCAACTCACCCAAGTAAATTGTTGGTTATTGCTTACTCGTGGTGATTCAAGAGAACCCATGAGGATTGTTGCTTGATTGGTCGAAAGACAGTTAAGTGCACCTTTAGCCAAGACTACCCATGTGTTGATCGAGTGCAAGTCTTGTGAATTGAATTTCATTCCCAATTCTCCCTTGTTATCCTTGCTTGGCGAAAGCAAGGTGAAAACCATTGATCAATCTATCTTTTAGTTATTTTGCTTTATCAGTAGTTTTAGTCTAAAACCCCCCTTTAGATATCTTTTCCCCCTATTTTTGTTAATTGAACTTTAATAAGTTGCTTGAATTCTCTATTAGCTCGATCGCGACTAGATTATTCCCTTGGGTACGATCCCAACACTCATTGGGAATTATAAATGTGTTTTTCTCTAACGATCGTCGTTACCTCCAACTTGGGGAGCAAGATATGAGCGTTATCAACTCCTTCTATAGATCCTACCTACTGGGACTATAGGCACCGAAAGAGGTACATACGGTACTATTGGCACACTTGGTTTTATCATATCACATCATATCATTCATCATGTGTACGATTCCACCTTTGTTTGCTATTTGTTGAGTGTACGCTCCGGTAGTATGTGATGCCAGAGGGTTTGTTTTTAACTTGTATGTGTTCCTCGGGTGTATGGGTTCCCGTTTAGACTGTAGGTAGATTAGCTTATTCGCTCGTATTATAGTACTTATTAGTTGCCTTTTCGATCATTGGTGGATTAGCTTATTCTCTCCTATGGTAGTACATGTGAGGTTGCCTTCCCGATCAATATTCTTGTCTTTTGAATTGTTTTGCTAGCATGACTATGTTTAGTTGCTTTTCCTTCTTTCCCTTGTATTTGAGGTTACCGGTATACCACTATTTTCTTAAACTTTCTGTATATATTATTGTTGCAAGGATCCAGGTACATTCTCCATTTTCTCACCTGTGTTCTGTGATATATATATCTTCTGTGGCTAGCATAGTATACTTGTATTTTTCTTGTCTTCTATCTGTTGCTAGTTTCCATGTGCTTTCCCCTATTTGCTTTTGTGACTACTTCTTTCATATTTGTGTTTGTATTTTATATATGCTCAGTCAGCCTATGATGCCTACTGGGTGCCTGCTGCTTTGCAATTGGTGCTCATACTACACTTATGCATCTTCCTGGTGCATATTCTAGTGTGAGCTATGACCGTTGATCGCGTGAATACTCGTGCAACTTTTGAACATCCGAGACTAGGGTGAGCTCCTGAAGACGGGGGCTTGACCATATCTCTTCTTTTGGCACTGTTTACACTTTTATTTATTCAGAGACAGTTGTATATATTCTTCTTTTGTACTCTCTAGTATTATGTATTTTAGTAATGACTCATGTACTTTCTATTCCAGGTCGTGGGATGGTGTAGTTTCTTTATATGTATATTTAAGTTGCTTTTCTGCTGCGTTGCTTTCTCTATCTGCTTCTGCTTATTTTACCTCTTAGGCGTGTTTTCTTAGGTGGTAGCCCATTACTAATCGTTTTGGGCTACATGGATTGATTCGCCTATAGGAGGATTATACGTGCCATCATGACATGAGAAATTGGGTCATGACAAATAAATAAAATATGACCAAAAAATAAAATAAAAATATAATCACTTTCACTTTTGTGTATCATCAGTATTCATAGGACACAGAACAGTGAACAGACAAGAAAAGAAAAGAAAAGATAAAAAAAGTATAAATATAGAAAATAAAAAAGAACAAAGAATGGGACATGAATTAGATATGCTTATCAATTGAAAAGTGGAAAAATCGGCGTCGTCATTACGACTCTTAAAAGCCAAATGATGTTGCTCGCTCAGGGAGTGTAACATGTAAATATTATGAGCCGAATGAATATTTAAAAAATTAGTATGGAAGAGGGCATTTTTGGGTGTAAATAGTTTAATTTTTGATCCATTTAATGTATTTTTCTCATTATTTTATCTAGGAGTTAAAAAATAAACTCATAAAATTATGATCCACCCAACTTATTTAGATTTGAGTGGGTTAATAACTCACTTATTTTATTAACTGATTCATTTTGGGTCGCTTAGTTCATCCCATTTTAAAACTGGACTGATATTCAATACAGATTGACCCATAAGAAAACTTTGTCTAAATATTTGTGAAATTATTTGTTTAAATTTTATAGTCATAAAATAAGAAAAAACAGTTTACTAGGTACTCAAACTATAAAAAAATAAACTTTGAATTTAAAACTTGATAAAAATTGGACAAGTTGGGTTGTGACAAGGATTTTAGTTCATTTCAACTCATCCCACTTCAACCCAAATAATATTTAAGCTGGTCAATAAACTACCCATTTATTAAGAGAAAACTACAGAGAATAGCAAATTTGGACCTATAATTATGATTAATAACAATACTTTAAAATAATTACGATTCAAAATATAAATAATAATATTTTACCCGGGCTCATCTACCAGTCCAAATACAATTAAAAGAGTATCAATCCCTTCCTGATATTAAGTTGGGATCTGAGGGACCTCCTTCTCCCTTTTCTCTCTAACACTCCTTCTCTTGCCACTCTCCTTTCACTCCCCCAATCTAGTACCCCTCTCTCGTCCTCTCCCCCTTTCTCGCTACCCCCCTCTCTCTCTCTCTCTCCCTCTTGTTCTCTTTTTTTCTCTCTTTCTTATCTTTTTTTTTGTATTTCATAGTTATACCCATCAATGGTGAAATAGAGATCAATTAATGGTGAAGTAATTTGAGACCCATCAATACTGAAATTGGATGAAGATCTGGATAGGTAATATCCATACCCATCAATGGTGAAATTGAGACTCATCAATGGTGAAGTAATTTAAGACTTGTCAATGGTGAAATTGGATGAAGATATGAGTAAGTATAGATCTGAGTAAGTAATTTGAGACCTATTAATGGTGAAATTGAATGAAGATTTGAATGTTAACGATGAATTTGAAGGCAAGAGATTTGGAATTGAAAAGGAAATTGAACTGTTGATTTGATTGGAAAAAATTGACAAAGAACTATTGATTTATTTTGTATTTGTATTTTGTAGTTGACTGCATAAATATATTTTGATTGTATATCTGTATTTAACTGCCTCTTATTTTTGTATTCTTTGATACTTGTATTTATATTCATGATAGAAATTGTATTTGTTGATATATTTATGTTAAATGATACATTTAACTATATGTATTTTTTGTATTTCATTGATATGATACATTCACTTGAACACAAGTACATATTTTTAGTCTCTATATTCAAAATATATTTATCTTTTTGTAGATTTGATACTCTACAAATATATTTTTTAGTACAAAATATATTTGAAGCACAATGTGAATACAATATGTATTACTCAAAGTTAAATACATATTGTACGTAAATAAATAAATATATATTGAACTATATATATATATATACATACAATTTAATATAAATACATATTCTATGTAAATAAATGAATATAAATATATATTACTCAAGGTCAAATATATAATATCTATCTTTTATAAATAATATTTGCAACACAGACTTGCAAAAAAATACAAATTAATTCATGCTGTCAATATATTCTGCAATTTGTACTTGAATGATAAAAACTCGAGATTTACTTTTTAAAATTCAGACTTTTGATGAAGAACTTTAAATTTCAGATCAGAGATTTTATTGTTGAATTGTTTTCCTTAAAGTTCCCCATTTGAAAATGGAATCTAAAAAATCCAGATCAGATCGCGTGATATAAGGAGAAAAATCTTCTCATTAAAGATTCTTTCCTTTTTAATCGTAAGAGTGCAACTAAAATCACTCAACACCCCCCAATTTGTATTTTTATTTACCCGTTAAAGCTTTAAATATAAAAAAATAGCAGTATTTTAGCTTAAAAATTGTTATATCTTGTAATAAGTAAAGTTGTGTTATCTCCTCCATAAATATGAGCTCAAGTTTACTATTTGAAAATTTTTCTCATTTATTAACTCAAACCCATTTGATATTCTCAAATTTAATTCAAGCCGCCTATTTGACGCCCCTAGTTTTATCCCATAAATAATTATTGCATTATAATTTTGTATGACTAGCATATATATGAACCAAACAACTACCAGTAATTTCTCATAATATTTTCAGGTCAATGTGCAAACATCATGGCACAATATATAAAATTAAAATTAAACATTTAAAAGACAACGTTGGGATTCGTCTCGAGACGCTATACAGTATGAGGCAGGCTTTAATATCACAATGATTTAAGTTTTATGTGATTGCCACCTCAAAATGTAAGACTATGCACACTTCAAATTATGGTTGGCCGTCCCATGAATTAACGCCTCATGCACATGTTATGTCTAGTCATTTTCTCTTTATAAGATTAAAAAAAATTATTCTTATTTAAGTATTTGACTATAACGTATATATTACTTCCTATTTTTCAATTTATTTATCGTTTGACTTGATACGAAATTTAAAAAAATTATAATATTTCATTTATTTTCATTAAGATTAAGACAACTAAATCTGAATGCACATCTGAATGATTAAGATATTGTCTCTAGGTATGAACTCTAAATGTAACGATCGGGTCCGTCGTTATTTCAGAAATCAAGACATTCGAAATTTTGAAAATGAGCTAAAATATTTTTTGGTTTTAAGTGGGTGATGTGACGGAAAAGTTTAGATTTTTGAAAATTATTCGGGTTGATGTCACTCCGCTATAGCGGTATTTTATCTGCTATAGCAGAACTGCTATGGCGGAAGGCCATCCGCTATAGCGGACTGCCGGGAGGCAGTAGCCTCAGAATGTGATTTAGTAAAAAGACTTCTCCTCCTCAGTGGTAAAACTTACGAGGGTTTCTCCAAAAACTCTCCCATGCTCCTCCAAGACTCGAAAACCATGAGGAGGAGGGACTATGGCTGGAGGGATGCAGAACAGAGGATTCCAGGATCATTACCCAGCCGGGAAAGCCTTCACGGAGCCATAAACACATCCTTGCAGCTACTTGGCGCCCAGGTAGGCTAGGTTTTCATTTGAGTAAATAGACCTGCTTACATTCTGTACTTATTGTATAGTGGGAAAGGAGAATCCATGATTAGGCTTTCGGGCATGGAGTCTGGTGGATTCGGTATTGGTTATGAGTGAGCTAGGGATTGGTTGGATTGAATTGTGGGTTGATGGTATTTATTTTGGGTTGTTTATGTTGTCTTGGTATGCTAAAATGACAGGACTCAGGGTTTGGGATGTCGGGAAGGTTCGGGGAACTAGAAATTGCAAGGATAACTAAATGGGTATGAAAATGGAAAACTCTTAGGTGAGGTTTCGGGAATGCGGAAGGCATGATGAGTAGTCGTTGGTTTTTCTAAGGGCTAAGGGTTGGTAATTCGTATTGTTATTATCTATGTAAGTTCTAAAATCAATGTGGTTGTTAAATTATGCTAAAAAGGGAAACCGTTTATTATATGTAAATAAAGGGTGAGTGTGTTTAGTCTTCGGCCAGAGGTCAAGGCTAAGTTATATACCCGGGAAAGAGGGTAGGTGATGGCTTGATTCCTGTATGCTTTGTATGGTTGTGTACTGTTATCTAAGTAATTGTATGGGATGCATTGCTTAGGGGTTGATTAGGAATGTCTGATAGTCCTGTTTAACAGTCTGGTAAATTGAACTGTGTATTTTGCTTGTTGGTTTACAAGTTGATTATTCATTATTGTGACTGTGGATTGTTTGACATTTGGTTGGCTCAGGTACCATGCCTAGTATGAAATATACTAACAGTTGGCTTGGCTACCACGCCTGGTACAGGATATAATAACAGTTGGCTTGGGTACCACGCCTGGTACGGGTTTATTTACTGCATTGTTGCAATGATATTGTTTGCATTATTGTAGTTGGTATTGGTTCCATGAGTGGACCGGATTGTGAACTTGAAATGTAGTTGTGTATATTGGTCCTTGAGAGTCTGAGATTATTTGAATTGCTCTATGAGTTTTGGTCCTGGTAGACCGGGTTGTATGTCTGACACTTAGGTGTTATTTAGAGAGGATCCAGGGTGGGTCCGGGATATGTAATGTGGTATAATGGTTGTTTTTTTGTGGATTGCTGATCATAGTTGTGGAGTGGTTTACATGTGGTTGATAAACTAGGGGAATGACTGGGAGTCTGACATTGTGTGACTAGCGGGTGATATCCTGGGAAGAATTGTCTAGGGATCCGGGATAGGTCTGGGTAATTGTGTGTAGTGCCCTGGGTGTAGTGGGTCTGGAATGACAAGGAATGGGTCGTTCTGGATGCATTGTTATGGGGGTTGACTCGGATAATGTGAGGTAGTCAGAGTTAGATTTAGCAGTTGGGCTAAGTTTGTGTGACTTGGGCTAAGGTTGTGTGACTTGGGAAGTCTAAGGTTGTGTGACTTGGGAAGTCTAAGGTTAGTGTGACTTGGGAAGTCTAAGCTTAGCGTGACTCGGAAGACCTGAGGGAGAGGGAGTTGGCAGCGGAAGGAATAAAAAGGATTGAGGTAAGGGGGTTAGTAGACGATCGTTTGAGATCGGGTCTGGTAAGGGTGAATGGTGAAGGAGGGAGCTATATTGTTTATTTTCATGTTTTCTTGGTTTTACTATATGATGGTACGTGTGGATTCGGGTCGACTGATGATTCCTACCAGTATGTGTGGTTGTACTGACTCTACTCTTACTATACCCTTTTGGGTATAGTCTTATTGCAGGGTTGGTGATGTTTCATAGGTACATGACGATGGTGATCTGCAACAGCTTCTGTTCTTCCTCCATGATGGAAGTTGCGTCTCATTTACTTTTCTCCATATAAATCCTTTAGTAGCTCTTGTACCTGTTTAGACTAGGTCCTAGGGAGTGAAATTTAAATTGTAAAATTGTTGGTTGTAATCTCCATAAAAAGGATGTTGTAAAGGCTTTTCGTATATCAAAAAGGTTATTTCAGGGTTTATTTTCTATTTTCTGCATTTTTTCCTGTTGGGTGGGTGGTAAGGATTCGTCTATCTAGGTGCATAGAGTAGGCTCCCGCACGGCTCGGTAGGTTAGGTCATGACAAATGGTATCAGAGCCTAGGTTATCGGTCTCCCAGTACAAGAGAAAAATGTCGAATAGAGTCCTACGGATTGGTGTGTTGACGTCCACACCTAATCTTTGGGAGGCTATGAAGCATTCTAGGACACATCTCTCTTCCTTTATTCCTTTTCGTGTGGTTCATTCACTTGCTTGTATGGGTTGAGTCCAATTGGTATCTCTCGATCCCAATTGGTATCTCGACAAAGTAAAGGGGGGGCATTGTACTCCGGTTGTAATAAGACAAGGAAGGAAAATTAGAACTGGGATGGTTCCAATTGGTATCTAGCTTGAGAGGCTGTGGTAATACATGGATAACCGGCTAATGGTCATCCATGAATACGAATAGAAAGTGAATTTATGTGACTTAATTTTTGTTGTGGCCTGAAGTGAAAATGTTGTGCATTACTGTGCTTGTAAGACCTATTTGAATTGTGTGAACTTGGTTGCCTTGAAATGATAGATGAGTCTGCAGAGGGTCATAAGTTGAAGGTAGTGTGTCTTGGGTCTGTGCATAGCTATTAATTATAGTGACTGAATTTGCATCATGTCCTGAAAGGTAATTATCATTGGTTAAGATGATAAGGGAATGGAAATTGTGACAGTAGGGAAACTTCAGTTTCAGGACGGTCGGGACTTGGTTGGGAACCCTGAGAACAAGGGAGTTATTCGTGTGTAATAGCGGGAAGGTATTGTTGGGAACAATTGTCCTTTAAAAATCAGTTGTGATTGGTAATTTTTATGATTGGTGCTGAGTTTTGATATAGGCATTGCCAGGAATGATCTTGGGGGTAGTCTAAGACCATGGCGGGATCGACAGGGTTAGACGGTGATAACCGGGAAAGGGGAAGGGTACACTTGCTGGAAAATTCAATTTTCTGGGCTGTCACTGTCGGGACCGCCATAGTGGAACTGTACCGCTACGGCGATCCCACTATAGTGGAATTTTCATCACTACAGTGATACCGTTATGGTGGAGTGACAACCGCCATAGCAGAAGGGTGTGAGGCAGAAACCTCACCCTGTTTTCCCCTATTTTTCATTCATTCCCGAGACGATTTCAGAGCAGGAATTAAGCTACAAATTCCTAGGTAAAACAAGAAATCAAATATTTAACTATCATAGTGTGCATATAAGGGAAATTGTCTAAAACCAGCATCCATGTGCGATAATCAAAAAAAAGAAAGGGGAAAAGGAAAGGAAAATATTGTCTAACACAAGCCCCAAACGGGGGCAACCAAAAAGTTGTAAGTTGTTCGAAGGTAAAAGGGGGGTGAGGTCCTAAGCCTCATCATCGCTCAGGAAGGGAAACTCCTGCCTGTCATCGAGCTCCAGGGTGGGAAGCTCTTGGCCCGGGGAAACACAAGAGAACATGACCTTGATTGTCTTCCACATCTGGGAAAACATACGGTCCCGGGAGCGCCTTTTCTTCGTCTCTTTCTCTAACTCCCTTCGGAGTGCAGCAAAGTCCTGAGCAGTAGGGGGAGGGGCTGTACCTCCAGCGGCGGTGCCCTCCATGAACCTTTAGACCACGACCAAGGTCTCCTCTAGATGGGCGCTAGTGATCGGGGGCTGGGATGGGAAGGGGCAAGAGTGTCATCATCATCATCATCATAGGCCTCCTCAACCGGATGACTGCTCCCCGCTTCATCTATCTTTCTCTTCTTCTTGGAGACCACCTTCCCTCAGACAGGGTCGAAGGGGTTGTCCATAGCCACCTCCAAGTCAGTATGGTCCTAAGGCACCCCAAACCGTCTGCACAATTCAGACACCAAGCCCGGAAGGTAAAGGCCCTTTTCTATGACCACGATAGAAGTCCTTCCATTCGGAGATGATTTGCTCCCCCATATTCATGATAATGTTTTGCATGGCACAAGCAATCACCAGGGCCCGAGCATAGGTCACGTCAGTCTTGTTACCCGATGGGAAGATTCTCCGGGATACCAAGTTTAACCATATCCTAGCCTCCACAGAAAAGTAGGTGCTCATGACGCCCTCGGGGTTGACCCAGTAGACCTTATTTCTGAACTCTGCATCCACCAAGGTATCTCTCAACCAAGTCATGTCCCAAAGCCTTTCCTTGGCCTCGTATGCAGCATTGGAGACGTGAGGAACTCCAAGCAACCCATTGATATTCTGAGCATCCACGGGGACATCCACCCCTCGAATACAGATGGTGGGGTTGGGCTCATCCCAACGGACTGTAGGAAGAATAGCATAGAACTCCCGTACCCAGACTGTCTATGCGTGAGAAGGATCTACTAGTAAGGACTCCCAACCAAACTCTCTAACCTTGCGGTGGAAGGCGGTTGCTTTTCCGTCCACCCCTGTCAACTTGCACCCTATCTCGTAGCAAATGCCCAGTCTCCGGTAGTCCATGAACCTCTCCTGACTAGCTTCATCGGTAAAACGATCATAATCATACACGGGCAACTGTCCTCCTCCAGCCATTGGAAGTATAACATGTAATGTAGCAAGGAAACTGGATTAGAACTCGGTAAGGCATAAGGGATTTAGAGAAAGGGGGGAAAAATTTCTAAGTATTATCTTGGAAAGCTACTGGTTTGTGGCCTTTCTCTATAGTGTACGGACGTCCGCCATAGCGAAACTGCCATAGCAAAAAACTATCCGTCGTAGCGGAACTGCAATAGCGGAGCCCAACCACTATAGCGGTATTCATCATCCCCGAAGCTTCAAGGGGTGCAACAATGGCGTCCCTAGACCGAAAACTCCATTTTTAACAATCCAAGTTCATATGAGTGCTCCTAAAGCATTCTATTACTGTTTTCTACAAATATTTGGGCATTATAACCCCTAAATTCCATCCAAATCACAACTTTTGTTCAAGAGCAACCCTTTACCTTGCACCCCATTTTTGGCCAAAACTAGTGTAATCCTTACGCCCATAACGCCTTGGAGATATTGTAAACGTAAGGGAAGCATTCATGCTTCAGGAATCCAATAAAAATCCAACCTAAGGTTCAAGTTCAAAACCCACTACAATGTATACCCTAAACCCTCAATTTCTACAAAAATCATGTCTAAATTCGTGCAAGGAAGTAAGGAAACGAGTAGAAATGAGTCTTACCTGGAAATTTTGATGTCGGGAGCGAGGTGATCGAGAGAGAATGCAGTATTTTGTTTGGAAGAAATATGGGGAGAATGGGGAAAGAAATCTATTTCTCCCCTATTTTTATCTGTAGTTAACCGCTATTGTCATGACCCAACCCACCGGGTCGTTCGGGCGCCTACTCTAATCACCTAGATAGACGAACCCTCACAACCCATCCAACAGGTAACATGTGGAAAAAAATAGAAAGTAGCACAATAACCCTTACCTTTACTTATAAAACCTTTTTATTACAACACCAAAAAATAGAAAATAGTTTTACAGTTGAAAACACCCCTCCTTAGGATCTAGTCTAAACAAGTACAAGAGCTACTACAAGATAATGCAAAAGAAAGAAAAGAACACAATTTCCGCCATGGGATCAAAGGACAGAAGCTGCTGGAGATCCTCATCTCCGCGAACCTATGAAACATCACCAAACCTGCAACCAGACTATACCCCAAAAGGGTATAGCAAGAGTAGAATCAGTACAAACACACGTACTGGTAGGCATCATTGGTCGACCTGAATCCACTCCTACCATCATATAAGAAAACAGGGAAAAACATGAACGTAATATAATAACTTCCATTCCCCCATATTCTCAGGACTTCTGAGTCACACTAACCTTAGATTCCTAAGTCACCTACTCTTAGACATCTCAAGCCTCACTTATCCTTTACCAATATCCATGCCACACTTGGACTGCCGTTCCCTCACCCGGTCAACTACTCTGACTAGACATTCAGACTTATCCTGGCTAACTGCCCGACCCAACCACTTATACCCGTAGCATCGGTTACCAGTGTCCAGACCCTTCACAGACCTCTAGGACCACTCCCCAGCCTGTTTATAACAACCCTGAAGCTACAAACCCAGACTCTCAGTCTTTCTCCCACTTTTCCAATCACATGAAACCCACCTAGCAACCATCGGCACATTCAATAATAATAACAAAGTTACATCTAAATCCCTTTTTAATCCCATAATCCGGACCCCCAAGGATCCCCCAAACCACACTTAAGTGGTCAACGGGCTACCCCGGTCTACACCAAGACCAACCCTTAGCTTAGTTACCACAGTAATCCCCGACCGCCAAGACACACTCAATGACGATAAAAATATATATTTAACCTCTTCTTTCACATAGCCCAGACCCACCCCGGGATCTCCCCTAAACAACACCTAAGTGTCAATGAACAACCCTGCCTAATCCAAGACCAACTCAACAAATATAATAGGATTCCAGGTCACTCAAGGACCACCAATGAATATCACAATTCAATAAAACACCTGGTCCACTCACGGAACCAATAACAGTCAATGCAGTGCAACAATATCAATGCCGTGATGCAGTAAAATAAACCCATACTAGGTGTGGTACCCGAGCCAACCGTTAGTATTTCGTAGCAGGTGTGGTACCCGTTCCAACCATTTGTTATACCCATACTAGGCGTGGTACTCGAGCCAACCGTTAGTATACCTGTACCAGGCATGGTACCCAAGCCAATCGAATGTCAACAATACACAGTCAAAATAATGAACAAACAACTTGTAAACTAACAAGCAACACACCGTTCAATTTACAGACTGTAAAATAGGACCCTTAGACATTCTACACAATTTGTCTAAGTCATGCAATTCATACGAACACTTAGATAAGGGTAAAAAACATACAACATTCACAGGAATTCATAAGCCATCACCTACCCCATTTCGGGTACAAAATGAACCGTCAAATTCCGTCCAAAGACTAACCCCGGTTTACCCCTTTTTAAATATGCAACAAGGGAATTCCCCTTTTTAGCCATTAGTAAGACCCGCAACTACACATCATGCCATTTACATCTCCAAAACCCACCTAGGAGTTCCTCATTCCCACTACTCATGATTCCAAGCCTTTCTCCCTTGGTTTCCCGAACCTTCCCGACACATTAGTCCCTGAGCCAAACATTTTATCATACCAATACAACAATATAACCACATGTTCACATGTCACAAGACCAACCAATTACTCCATACATCCTAGACCAAGCATAACCAAACCCGAATCTGCCAGACTCTGTACCCGGAGGCCTAAAACATGGATTCTCTATTTCACTATACAAAAGTACAAAAAGTAAACAGGTCTAACTACTCATGAAAACCTAGCCTACCTGTGCACCAAGCAGCTGCAATGATGCATTTTTGGCTCTGTGAAGGTGTTCTCGGCTGAACGATGGTCCTGGAATTTGCTATTCCGCGTCTCTCCAGGCGTGGTCTCTCTTTCTCATGGTTCCCTAGCCTTGGACAAGTATGGGAGGGTTTTTGAAGAAACCCTCGTACATTTTCTAACTAAGGAGGTAAAGCTTTTTAATAAAATCTCATTCTGAGGCCACTGCCTCTCGTTGTTCCGCTATAGCAGTCCGACCCTCCGCTACATTGGTTCTGCCATAGCAAATAAATTACCGCTACAGCGGAGTAACGTCAGCCTGAATTATTTCTGAAATCAGAAATTTTCTATGACGTCACCCTACTTACTTCAAACATATTTTAATCGTTCTTCCCAAATTTACAAAAGCAGAAAAAAAATTATATAACGACAGACCCGGTCATTACAGCTATAGTGGTCGGTGTTCTGCTATAGCGGGACTGCCATAGCGGAGAATTATCCGCTATAGTGAAGGTCAGTCAGTTTTTTTTGTAAAATGGAAGAGTTCTCTCAGGTAATTTCAAATTCTTTTGCTCCGACATTATCTGAGATCCTGGATTTCTAGGGTACTCGAAGGGTCACGTGTAAATTTTCATGGTAATTCAAATTATCCGAGGGAGAGGGATCATCTAATCTCCTTAAAATTGGTGCGACTAGTCAAAAGAGGCCGGTTTTTGCATATGTTCGTAAGTTACGCGGTCAATTGGGACAGTGAGGGTCCCGGACTAGTTTTTTTTTATTTTCTTGATATTGGAATCTTTCGGGGATGAACAATGGGTAAATTAGTATGTGGTGTAACGACCGGGTCTGTCATTATTTCAGGAACCACGGCATTTGAACTTTTGAGAATAAGCTAAAATATTTTTTTGGTTTTAAGTGGGTGACATGACGAAAAAGTTCAAATTTTTGAAAATCATCCGGGCTGACGTCACTCCACTATAGTGGTATTTTATCCGCTATAGCAGAACCTCTATGGCGGAAGGCCATCCGCTATAGCGGACTGCCGGTAGGCAGTAGCCTCAGAAAGAGATTTAATAAAAAGACTTCTCCTCCTCAGTGGGAAAACATACGAGGGTTTCTCCAAAAACCCTCCCATGTTGCTCCAAGACTAGAAAGCCATGAGGAGGAGGGACTATGGCTGGAAGGATATAGAACAGTGGATACCAGGATTATTACCCAGCTGGGAACGCTTTCACAGAGCCAGAAATACATCCTTGCAACTGATTGGCACCCAGGTAGGCTACATTTTCATTTGAGTAGATAGACCTTCTTACATTATGTGCTTATTGTATAGTGGGAAAGGACAATCCATGATTAGGCTTTCGGGCATGGAGTCTGGTGGAATCGATATTGGTTATGAGTGAGCTAGGGATTGGTTGGATTGAATTGTGGGTTGATGGTATTTATTTTGGGCTGTTTATGTTGTCTTGGTATGCTAAAATGATAGTACTCAGAGTTTGGGATGTCAGGAAGCTTCGAGGAACCGAGAATTGCAAGGATAACTAAATGGGTATAAAAATGAGAAACTCCTAGGTGAGGTTTCGGGAATACATAGGGCATGATGAGTAGTCATTGGTTTCGCAAAGGGCTACGGGGTGGTAATTCATATTGTTATTATCTATGTAAGTTCTGAAATCAATGTGGTTGTTAAATTATGCTAAAAAGGGAAATCGTTCATTATATGTAAATAAAGAGTAAGTGTGTTTAGTCTTCGGACGGAGTTCGAGGCTAAGTTATATACCCAAGAAAGAGGGTAGGTGATGGCTTTATTCATGTATGCTTTGTGTGGTTGTGTACTGTTATCTAAGTAATTTTATGGGATGCATTGCTTAGGGGTTGATTAGGAATGTCTGATAGTCCTATTTAACAGTCTGGTAAATTGAATTGTGTATTTTGCTTGTTGGTTTACAAGTTGATTATTCATTATTGTGACTGTGGATTATTTGATATTTGGTTGGCTCGGTTACCACTCCTGGTACAGGATATACTAACGGTTGGCTTGGGTACCACTCCTGGTACAAGATATACTAACGGTTGGCTCGGGTACCACGCCTGCTATAGTTTTATTTACTGTATTGTTGTATTGATATTGTTTGCATTATTGTAGTTGGTATTAGTTCCATGAGTGTACCGGGTTGTGAACTTGAAATGTGGTTGTGTATATTAGTCCTTGAGAGGTCAAGATTATTTTAATTGCTCTACGAGTTTTGGTCTTAGTAGACCGGGTTATATGTTTGACCCTTAGGTGTTATCTAGAGAGGATCCAGGATGGGTCCGGGATATGTAATGGGGTATAATAGTTGTTTGTTGTGGATTGATGATCATGGTTGTGGAGTGGTTTACATGTGGTTGATAAACTAGGGGAATGACTGGGAGTCTGACATTGTGTGACTAGCGAGTGATATCCTGGGAAAAATTGTCTAGGGATCCGGGATGGGTCTGGGTAATTGTGTGTAGTTCCTTGGGTGTAGTGGGTCTGGAATGACAGGGACTGGGTCATTCTGTATGCATAGTCACGGGGGTTGACTAGGATAATGTTGAGGTAGTCAGAGTTGGATTTAGCGGTTGGGCTAAGGTTGTGTGACTTGGGCTAAGGTTGTGTGACTTAGGCTAAGGTTGTGTGATTTGGGAAGTCTAAGGTTGTGTGATTTGGGAAGTCTAAGGATGTGTGACTTGGGTTAAGGTTGTGTGACTTGGGAAGTCTAAGGTTGTGTGAATTGG
The DNA here is from genome assembly GCA_003996215.1 of Jaltomata sinuosa. Lineage (NCBI taxonomy): Eukaryota > Viridiplantae > Streptophyta > Magnoliopsida > Solanales > Solanaceae > Jaltomata > Jaltomata sinuosa. Next base: position 1,292,394 of record QJPP01000072.1, read on the forward strand.
GAAGTCTAAGTTTAGTATGACTTGGGAAGTCTAAGCTTAGCGTGACTCGGAAGATTTGAGGGAGAGGGAGTTGGCAGCGGAAGGAATAAAAAGGATTGAGGTAAGGGGGTGAGTAGACGATCGTTTGAAATCGGTTCTGGTAAGGGTGAACGGTGAAGGAGGAAGCTATATTATTTATTTTCATGTTTTCTTGGTTTTCCTATATGATGGTACGTGTAGATTCAGGTCGACCGATGATGCCTTCCAGTACGTGTGGTTGTACTGACTCTACTCTTGCTATACCCTTTTGGGTATAGTCTGGTTGCAAGGTTGGTGATGTTTCATAGGTACATGACGATGGTGATCTACAACAGCTTCTGTCCTTCCTCCATGACGGAAGTTGCGTCTCATTTACTTTTCTCCATATAAATCCTGTAGTAGCACTTGTACCTGTTTAGACTAGGTCCTAGGGAGGAAAATTTAAATTATAAAATTGTTGGTTGTAATCTCCATAAAAAGGATGTTGTAAAGGTTTTCGTATATCAAAAAGGTTATTTTCAGGTTTAGTTTCTACTTTCCGCATTTTTTCCTGTTGGACGGATGGTAAGAGTTTGTCTATCTAGGTGCATAGAGTAGGCGCTCGCACAGCTCGGTAGGTTGGGTCGTGATACTAAATAATTAAGACTGCTTATTTTTTAACATATGAATGTGCATAATTTATTTATTTGTAAACATAATAAATATACAATTTAAATTAAGAAATTAATTAAATATTAGAAAAAATATTAATTTAATAAAATAAAATTATTATTTGATAAAAAAGTAAAATATTTATGTTCGTTAGAGATGATCTGTAGTGGTGGTGGTAGTGGTAATAATTGATGTTAGTGGCTAGTAAGTATAGTGGTGATAGATGTGGTTGGTATTGTAGTGATTGTCATGATGCTGGCGATTGATGGTAGTGGTGGTGATTGTGATGGTGAATTTGGTTGATGTTAGTAGTTGATGGTGTTGATAGTGGTGACTGAAGAATGTGTGGTGGTTGACGATGTATTGGTGGTAGTTGGCGATGATGCTAGTTGTGGTATACGTGGTTGGCAATAGGGGATTGACTGCAATGGTGGTAATGAAGGTGCCAGTGACGGTGATGACGGTGATGGTGGTGGTGGTGGTGGTTGAAGAATGTGTGGTAGTTGATGATATATTAATGGTAGTTGGAGGCAATAATAGTTGTGATGGTGAAATTAGTTGGTAGTAGAGATTAACAACAGTGGTAGTAATGGAGGTAGCGGTGGAGATGGTGGTGACGGTGGTGATAATAGATATAATTATAATGATAAATGTAGTAGGTGTGATGTCGATTAACAGTAATAGTTGAAAGCGGTGCTGGTTGCCGGTGATGAAAAGGTGGCTGGTAATGGTGGTTGGTGGTTAGTGATTGATGACGGTAATGGTGGTTGACAATGGTGGTGATGGTTATGATGGCAAAGGTGATTACTCGTGATGGATGATGATTATGGATAGAGTGGTGGTGATATCTTTTACACAAGAATACCTCATCATGATAGACTTTATTCCTAATCTTAACGATTAAGACCTATTCAGATTAATTAAGTTCTTAAATCTTAATGAAAATAAATGCACTTAATAACTTAAGGTCTGAACCATTCAGATTCAAACCTCTATTAAGTGCAAACAAATAAGACCATATAATTTTTTCTTTGCAAAAGCGAATCTACTGCAACCACGACTCGTACCACTGCTCATTGGAAATCCTCATGAAGAAGATGGAATACCTGATTGCACATAGCCTAGATATCCTTTAGGGGATATGCAGAGCATTTTTTTTATTGCAAACCCTATCCTTCAACTAATGTAGCAAATCGTCTATTTCAATAAACCTGTAATAGTGTATTTATACTCTAAGTATTAGGGTGAAGGAGGAGGATAATCGAATGGGAAATGAGATAATTAACACCCCTTATGAGTGGATCTGAATCAATAGATACTTCTGACACCTTCCACTCACACATAAGGGTGTGCTCAAACTCCTTCAAGCTAAGAAAAACATATTCTCCGTTAAATTCTCTTGCATAATTTCATACAGGATAAATAGGTCATGCGACTGACATGATATGAAAGCACTTTACTATACATCTGTTAGGACATATAGGCTCTCGTCATCATCATGAGAATCATCAAGTAGATCATAAGAAGTATGCTCAGTTCCCTAGATCATTTGAATCACATTGAAACATCATACTTTAACCTCATGTATCATAGTTCTTGTGTTCATAATTATGATTCATAAATCACAACTGGTACTAGCTAACACAAAGTAAATGAGATTCCACCAATGATCTCCCTCTTCTCATGAGTCTCTCAACTTGTATCCAACTCACTTTTTTAGTCATTCTCTATCAAATCGAATCTCTCATAGTCATTTGATAATATACTAAAATAGTGAACATCGAACTAAGCTTCGAGCTACTGATTAAAGTTATGAGGGTACTCAGTGCCGGAGTAGCACTTGGGTACATGACAGTTGAGTGTACTTCTTTGAATTGGACCCTTGAAGAATCAGAGGGGCCCATGAATCTAACCTGTTCTAGAATGAATTTCTTTCACATACTTCAAAAAATTGAGCCTGAAATGGTCCTCCAGAACACTCCCAACTCCGAGATCTACTACTGAAACTATCGTCTATATTATCTTCCAATTGCGTTTCTCTTCGTGCTGGAATTATCTTTGGTGATGGAGTCAGAGCTTCCATAGTTAAATTATGGGGAATCACCCTTTGTTAGATCTATGTCATGCTATGATCTTGTTGCGCAAGGTGCTTTATTATTTCACCCTGATGAGCAACCATAATCCTCAATGTTTCCTCCAAACTCAAGTCTCCACTATCCACTTTACTCCTACGAACTTCATCCTCATAGTTATCCATGTCATTTGGAGGGGGGGGGTCTAATCCCTTGCATTCCATTGGTAATACTCCCCAAGAGATATTTCCTCATTGTTACGAGGTGTTTATTTCTTGATTGGCAATTTCACTTGTGGCTCTAGGGGCACCTGCTCATCGTGCATGAGCAAATCTATGTTGCCTTGGTTGACATTCATTTGTTGATCGTTGTTGGCCATGATTGTGGTGGAATTTCCTTGCAAAACTAATTCCAACAACTTAGCAAAAAGAGAAAATTATGAGACCAAACAATACCATGATTGTCCTAACCCCACAGTGAGCATGTCACGACCCAAAACTCAATCATCATGGCACCTTTCACACCCACCGCGAAAGGTAACCCAAACCCTACACATATATAAAAAAACTGACAGAAATAGTAAGAGAAAGAAATAGACATAATACTAAATCACAAAATAGTCTCATTAAACAACAGTAAGGAAGAATACAAAAGTCAACAACAACCCAAGGTCTGGTAATCACAAGGTACAAGCCTCTAAGGTAATACAAGTGAATATATCACGAAGTCTGTTGTATCTCAAAACAACATAAGATGACCAAAAGGAGCTGAAGAGATCCGATAGGCACTAGAATAGATCTGCCACTACCTCTAAATCTCATGGAACACCAGAACATAGACTCAAAACCAGCGCCCAGGGACTATAGGCTCCACACCTGCACATAAAGTGCAGGAATAAATAAGCATGAGTACCAAATCACATGTACTCAGCAACATCATCGACTGACCCTAATTCAAAGTGATGAGGAGCACCAACAAAGATACTACTACCAACTACAACATTGCACACCTGCAAACAGGAAATCCTGACTAGCAGATATCAACAATAATAGTTCAATTAACACTGTTCAAGTCCACAAGTTCTCATTCCATACTAATAACAACAACTCACCAATCACCGAATACAACAACAATAGAGAAAATCAAGTTAAAGGTATGATATGGATGCAATATGATACAATGTATGCTATAGTATACACCCGTTGTCCTGTATAGCTAGTTGGGATCCATCGGGCCACCCAAAATAATTTTCCATCGGGCATGCAAGTCAAAAGTCAATGAAATCTTTTCGGAACACTTTTCCATCGAGTATGCAAGTCATTTCGAAACACCATTCTTAAAAATATTTTTTTATCAATGCCATAATATGAATATGAGTGAGTATATGCAATTCACAATGATATGAGGAACACAAATATCTTAATCCAACACAAAAGGCCATACTAAACTCAAAAACATCGGCTACAATCCCAAATATCTTCAGTCTAGCTCAAAAGGCTCAAATCTTGCTCATAAGAGGACGTACTATCAATATCAACACCTATCAAGTCCAAAAGAATTTGTAATCCATTTTTCACACCTAAATCCGATAATAAAGAATATGTAAACAGTCAAATCAAGGCTATGATTCCATTTTAACCCATTTTTAACACATCGGTACCTACATAGATGCTCGTTATTCAATATAGGACCCCTCATCCCCAATGCTCCCCATATAAGCAATTAGCACATACGTACTTCGAGGAAAAGTCAAAGAAAGTCTCAACTTGCCTTAAGAGAAAACCCGTAAAGTCAAACCAAAGCTTTTCCTTATTCAACTGTTGATAATCAATACACATTAGTATAGACCCATCCTTCTTCTTCATAAGCAATACAGGAGTACCCCAAGGTGAAACACAAGGTCTAATAAATCTTTTACTCAATAGGTCTTGCAACAGATCCTTCAACTCCTTCAATTCTGCTGGAGCCATCCTATAAGGAGGAACAGAGATCACCTTAGTGCCCGACTCTAAATCAATATTGAAATCAATATCCTTAAATGCCTGGAAAATCTTTAGGGGATACATCCTAAAACTCCCTAATCACTCTCACTGACTTCACATTAGGCGTGTCAGTGCTAGTATCGCGAACATAAGCCAAGTAAGATAGATACCCCTTCTCAACCAAACGTTGAGCCTTAAGAAAAGAAATCACCCTCTTGGGATACGAACACTGGGTACCCTTCCACTCTAACCTAGGTACATCTAGCATCACTAGAGTAATTGTCTTGGCAATACAATCCATAATATCATGATACAAAGAAAGCCAATCCATGCCCAGAATCACATCAAATTCTATTATATCTAAAAATAATCAAGTCTACCCAAGTATCATATCCCAAAAGAGTCACAACACAAGATTAGTTCACCTGATCCACCACTAAAGAATCACCTACTGGGTTAGCAACATGAATAAGCATAGCAAAAAACTCACACATCATATCATGACCCGATGCAAAGTATGCAGACACGTAGGAGAAAGTAGAACCAGGATCAAATAATACTAAAGCAGGTCAATGACATACTAAGACAATATTTGTGATAATTGCATCAGAGGACTCCGCCTCAGGTCTACCTGGAAAAGCATAACACTGACCCTTATATCCCCCTGGATGAATAAATCCTCTACCACCTCCTTTACAAGTTGATGGTACACTCTACCTTCCTGAGATCTACCCCGACCCCTAGTTGATGGTGCTGCCACCCTACTGGGCCTGAAAACCCTGCTATCCACCCCTACCTCTAAGTCTGGGACAATCCCTCTTCATATACTCTGGACTGACACACTCATAATAAGACATGGGAACCATCATCTGTTGAGAAGGCCCTGAATAACTCGAATATCCATGATGGCTTGAGAATTTATGGGAAGAACCATGAGAAGTCTGTCCTGGGCTGGAAGAGTCTTGTCCAGAATACCCTCCCTCGGATGCCTGAAGGGCTACATGAACTAGTCTACTATGCTGAGAGCAAAAATCTCTCTTGAAAGAACCCCTACCTCCGGATGAGGTTCACTGAACTGACGAAAAGTGAGGGACCTCTTTTCCTTCAGATCCCCAAACTCATCACGGTTCATTAACACGAACTCTTTGGTTGTCTCAACTACCCTTTAAAAAGTAGCCCCTGATTAAGCTGTAGAAATCATCGCCTCCCAAATCCTGAAGGTAAGACCTCTTACAAACCCATGAATCCTCTCGGTCTCATCCGGCAAAATCAACAAGGCATGGCGAGACAATGCACAGAATTGAGTCTCATACTTAGTCATAAGATCCTATCTTGAGTCAAGGGGTCAAACTAATGCCTACACTCTTCCCTCAATCTACGAGGAACAAATCGATCAAGGAAAGTCTGTGCAAATAATTCCCAAGTCATAGGAGAAAATCCTATAAGTCTTGAGTCAACATAGGAATGCCACCATTGCTTAGCGGGGCCACGCATATGCAAGGCTATATAATCAACCCCCTGAGACTGTACCAATCCCACACTTTGAAGCCTCTCATGACAACTCACCCAAAAATAATAAGCATCTTCACTCTGGCCACCATAAAACTGAGGTGGATCTATCTTCCTAAACCTCTCAAACCTCTTTTGCTCCTCATCAGATATAATTGGCCTAACCACTCTTGTAGATCCTGCACCCGGCAAAGGCATACCATCAAATCTCATTGTTGTAGCTATTGATGACCCACAAGTCTATGAAATTTAGGATAGGTTGCTGATCTGCGGTCTGAGCCCCAATCCTAGTCTCTGAACCCTACGGTGTACCAGTCACACCACCACTCTGAGCCATATCATTTAACAAACCCAACACACGAATCAAGGTGTCCTGAAGTACTGGAGAAGCTACCAATCCAAGTGGAGCCTGATCTGGGCCCACCTTCTTAACTGGAACCTAATCATCCTCAAGCACAAACTCATCTTCAAAAGACTCTGCCCTAGTTGGGATATGAGTAGCTATCCGAGATCTACCCATAGCATGTCCCCTACCACGTCCTCTGCCTCATTTACGAGTCCTAATAGGGGCAGCAGGCACGGGTGCTAGAATAGGCTTTTGACCTCTCTCCACAGCAACATGAGTCCTCACCATCAGTGAGAGAATGAATTAAGGATATCAGTAACTATGAAATCCAATTTTCCGCACAATAAGAAAGATGAAAAGAAATTTTCTAACGTTTCATAGCCTCTCAAAGATAGAAAATAGACGTCTCCGCACTGATCCACAAGAGTCTACTCAACTCAGCTTGTACTTGTGAGACTAATGAACCTAGCACTCTGATACAAACTTATCATGACCTGAAACTCGATCATAATGGCACCTATCACACCTACTGCAAAAGGTAAGCCAAACCCACATATACATAGAAAACTGACAAAAATAGAAAGAAAAACAAATAGACATAATACTAAATCCCAAAATAGTCTCATAAAATAACGGTAAGGAAGAATACGAAAGTCAATAACAACCCAAGGTCTGGCAGTCACAAGGTATAAACCTCTACGAGTAATACAAGTGAATATATCACGAAGTATATAGTATCTCAAAATAACAGAAGTTAACCAAAAGGAACTGAAGATATCTGGTAGGCTCTAGAGTAGATCAGACACTACCTGTGAATCTCAGGAACACCCGAACACAAACTCGATCTCAGCGTCCAGGGACTATTGGTCTACACCTTCACATAAAGTGCAGAAAAAAAATTGTGTGAGTACCACACCACGTGTACTCAACATCATCATCGACTGACACTAATTCAAAGTGATGACGGGCACAAACTAAGATACTACTACCAACAACAACCTCGCACACCTACAAACAGGAAAGCCACACCTAGACTAGCAGATATCAATAATAATAGGGAAATTAACACTGTTCAAGTTCACAAGTTCTCATTCCATACCAATAATAACAACTCACCAATCACCGACTACAACAACAATGAAGAATATCAAGTAGAAATGATGAGATGAATGCAATATAGTGTAATGTATGCTATAGTATACACTCACTGCCCTGTATAGCTAAGTGAAACTCATGAGGGACTTGTGAGGTCTATATACTTACCCAATATAGTTTTTCATTGGGGCATACACATTATGAATCTGCCCAAAACCATTTTCCATCGGGCCTCTCAAAATAATTTTCTATCGGGCGTGCAAGTCAAAAGTCAATAAAATCCACCCTGAATACTTTTCCATCGGGTATGCAAGTCATTTTAAAATACCATTCTCAAAAATATCTTTTTATCAATTCCATGATATGAATATGAGTGAGTATACGCAATTCACAGTGATAAGAGGAACACAAATATCTTAATTCAGGCACAAAAGACCATACTTAACTCAAAAACACCAGCTTCAAGCCCAAATGTCATTAGTCTAGCTCAAAAGACTTAAATCTCGCTCATAAGAGGATGTACTATCAATATCATTACCTATCAAGTCCGATAGAATATCTAATCCACTTTTCACACCAAAATCCAACAATCAAGAACAGGGGAAAAAGTCAAGTCAAGGAAATTATTCTATTTTAACCTCTTTTTAACACATTGGTACCCGCATAGATGCTCGTTATTCCATCTATGTAGGACCCCTCATCCTCAATACTCTCCATATAAGCAATTAGCACATACGCACTTCAAAGGAGAGTCAAATAAAGTCTTAACTTTCCTTAAGAAAAGCTCCGCAAAGTCAAACTAAAGCCTTTCCTTTCTGTACAGCTTCCGAACAAGCCCAATCTATTCAAATATGGAGTTTACATAAGAATATGAAACTATAGACACCTATCTTGCTAGACTTAGCTTCCGGGTCCAAAAAGTCAACCCCGAGCCCTCAAGGAAAAAATTAGAAATTTATTGAAAAATTAATTACCCAAAGCTTAAGGAGTTCACATATGAAATTTCATCGAAAATGAAGTCAAAATCGAGTATAAAATCACCAATTTATCAAACTTTATCTTTACCAAAATAGTTTCAAACATTAAAGTTGAAAAACCAAGATTTGAAGGTAAAACTATGAAACAATCATTGGCAGATGTATCAAAATAGCATAAGAAGCTTACCCAATGAAAAAATCTCAAAAATCCCCTTTAAAATTTCTCAAAATCGAGTCCCAAGCTCCAAAAATATGGTATGGAAAGTGAGAGAAGAAAGTGGAAAAATCCACTGTTAAGCTAAAACGATCTTTGCACCTGCAAAGATTTTATTGCAAGTGCAGAGTCGTCGGTGCGGCAAAAGTTTTGCCACTGTGGACTCCATTTAAAATGAGGAGCGACCAGACATCACAGGCATGAGCCCACTGGCACGACAAAACACTGTAGCCACGGCTCTGTCAGCGCGCGTAAGGGTCCGCAGGAGCGAGCCTCTTCCTCGTAAATCCGAATCGTAGGAGCAGTCCCTCTCTCGCAGACGCGAGGTCGCAAGAGCGACACAAGTACCGCAGGAGCTGAGTTCCCCCATGTCACCCAAGTCCGCAGGTGTAGAAACTTTGTTGCACCTACGATGCCGCTGGTGTGGGCTTTGCACCATAGGTGCGGTTGCAACAGCACTAGCCAACTCTAAGGAGTTTTGCCAATCCAAAATTTATCCTAGGAACTCAACTAGAACACCACAAACACAAGCCAATTATGCCACTCAACTAAAATCGATATTATGGGCACAATGAAATCGTCAGATTCACCAACAGAGATCATTATCAATAAATATTGACCAAAGTCAACATTATGCCAAATTTTTAACTTTCTAACTAACTATCCAAAACACATTCGAACGCCTTGAGACCCAAACCAACAGTGCTACTAGCCCAAAATTAGCATTTTGGAGCTAATGAAACTGATAAAATTCTCATATGATACACAAATCTCTGGATGTTGACCAAAGTCAATTATATCAACTTCAAAAACTTTCTAAAATAAACTCACATAAAACCCAATCAAACACCTCAAGAACCATGCCATCCATTCTTGCAGACCACAGATACCATAATACTGCTACAGAAAGGAGTTAAATGGTCAAAACGCATAAAAATCTAAAAATAACTATGAGGATTGTTACAGAGCGTCAAACTGTTTACACGTAAAATGACACAGTTGAATTTCTAAGTGTGATTTAAGGGCAGACACATTAAATTGACCTTGCGATGAAATAGTAAGGAAATAGATAGCAACAATATTTGAATAACATATGAATCAAAGAACAATAACACGTAGAATAATATATTGGATCTAGATCGTGAGCCTGTGTCATAGCCTTGGAACAACGTAATATAAAATAATTTGAGAACAAAGAGCTTTTATAGTTTAAGCCTGTGTGATGGTAAAAACTTATCTTTGATAAAAAAATGCAGAACCCCTATTACAACTAACTACGTGACTATTTATAGTGAAACCCTAGAGAGCATCCTCCGTCAAACTCACTATCACAAGAAAGACCGTACCCCTACTCAATCACATATCCTCAGTTGCGTAGCAACTAGCAAAAATCTTGACCTCTTTCATGATAGACGGGCTTGCAAACTTATCTCATCATTGTCTTGCTCGGTTATGATTTGGTGTTCGGTCTCGTGTCTTTGAAGCTAGATGATATTTATTGGCATAATACTAGTTACAGCGGTATCAACTTTGAATCCTTTCCAAACTAGGTTGCCCTTACTGATCTTATTCCGAAGATGTAATTCAATACTATCTTCATATCCCGAAGATGTAATTCAATACTATCTTTGTTGGGCCATTTTGACCAATCACTCTCGCCATATTTCACTGCATCATTAGTACACCTATCCAAAACTATTTTCACCTTAGACAGGATCATTGACTGAATAAGAAAATATCTCTTCTTCTTCTCTAATGAATAGCGAGGTCTTTAAGTTCATGAATGGTAGATGCATGTTACATGCATGTGAGAACTGGACCCAATTTCACAAATTAATATCAATATAGAATGATTCAAAGCTGAAGATTTTACTTCAAGATCCAATAAATCGTAAGGTTAGATTGAAATTCTTAGCATGAGAAAATGAAAAATAATAAATAAGATTTGAACTATTTCCATTACATTCGCTTATTAGAGTTTTGAGTGTCAAACGATTATACTATGTTCCTACTCTTGAGAAAATAAATATGATACGACAAAGCCAATATTCATTGGAAGGTGAAATTACAATAATTATTAGTTAGTCAAAAAGCTAACCCAAATCAGCCTACTCCCCTCCCTCCCCCCACCCCCACCCCCCAACAAAAAAAGAGAAATATACATTTGCTAATTACCAAACACAACTACTGTTTCATTAATTATCATTCGTAGTAAAATTCGGTTGTCAGACGATGTATTCAGTATATTCCTTCGCGCAACAGATACAGTTTGTGTAAATGTATTCATTCACGCAACGGATATAACTTGTATTAACTGTATTCGTTCAACAATTAATACAGTCTTTATCAACTGTATTCGTTCACACAACTAATACAACCAAAGCGAAATACAAAAAATATATGTGTATACAAGAAAACAAACAACAAAGATACAGGAGACTATATGCAATAGCTCTAATTTCACTTACATTCATTCGTTCTACTGTATCAATTGTTATCAGTTTGTATCATTTGTATTCATACGCTCTAATTTTATTTGTATACTTTCGTAGGTACTGTTCAATTGTTACCAGATCTATGTTATACTATCTTGAAGAAGAAAAAGAAGAAAAGAGTCGACCCTCCGATGCCGAAAAGTTACTTCAGAAACCTAATTCAAGCAATTTTCACGTTAAGGATGACGGGACTGTTCCTCGCACACCCAATTGATTTCGCCGCAATGATAATTCAGCAAGCAATTGTGAAGCACGATACGAAGGCGATTGATATATACAAACAGGAGCGGAAAAGTAGCCCAAAGATTTTTCAGTACAAAAATGCCAGAATGAATTCCTATACATTGTTGGATGTTCGCCGAAATTTAAGGTGTATAGGGTGGATTTTGGAAGGGAGAAGCAAGAGATTGGGTATTTTGCTACGAAAAAGAAACAACAGCTACAACAGTAATTTTCTAAAAGTATTTTTATTTAACCCAGACTTGATACAGTTGGATTTGTAGGTAAGTCAAGAGCAGCATGCGTTACGATTCAATCTTTCTTGTGTTATCGATTTATTAGCAGTTAGTATTTAGTACGATGGTCGAGGAAAGATAGTAATACCGCAAAAATAACGAGTAGTAGCAAATTGACAACAGAAAATAAGTAAAGTGTGCTAAATATGCTAGCCGAGGGCGTTTTCGAGAGTAGTCGAGAGTAGAAATCGAGCCTCCGAGAGATGTTCAAGAACAAAATAATACTAGCAGCTAAGAATGGAAAAACTTATTGAACAAAGAAAACTGATATTCTATTGATAGAGGGAGAGAGTAGAAAGAGTTCGAAATCCAATCCCTTTAGACTTACATAGATATGTTATATTAAGAAAAATATTTACCACTTATAATAATAATTTTTTTTTCACTAGACACTTATAATATGATTTTAAGATATATTGCAGAGAACAATTTATAAAAGACATATAATACTGTCTTTGATGTCAAGCCCAGTCCCAGTGACCCATTGGATTGGATTTCTTCCTTGGGCGGACTCCATATGGGGATAACTTGTTACTTGTAAAGTCCAGGAATGAATGCTTATTGAGGAATCGGTAAGCTGATGTGCCATTACTGTGTTCCATCCTCTGGCAATTATTGACTCGGGAATGAACGAAGTCGCTTCACTTCAAAGTAGAGGTTTGTGGTAACGGTGGACTAACAGATCAGCTCCAAGGCCTGAGTGCCTAGGTTGTTGTGGTAAGAGTCGCTGCCGATGAGTTCCAGCTGCCAGAGTCTTCGATAAGAAAGAGGCGTCTGAGTAAACAGAAGTGAGATCTTTCTAGTTCTTGAACTCAAATTTTATTTATGGATAATACATTTATTACACACATTAATATACTTATAATACATTGTGTTAATTTTTTACCAAACAAGCAAAATACATTTTAAGACACTTATAATATATTGCTATAGATTGTAATAAATAAGAAATATCGCTAAAAATAGTAAATATTTTATAAAAGATACTCACCCATGTAATTTTTCATTACAAGGGAGTAGGGGGTCACTACTTATAGTGTACATTATTGGGCTTTGGTTATTATGGGCCTTTACAGTCAGACCCTAAATAATCTTGACTTATGTAGTTTACCAAAAAAATGAGAAAAGACATCAAAACACCCCTAAACTTGTTCCGAAAACTTACTTTAGCCCTTTAACTACACAGGTAATTATTTACCCTACTTAACAACTTTAAACTGAATTAAAATCAACCTTTCGCACATAAGACCAGCTCAAGCCTGGGTGTTGTTGAAGCACGCGCATTTTGATTCGTCCACGTATTTAATGACATATTATATTATAATATAATACTAAAATTAAAAAAATTCACCCGCCCTAAATTTATAATTCGACCCGCCCATAATCCACACATAAACATATACCCCTAATCCCTAAAATTATACGCTATTTCTCCCTTCATCCTAAATTTACCCGCGTCTTTCACTCGTTTTCACTCGATTTCACTCAGATTTCTGTTGTCATTACTGATTTCTAACAAGCTTTTAGATGAATTTGTGGTTACTCAGGTTTGTATTTGTTGTTTGAATTGTTGCATTTTCATTTTAGGATTTTTATCCCAAAAAATTAAAATTCAGATTTGTTGATCTAAAGCTTGTATTTTTTTAAATTTTTTTCAGATTAAACATGAATTTTGTTTACATTACCTTGAGGTTTCACCATGGAGGAAAGTTACAACAAAAATCCCGTATTAAGTATCATGGAGATATTGTTACTGATTGTTATGACATTGATGTTGACAAATTTTCTTACTTTGAGTTTGTTGGTTATGTTAAGGATACAGGGTATAACTGCTCTTCTTGTGAAATTTATATTAGACCTCCTAAAGCTGATTATTTAGTAAAAGTCACATGTGATAGGGATATTTTAAGTATTGTACCTCAACTTAAAAATGGAGATATAGTTCAATTGTATGTGTCACATTTAATTGAAGAACCTGTTGTGGTCCCCCCTGCCATTAAATATGTCCCTCATGTGGTTGAGGAATCTTGTTCTACTTTTTATAAAGAGTCCACTCAAACTGTAGAGGCTCAAGAACTTATTGTGAGTGAAAACTTGAAAAGTGTTGGTGCTGCTACTAGTGGTGAAGACTTGAGGGATAGTGATGGTAGTGGTACTAGTGGTGAGGACTTGAGAACTGATGGTGCTGTTAGTGGTGAGTACTTGATGGGTGATGGTGGTGGTGGTACTAGTGGTGAGGACTTGAGAACTGGTGGTGTTGATAATGGTGAGGACTTTAAAAGTGGTGGTGAGGACTTGGGTGGTGGTGGTGTTGAGCAGAACTTGGGTGGATCTTCTTTTGTTACTGCATCAGATGTACCAATAATTCCATCTGATTGGGAAAGTGAAACTGAAGATAGTGAAATTCAGATTATGCAGATTTCTTTGATGAAGGTGAAGATGAATATGATAGTGATGTTCATGAGGAAGTTAAAATTTTGAGGGAAGAAAAGAGGGCTTCCAAAAAGAAGAAAGTTGCTGAAATAAAAAAGAGAAAAACAAGAGAGTCTAGAATTGAATGGGTTAGTTTAGGTAAAAAAGAAGTTGATTTGGGATATGATGAGTATTTATCTAAGAAAAAAGATACTCTAGAAGGAAGGGTAGCTGGAGATGAGCCATATATTGATTCAGATGAACAGTTTAGCTTTGAAATAGATAGTGATGAGGATAATGATGGGGATGATAAGGTAGAACAACCTGTAAGAAGAGAAAAAAAAGCAAGAAGAGCAATAAAATCATAAGAGGATTTTGTTTGATCCTATTTGTAAAAAAATAATTTGGGACCTTGGGCTTTGTTTTACAAATGTTGTGAAGTTTAGAAAATCTCTTATTAGATATGTTGTTCAAGAACATGTAGAGTTAGACAAGTATGTTAATGAACCAAAAAGAGTGAGAGTAAATTGTGTAGATGATTGTCCATAATTGTTGTTTGAAAGTCATGATTCTAGGACTAGAGATTTTCAAGTGAAGAAGTATATTCCAATACACAAATGTAATGCCACAACCAAAAATAAATTGGTGAATTCTAAGTACTTGACAGAGAGGTACATGAATAGAATTATTTCAGAACCTGGCATTAGAGTTTATCAATTTCAAGCATTAGTGAAAAAAGAATTGGTGATGTATATTGAGAGGACAGTGGCAAGAAAAGCTAAAAACATTGTGTTGCAATAAATTATGGGTGATCATATAGAGGAGTTCAAAAAATATTTAGAGTATAGGAAAGAGCTCTTAAAGACTAATTCAGGTAGCGCATGTGTGGTGAGGCTTAGTGAAAAAATCTTTGAAGGTGGAAGAAAGCAGTTTCAATTATTTTATATATGTTTTGATGCTTTGAAGAAATCATTCAAAGCTGGGTGTAGGAGATGCATTGGGTTTGATGGTTATTTTTTGAAATGTGTTTGTAAAGGTCAATTGCGTGCGGCTATTTGTAAGGATGGGAACAATCAGATGCTATCACTGACTTAGGAAGTGGTTGAAGTTGAAAACAATTTCACTTGGAGATGATTTGTTAATCTTGTGAAGAATGATCTTGAGTTTGGAGATGGATCAGAGTTGATTATTATTGCTGATATGCAGAAGGTAATGTATTTTTTCTTATTCATTTCTATATTTTCTATTTTTTAACTATATTGTACCTATGTCACCTAATATACTTTGTTTGTTAAAGAGTCTTGACAATACAATTAAAGAGTTACTGTCAAGAGCAGAATAAAGAATGTGTGCAAGATATTTTTTAGCCAACTGGTGCAAAGACTGGAGAGGTATTGAAAGAAGAAATTGCTTTTGAAATTGTATCAAGTCTACATATGAGCAAGAGTTGAAAATAAATCTGG
This sequence comes from Jaltomata sinuosa, assembly GCA_003996215.1. Classification (NCBI taxonomy): domain Eukaryota; kingdom Viridiplantae; phylum Streptophyta; class Magnoliopsida; order Solanales; family Solanaceae; genus Jaltomata; species Jaltomata sinuosa. Next base: position 1,308,143 of record QJPP01000072.1, read on the forward strand.
ATCATATGAAAAAGTTGGGGGATAAAATATGTGATGACTTACTGTGGTACAACATAGAAATGTGATCCAAGGTATACTTCCGGTATGATAGTTATTGTTATAGCATTCATAATAACATGGCTGAAAGCTTTAATTCATGAATATTGGAACCTAGATACAAGACTATCATAAAAATGCTTGAGAAAATAAGGGTCAAGATAATGAGAAGAATAGGTCAATTGAATGAGTTTTCTGATATTTGGATAACTGATATTTCTTCAATGACACTAAAAGTATTGTAGGATAACACATCAAAATTAATGAAGTGTAACTTTGAGTTTAATGGTGAATATGATTTTTAGATCAATGATAACTGAGAAAATACTTTCATAGTGAATTTGAGAGATAAAACTTGTACTTGTAGATCTTGGATGTTAAAAGGTATATCTTGTTGTCATGCTATAACTGCACTACATTTTAGAAGATTAGAACCCATTGAGTATGTTGCACATTGGTATACCAAAAAAATTTATCTCAAGACCTATAGTTGCTTCATTCAGCCTGTTACTAGTATGCAAATATGATGAAAGTCAACCAACTTTCCTGTTATACCACCTACAATAAAAACAATTGTCAGGCAGACCTAGAAAATATAAAAAAAAGGAGCTGACTGAAAATAAGACTGAAAAGTTATCAAAGATGGGTGTTGAGATGACTTGCAGCACATGTCATGCTAAAGGTCATAATAAAAAAAGTTGTTCTTTGTCTACACAAACTGCTACAGGTCGAAAAAGGCAAAGACAAACAAGTTCAACAAGATCAAATGTGGGTTCTTCTGCAATACCAACTCAATCTCAACCAAGCACTAGTAGAGGAAGAGGAAGACCAAGAGGTTCTACAAAACAGGTAACATTTGAACTATAAATTACTAGTAGTTTAATTTTTCATTCTCAACTTTTTCTTATGTATTATAGGCAGCTGTTGCTGTTGTGGGTGGTGTCACTGGTGTTACTGAAAGGGGTAGAGGAAATATTGCTGCTACTAGTACTAATGGAGCAGGTAGAGAAAGAGAAAGTGCTCCTAATTTTAATGGAGAAGTGGAACCAGAGAAAGTGCAGCTAGTGCAAATAGTGCTGGTAGAGGAATAAGAGATGGTGTTTCTACTGTTGGTATCACTGGTAAGGGAAGAGGAGCACTTTTTAAAAAATCCTAGGATGATTGAAATGGGGATGCTACATGCACAAAATGATTTTACAATCACAATGTAAGTTAAAATTTTATATACATTTGTGATTTAAAATCAATCTTCTCAAGTCTAAGTTAAATTATTTTTATAAATGCATCCGGAAATGCTTATGAACTCCTCCATAGTGACAGAAAATCTTGAACATCACAAACCAAGATCAAGTGTAAAATGAAATGGAAAGATTGTTGTGACCCAACAAGGATTTGAAGATATGAGAGCACGAAAAAGAATGAAGACAAGATCCAAGGCTGCTGAAATGAATCATTTAAGCTAAATAACCTCATCAGCTTTTCAGTAGATGAAGAATAGATTGATTTTATATTTTTTGTGTATTTCAAACAGTAGTAACTTCTACTTGACTTAACTGTGACTGCATTACCTTGGTATGCTGTTTATAAACAATTATGCAGCTGTGACTATATTATTTTGATATATTTTATAAGCAATTATACAGCTATGACTGCACTATTTTGATATATTTAATGAAGCCACAATTATGCAGCTGTGATTCCACTGTTTGACTATATGTTTCTTGAAATATTTAAAAAGTTGTGACTGCACTTTTTTGATATGTTTGTTTGAGGTTATTATGCAGCTGTCACTGCATTATTAAGTGCAGTTTTTGGTATGACTACACTTGCACTTTTCTAGCAATATTGTGCAGCAAATACTGCACTTATAGTAAGTAACTTGTCACACATATATACAAATAAATTAAACAAGTATATTAGATTGATAAACCAAGCCAAAGTTCATTACAAAATAGGCTAACAACATCAAAATTCTAAAATAACTTCATTGAACCTTTCTTCATACATATCATCCCAAGCCAATAGCTTATAGCTATGAATAGTATACAAGAACAAAACACAACAAAGAATTAAGTGTACATTCACTCTAGTCCTCCCTTTAGCCATTCTTCTTCAGTTCTTCTCTCTTTCTTTGATCTTCTCGATCTCTTCTTCCAACTTCTCCAATTTCATATCAACACAATTGTCATCTTGTTTGAATTCCTTAGGCTTGTCAACTTCTTCAGAAGCTTCTTCAACTTCATTGGCAGATGTATGATTTTCAATATATTGAGAAGATTCAATTAAATTCTCAAACTCACCTAATTCTCTATTAGTTTAGGAATCACAAATTTGAACCTCAGATCAATTTCTTCTTTATTCCTTCAACACCAAAAATCACAAAATTTTGGACCCTTCAATGATGAAAAATAAAAAAGACATTAGTGTTCAATCAAATATATCGAGATAATTGTAAAATTTGATCTTTACCCCATAATAAAAACATGACCAATATCTTCTACCGGGATTCCTTGAAGTCCATGATATCTTCAAATGCACTAAATATCCATGATTACATCAAACTTCTTTCTTCCAAGAAGAATCATTTTCTTCCGCATAAATTTTACTCAAGTTAACTAACCTCATTGTGTGCTACAAGAAAATACGTAAAATTTTAAAAAGAATTGAAAGTAGAAGAAGAACAAAACAGTAGACGAAGAAGACGACTTATACCTTTTTCGAACAACCAATAGACAAAGGAGATAAATTCATAAGCTAAAAAAATGAGAAAACGTTCTTAAGTTTTTCATCAATTTTATAGATTGAGAAGATTTTGGATAGAATTGAAGAAGAAAATTTAGGATTCATAAGGTAAAAGAAGAAAAAGAATGAAATTGGGTCGGATTTGATCGTTAAAAGAATTTTAAATAATTTTTTTATTTTAAAAAATATTTAATAGGTAAAAAAAACCCATTAACGCGCTCAGTTAATGAGTGTCAACACGCGAGCTGATCTTATGTGTGAAGGGTTGATTTTAATTCAGTTTAAAATTGTTAAGGGGGGTAAATAATTACCCGTGTAGTTAAAGGGCTAAAGTAAATTTTTGGGATAAATTTTTGGGTGTTTTGATGTCTTTTCTCAGAAAAAAAAACTTGACTTATGTAGTTAATTAGGACATGCATCTCTCCTAGCTAGGGTTCTTGCCAGCCTGTACTTTGGTGTCCTTTTCTTTGACACAGGATCATCCGCAACCCTGCAGAGTTTGACAGTCCTTGGCCTTTTCTGATGCATTACCAATGAGGCACTTTATCGCGCTTTCCTTCTTTTTCCGCAAAAAGCCCCTCGGGGTCATACTCCCAGTGTAAAATTTCTCGAAGAGTGCCACGTATCCTTGACCCGATTTTCCTCCATACAATATTTATATTTGATACATATAATGTATAAGTTAGTTACATCATTTAATTTTTTTTAATTTTTTTTTGTCTAATGTAGGTAGAAAACCCCATCACATGGTTTGAATATGAAAAATAAATCAAACGCAAGAATATCAACTTGATTGGCTAAAAATAAATAATTGTCTGAATATATTATAGTTCTACTGCAAATATACCCATTAACTCAATTGATTCAAAACTTCTCAAGAATATATATCTCGCTTGTGTTAGACGAAAAATAAATGCAGGAATTTTATGCTTATGATTAATTAATTGAAGAAAGAAACTGAAGTTGATATGTTGAAAATTCGTACTTGTCAGAATAGCTGTAAAAACAGTACATCCAGTAATACATATGGTACTGCACATGTCAAACATATATTTGATTAAATACGAATAACATAGGCTTAATACATAATCAATCCTGAAACTTGTCAGATATTTCATGTAGACACTCGAATTAATTTCTCTTTCAATTGAACTCAACTCCTAATAAAGTATTCTAGTTAGATACTTTCAATTCAAAATTTTGAAAAAAATATTTGTACATGTTTTTATTCGACTATTAGATAGTTAAGTTAACTACATAGAATATGTCATCTCCTTTACTTTCACGCATCAAACTCAAGTAGAAAATGTCTGAGATTTTACGGCTTATTGAAACAAATACGTACAATTAACAAAAATGATATATTTTATGTGGTTAGCTTAACTTCCTAATAAACGAATCAGAACACATAAAAAAATTCTAAATTTTAACAGAAAGCATCTTGGAACACTTTATTAGAAATTGAGGTATTCAATTAAAACAAAGCTTACTTTGAGTGGCTAAATAAAATATTCTGGTAAATTTTAGTGGATTGGTTATGTATTAAGTCAATAAAATATAACACAAATATTACTCCCTCTAGTCCATATTAAGAGGCCGTTTGGTAGTGTGCACTAGAAAAAATAATGAGTTTTGTATATTACTAATCCTTGTTTAATACATTTTTTTCAACCTGTGTATAACTAATGCAAGTTATATACTCTATTTTTTCAAGCATTAGTTATATACTCTATTTTGTATTAAGGTGTGTGTAACTAATACACGAAAATTTATGGTATTAGTAATGCTAATGATTAAAAATACAATTGCCCCTCAAAATCTTTTTCACATCCTTTCATCATATTTTGTGGAGGGTATTTTTGTAAATAAATATTTTTTGAAAAAAAGTTATGCAATACATGTTATTTTTAATATACCAAACCAAACACTGCAAGAAAAATCTCAGCATAACTAATACTTCCTCCATTCCTAATAAGTAATTTTTTTAAGCTTGGGCACACCCCTTAAGAAACTAATCATTCCTAGAAAACAAAGAGTGCTTGTACTAACTTTCCCTTGATATATATTTTGAAAAGAATGTAATTCTTTAGTATTTTTTGGTTTTGTAAAACTTTATTTATATAAAGAAGGGTAAAATTGAAAAAACATCATTAGTGTCTTCTTGATTATCTAAAATATCACTTATTTAGAATAAAATGAAAAAAACTAAACAACCACTTATTTAAGAACTGAGGGAGTACTAGCATTACTAACACATCATATTCTGCATTATTCTTATACACCCTACCAAACAACCCCTAAGTGAATTGTTAGGTATGACACACCCATTACGAAAAATATTTAGGGACATAAATCAAAGGCAACTTTTCACTATTACCTTTTTGATTATTCCCAAACTATTCTCTTAGAAAATGTAAACTAGTTAAGAACCTCATTAAAAGGAAGAGTAAATGTGGAAAAAAAGTCCCAACAATTCTCTTGAATTTTGAAACATTCACTTATTTTGAACTATGAAAAAAGTTCTAACAATTCACTTATTACTCTCTCTGTTCCTAAATACTTGTCATCGTTACTAAAAATTGATATTTCCATAATAGTTGTAATTTTAAAAAATCAAGACATAATTAGTTGTTTGTTTCTACCATTATTCTTAGTTATAAATATGAAGAGATATTTATATAGTGCAAAAAAGAGATATATTAAATATAAAAAGTAATGAATAAGGGTAATTTAGTCAAATTACCTCTAGTTAATATTTTTCTTAAAGAACATGCAAATAAAAAATGTGACAAGTGTTTAAGAATGGAGGGAGTAATATAGAATAGAGAGAGTGTATGTCTGATTAATTAGTTAACTAGTTTTTCACTTTAGTGTTAATGCACTCAACCGAATTGCTGGATGTAGTCAATGTAGATTAGCACTCCTAATACTTTGACCATAAGCAAATCCCGAAAATTAACTAAAATTATTCTTCCTCCGTTTCTTTTTAGTTGTCACGTTAAGATTTTGTACACCATTAAAAAAATTAATTAGAAGTGTAATTTGACTCATATACCTCTAATTAGCCTTTGTCTATTTATGTGTCTTTTAGTTCTAGAATAATTAATACTAAGGGCAAAGTTGAAAGAAAGTAATTAATTCTCTCTTGATTCTTTAAATTGACAAGTATTTTGAAACAACTATTTTAATATACATGATAACTAAAAAGGAACGGAGGGAGTATTATTTTCTATCATTGTATGTAGTTCTATTACGTTATGTACACTCTTTAAATGTATGTATACGGTACAAGACTTGCCAAACATATATTAATTTGGTAAGACAGAGGAAATATATAATTATTAAATATTGGATTAATTAATCTTCCACTAAGTGTGTGTTAGAGTGGGTAAAAGTCTCACGTTGGTTGTGGAATGGACTGGTGGTTTGCTTATATGGACTTGGGCAATCCTCCCCTCATGAGCTAGCTTTTGGGGTTGAGTTAAGCCCAGGTGTCATATCACATGGTATCAGAGCCAGGTCCATTCCCGTTTGGGCTCCCGATCCACGCTTCAGTTGAGCCCTGGGCGTGAAGGGGAGTGTTAGAGTGGGTAAAAGTCCCACATTGATTGAGGAATGGACTGATGATTTGCTTATATGTACTTGGACAATCCTCCTCTCATGAGCTAACTTTTCAGGTTGAGTTAGGCCTAGATGTCATATCTTCACGGTGTGAATGCATTTTAATTAATTAGCAACTTCGAGAAGGGATTTACAGAATGTACGGTCCATGAACATGCAGATGCCTTGACGAAAGTGAAGAAGAAGGACCTATTATTTTATTTTACTTTTTTGGAAGGAATCACAATAAAAATAAGCAACTACTAATAACAATATGAAATAGTTAGCAACAGTAAGTTCACATGTCACATGGCTTAATATGTTTGAATTTGGCAACGACTTTAAAAGAAACGACAAGGAAAAAAGTGATGCTACTCTCTTGGTACAAGGACCATTCAGTTGTTTGATTACTACTCCCTCCCTCCTATATTAATTATCAATATTATTAAAAATATCTGTTCCAAAATGTATACGATCTACGCTTCGGATCTCATTCATGGTTTTGAATTTCACTCACAATTTCATATATAAATTATTGTATAGGTTATATATGAAATATACTATAACCAATTTTGTATAAGTTAGGTTTCTAAAAAAATAAGTGTAATTTTTGTGTATAAAATATGTACTCCTTCGGTCTCAATTTCTGTGGCACCACTTGAATTGACACAAAGTTTAAGAAATAAAGGAATACTTTTTAAATTTGTGGTCTAAAACACTCCTTGACAATTTGTGTGGCTATAAATAATTTTATTAAGAATAAAAGAGGAATTTTAAAGTCAAATGGTTTCCATTTATAGAAATGTGACATTCTTCTTGGGACGAACTAAAAAGAAAAATGTGTCACATAAATGGGGGGGAAGGAATATATAAATTGTATGTATATTGTGATTCTGATAACATACATATAAATTGTATAAAACTATTATAAGTATGTATAAATTTTGACAATGTAGGTATAAAATCTGTATTATATTGTATTAAAATTGGTAAGAGGTTGCACATGTTCTCTTTTTTTTTCTTTCTAAATCTGCTACAAATTGTAAAAGATTTGCTATATTTGGTAAATAGAAAACATACTTATATGTTTAGTAATATAGGGTTCTGTTTGGTTTTGTACTAAACTAATTTCATGTACATATAAACTTTGTCCGCAAAAAGTGAGTCATCTGAACTTAACAACATGCCTATGAGTTCACCGGCAACCTAGTTTGCCTATGAGTTCACTTACCGGCGGCTAGTCACAACCAGTTGCTGACCCTCATCTTACTGATACAAATTTTTCAGCTCTTTCTAGAAACCCCACAAATTCCCATTTCGCATATCCTAGTCAATCGGAGAACAAAATCCTTGAACTCAAATCTTTTGCCACTACTATAGTATCTTCTAGTGTAGAGAGATCCATAAAGATATTCCCCAAAATGATATTACGATTGTAGATGGGTAGGAAAGTTAGCCAAGTTCTCCTGCCTAGTTTAGATAAAGCACCCCTTATCGGCCCATGACATCTGGAGAGATTTTCAAATCAGACTTCAAGTTGGTGTGCCGTTTCCACGCATAAAATGAACGGAGGAGGTGGTTCACAGAATGAATCAAATTGAAAACCATCAATTTGCAATCATTGGCAAACTTGCCCATGGGTGGCCAGACATGGAAGACCTTCAAAACCAGATCCCTCAGCAGTGTGGAGTGAAAAGTGGATGCCAAATTGATTTACTTCGAAATATACATATCTTAATTATATTAGATCAAGAAGAAGATTTCATTAATCTTGTATCGAAAGGGTTATTCTATATTACATGCAGAGAGGGATATTAATACATCATGTGAACTCTGATCTATATATGATGCGCATTTCAAAATCACAAAAGAGACCACTATATCTATGGCATAGATCTCATTTCTTAATTTATTGCCAACTTTTTTTGTTAAAAAATGCTTGTTCTCTCTTATAGCAGCCGTGGAAAAGCCAATACAATTTGACCTAGCCACAATTAACAAAACTAGGCCAAGCTATGCAAGAGTGAAGCTGATGGTGGATCTGTTCGTTAAGCTACCCAAATCTAGACAGCTACCCAAATCTGTCTAGATAGACATTGAGAATGAGAAGACTGGAGTAATAAGGACATAAAACAAACAAATCAAGTATAATTATATTCTCAAGTATTGCTTGGAATGTAAAATGCAAGACCCTGACAAGCTCACTTGCAAAGTACTAAATCCAAGTATAGACCAAAAAGTGAAGGAAAAGAATGAACCACATGAAATAAAAGACAATGGAAAAAAAATCTCTGGTAGACAAGACCCCCATACCTTTTGTGCACAGATTTCAAAAGGGCAAAGTAAGAATTTTGTCAAGTGAAAAAGTGGTAGAGGATCTGGCAACTGGCATGTGAAACAAAAGAGGATAGATATCCTATGCTGAAGAATAGTTTTGAGACCTTTAACAGTGTGGATAAGGGACAGGAGAAAATCGCAGAAGTTGGAGACAAACAACCTATGGAGAAGAGCAATGCAGAGGACCCTAAAAATGTAAACAAGGGCTAGGAGAAACAGTTACAAATAACAGATTCTAGCAAGAAGCAAAATGCAAGTTCATATGTGGAGCAACAAAGTGATGAGAATAATGTCCAGCATCATAATAATACAACAGATAAGTAAAATGTACAACACACTGCAACCATATCTACAAAGGACTGTATTACAAAATCAAGGCCCAACAAGCAGGGACAAGGTCAAAACAACATAGTAGATAAAGATTAAGCACCAACAACAATGACAGGGGTGACATAAAAAGCTATCATCCAATTGTGCAACATAGTAGGGTACAAATATTAGATATAATGTAAAAGGAAAATGCAATACCAAGTGAAGCTAATCATGTAGAGGATGCTTTACCTGCAGGGAGAACCTCCCTCTTAATAAAGATAGCCCAGATGTCTTTAGTAGTACTTAGGGTGGTGATCCAGAAATTATGGAGAAACAGATCAAAGATAATGCCCTTGCTGTCATTGAGGTATCCACAATGGTTCAAACTGATGATTTCTTTTTGGATAATGATTTGTTAGTTATCACAAAGATGATATTCCCTAACAAGGTACTACATGATATCATTACTCATAACTTGGTAAAAGTGAAGGAGGATAAGAATCTGATGTCCTCTGCAACAAAGGAGAGAGAATAAGGAAAAGAAGAAACTTTACCGGATCACATTACCAAAGAAGTTGATCTCGCTCATGAAATCTACTAGAAAAGGTTAAAAAATAGGGTAATAGGGAGTCAGCTCAACCAAATCACAATTCAACTAAAGAGGAATATTACAGTGCATAAACATGTATCAAGATGAAAGCTTCCATATAGAATATAAGGTCAGTGAAGACTCAAAAGGCCTTTCAAAGAGTCCAAACGCTACACAATTATCACAAATTGACTTTTATTTCCCTACTAGAAATATTTCAATAGGTAAGGAACATCAACAAGTATAAAAGAATATTGAAGATGCCAATAGGCACTGCAAACAACAACAGGAAGATATGACTTTTCATAAATCATGATATTGATGTTACAATTTTGAAGGATTCAGACCAACAACTTTTTGTAATTAAAAACTCTCAAGGCCTATGGCTATACAGAAAATAAAATATTATTGATGAAGTTGTTCAAAACTTTCAGCACTAGTTCACACAGGAGAAGAATGCAGTAGATTTTACACTGCTAGAGCACATTCCAAACTTGGTCAATATAGCAGAGAACTATGCTTTATGGATCAAGCCAGATCTAGAAGAAGTCAGGAAAGCAGTATTCAACCTAAATGCAGACAGTGCAAGAGGATCAGATGGTCTCATAGAGACATTCTACCAAGTTTTCTAGGAGATTATTGGAGATGACATTTTAAAGATGGTACTAGAATTCATTGATGGTAATACCTTTTCCAAATCTATCACTCATACTGATATGGTTCTCATACCAAAAAGGTTAATCCTTAGACCTTCGCTAACATGAGACTGATTAGTTTGAGTAATTCTATCAACAAAATCCTTTCCAGGATTATCCATGATAGATTGGAATTTATACTATCAAAGTTATTTCACCCAATCAGTCTGGATTTTTCAAAGGAAGAAGTATTATTAAGAATGTACTACTCACCCAAGAGGTAGTTACATACATCAAAAAGAGGCAAAAACCTGCTAAGGTGGTTATCAAGCTTGATATGACAAAGGCATATGTCAAAGGATCTTCATTTTTCTTATGAAAGTCTTGAGAAAGATGTGTTTCTGTAATGATTTTGTGGACATGATTTGGAGATTGATCACCCATAATTAGTATTTAATTCTACAGGGGTTACCACTCCTGCAAGACTGATATGAGTTCCAGAGTTGTTATAATGGCGGGACGGCGAGAGGAGGAAGCTACTACTACCGGGAAAGATGTTAGTGGAAAGGAATAGGGTTCAGAGGAGAGTTCACAAGCTACCACTACTATGTAATCTACTTCTACTGCTACTTGAAATCGATTCTCTTTCATGACTCTCTTTCTCATAGTCTTTTCACCACTAGTTAGAAATAGACTAGAGCATTCCCTAGAACAGGCCTAAAGTGCACAACTTATCCTTCTATTCTCCATTTCGTTTGGCCATACGTATCCAGAATGTAAGAAAATTAGCTATTGTCAGTGCCATTACTAATAAGATCCGTATATGGGAGAAAATCAGTCTGTAGTAATTCAAATTGCTCCTTCAAATCACTAAGTAAAATCTTGACTCACACATAATGACCAATCTCATGGTTTCTTTCACTCTACCAGGGGAGTGAAACAAGGAAACTCCTTATCTCCTGCCCTTTTCATCTAATCTGCAGAGGTCCTTTCAAGGGCTTTAAATGTCCTTTTTGATGATAGGAAATATGTAGGTCATGACTTACTCAAAGGGAGTGCAAATTTAAATCATCTGAACGGCCTATGTAGATGATACCCTTATGTTTGATCAACTCATACATATTCTCTGGAAAAAATTATGGGTACCCTACAGGAATATGAAGTGGAATTAGGATACAAGATCGACAAGGAGAAGAGTGCCTGTTATTTACATCAGAAGGAAATAACAAATATTTGCCAGATGGTGACACATTCCTTAGGTATTCCAAGAGGATAGTTACCCATAAAATATCTAGGTCTTCCTATTACATATGCAAGGAAAAGAAAAGAGCATTATTCATATCTTATCAAAAGAGTCAAGGACAACTACAGGCCTAAAAACGTAACATGCTCTTTTATGGAGGGAAGGAAGTCTTGATAACTAGTGTTAGTGTTTTGTAGAGTGTCCTAATTCATGTGTTATCTGCTATAGTTTCTCCTAAATGTGTCACCAAGGAGCTACATAGAATTTTTGCTAAATTTTTCTGGAGCAACAAAGAGAGCTCTAAGAGAAAACACTAGGCTGCACGGGACAAAGCTTGTCTACCTAAATAGGAAGGGGTTTGGGTTTTAGATTAATGTTTGAAGTGTCTTAGTCTATGTATGCTAAGCTATGGTGGAGATTCAGAACTAAAAATTCTTTGTGGGCTAGTTTTATGTGGAACAATTGTTATAAGAAAAAAATTCCTACAATTGTTCAATGGAAGGGAGGATCTCAAGTGTGGTGGCACATGTTGGAAAACAGAGACAGTATAGAACAACATATATGGCGGGAACCTGTTAGGGGTACATCTAGCATGTGGCATGATAATTGGACCACCCTTGGTCCCCTACATCATCAACCAACAGAATTGCAAAGTTGTCACCCCTTGACACACATTGAAGTTCTGATGGGAGCAAAAGGGGTGGAACTATGACCTTATGAGAGAACATCTCCTAGAACATATTGTCACTCATGTAAAGCAACACATGGATCATGTTAGGCAAGCTGATCTAGCTGGTAAATCCTGGTGGACTAAGAGTAGCACATGGAAGTTTAGTGTAAAGAGTGCTTGGGAAATGATCAAACATAAAGAAGACATCAATGAGGACTTGAAAAGAATCTGGGTGAAAGGACTTCCTTTTAAGATTTCTTTTCTTGGGTGGAGGGTTTGGACTGCAAGGGTCCCAGTAGCAGTAGTTATGTCCAGATGGAACCCCAATACCTCCGAAGATTATAGCAAATGTTTTGTACCAGGAATAGAGACTATTGAGCACCTTTTCCTGAAAGGGGAAATTGCCACCACAATATGGAGATACTATCTGAGAGCACCAGGGACTAATGGACCACTGCATTTAGCTTAAGAAAGTAGCGTGGAAGTGGTGATGAGTCAATGGAAATACTAGAATGAAGGTGGTGTTTCAAGCTATACAGATTGTTATTTTGTGGTTACTATGAAAGAGAAGAAACACTATTTTACACAGGGGAGAGTATTCTATAGGAAAGGTGTTCCTGGAAATCACTTCTACTTTACATAAACTTACAAGAGTAAAATATAAATGGTCTCAGTCTATACCAACTTCTTGGCCATTGATAGTAGCTTTGCTGGATAGCTACAGACCTAGGTTTAGCACCAAAGTAGTCAGGTGGATCCCTCCACCCACTGGTTGGCTAAAGTGTAATACAAATGGGACCTCCAAGGGCAACCCTGGTGCCAGCTCACCAACTTTTTTGTAACAAAAATAGTGAAGGGGACCTGATTGTTGCTAAAATGGTTTAAAGGTTCCAAACTCTACTAACCTAGTTTTGAAGCAGTGGCCATCAGAGAAGGTTTAAAATTCTGTAAAGACAATAATTTCTCATATTATCGTAGAGACAGATTCATTGGCTATAGTACAGATCCTAAATGATCAGCGAAAGGTTCCTTGGAATGTAACTTTGGAAGTCAACTCCATGGGAGTTGAAAATTTTGGGCTAGGCTAGTCTCGGATGGTTTCTGAGCAAGGGATGGTCAAGGGAAATTTGAGTAAGGATTGGGTAATGTGTCTTATAGTGATCTAATTTTCCTGGTATCTAAAACATAGAGGAGCCCAGGGGACTTTTCAGGAGTGAATTCGGGCAAGTAGAACTTCCGGTATCGAGGTTGATGTGAAGGGGTTATTTCAGAACGTCGGGGAATTAAGGTGTGTTGTAAAATAGGCACTTTTCTGAGAATTTTTGAGTTTTTGCACGTGATGAGCACTGTCACTACGCCATAGCAGTGACCGTTATAGTGGAAGTCAACTTTGGTGAGCACTGCCATAGCGATCTATTTTGCTATAGTGGTGTATGGATCGCTATAGCAGACTGAATCGGGACCTAATGCAGAAACTTCCTCAAAACTTTTAGTTTTTATTAGGAACGTTTTGGAGAAGGGAAAAGGCAATTTTGGGCAAATCTTACTCATTTTTCATCCCAAAGTTAAGGTTTCTACTCCCCTAACTTAGTACTATCTTTCCTACATTGTAGAGTACTATCTTTCCTACATTGTAGAATTGCTAGTTATGAACTTGGGGAAAGGTTTGGGTTGACCTAGGAATGGTAGAATCCGGGAAAAAAAGAGATTCTAGGGCATAGAAGTTCTTGGGTCTTGAATATTCTTTTTGGGTTATGATTAATTAGCCATAATTCTCTAAATGTAACCATAAAAGTGATAGACTTAGGTAAATAAATGGTGGGAAAGCTCGGGAATGGGTGTAATTATCATAGTTTTGCCTGGAGATTGGGATTTTGCATAATCTGGGTAATTAGTAGGCCATGTGGACTGATTTTAGTGCCTTGTAATTATTTTTAGACCAAGAACAAGCACAGGCTTGGGAACACGGGAAGGCTCCGGTCCAGTAGAGTATTTGTGTAACTCGAGGTAGGTGATAGTTATTATTTTCCAATATGCAATATGTGTTCATGTACTATCGCTTAGTATTGTGTGAGTTTGTATACTTAGGGAATGAGATCATGAATGTCTACTTATCCGGTTATCAATCTTGTGAAATGAACTTGTTTTGTTGCGACTTGGTTTACAAGTATGCCTTTGTTTATTGTTTGTTGATTGATTGGATTGTGTGACATTCGGTTGGCTCGGGTACTATGCCTTATACAGGATACTTATTAGTTAGCTCGGGTACCACGCCTAGTACATGATACTTATTCGTTGGCTCGAGTACCACGCTTGGTATGAGATACTTAATGGTTGGATCGAGTACCACGCCTGGTACGGGATTCATAATGGTTGGCTCAGGTACCACACCTGATACGGGTTTGATTTGCTTGCATTGATTGTATTCTTTCGATAGTTTCATGAGTGGACTAGGTTGTATTTTTGAAATGTGATTATTATATAAGGTCTATGAGAGGCCAGTGATTATATTTAATTGTGAGGTTGGTCTTAGTGTAGACTAGGATTGCATGTTGAACACATAGGTGGTGTCCTAGGGATCCATGGTGGATCTGAGTTGTGTGAAAAGGATATATGATTTTTTCATTGGTTGTTAAATTGGTTACATGTGGTTGATAAGTTACCGAAGAGACTTGTAGTCTAATTATATTGTTGACTTGTATTACATATTTACTTCGCTTTACTCAGCTTTAGTTTACTGTTCATATTATATTTATTGGAACTGGTCGATGATCCTACCAGTACACGGTGGTTGTGTACTGATTCTGCACTTGCTTTTCTTTTTGTGAGTACATGACATCTTTCGGCAGCTGACACACGACCTCACTTGTAGATTCAGCAAATTCAGGATTCAAGGGTGAGCTGTTCTTTCGAGCTACCTAGTTTTTGTCCATGACTATGTTATAGCCACTTGTTTTGGGCTTAAACTCTCTTTTTGTTTTTGGGGTTGCATCCCCATATTCTAGACGATTGGTAGAATATTTTGGTACGGTGACTTTCCGATTCTAGAAAGGTTTTTCACAGAATCTTACTTTGCTAGTGTTTTGAGATTTTGAATGATAGTTTATTTTATGCAAATTGATTTTGAACTGTTAGAATGGTTAAGTTTTGGGTCGATGTTGGTTCGCTCATCTGAAGGTTTTGGATGGGTGCCACTCACGGCGGGTTGGATCGTGATAGTAAATGAGATGGTCAGTAGCTATCATTCTTAGTACTCTATATATAGTAAATTTTGTGTCCGTCATAAGAAAAACAAAAGAACAAGGAAATAACAAAGAAATAGTTTTTCTTATTTTGTGTTGTTGGGTGTTCTAAGTTAAATCTTTGTTAATTTTTTGGTCCCTAGTTTATAACTAGAACAACTTGTTGAATCTTAGAGGATACACTTTAATCGGTAAAATATCCTTATGGACAATGCCATAGGCACTCCTCAAACTATGAGAATTATTATTTTTTCCAATACGCTATACATTTATTTTTTGTGACTTATACAAAAATTTTCACACCTGCTTTTATGTTATTTACGAATATAATTATTGTGGCTCAAGCAAACATTCAAATCATATTTTCTGCTCACTTGTATAAAAAATTAATGCACAAACTTTTATGTCATTTATGAAAATAATTATTACTATTTAAGAAAAAATATATTCATATGATATATCACATATATAATATTCATAACATGCATTTTAAGAGAATCATTTAGAATAGAGGACGAACATTCATAAAAAAAATTCCTTTAGTGAAGATTAGAAAGACAGACAGGTAGAAGAAGTATATCAGTGGAAAAAGGAAAATGAAGAAACTAATGATAGCAAGAGTTAAAAAGGTATTATCATGTTCAAAACGAGAGACACGACAAAAATATATGTGCATTTGAGGATAAAAATACAGAAAAATAAAAATAATAATCATTAGAAACTGATGACTATAAATTTATGTGCGATACATTTTTATATAATTTTAAAATCATATTCTTTGAAAGCATCATTTTGGATTAAAAAAATAGCTTTCATAAAAGAGATCGCTTTAATTGAGATAATTCATATATTAACATAGAAAGTTTCAAAATTTAAAGGTGGCAGGGACCTACTAAAAAATTAAAGTATTGCTAGAGTTAGGATTTGAACATCTAACATGAGTAGAACTTACGTAGAAGATTTGACCAATCACCCCGACCAACCATTGTGGTTTTGAGTGCCTAATCAAATATATATACCCGTAAGAATATATATTACGATGTAAAATTTGAAGGATCTTCATGGAACCTACGTCACCCATTGGTAGGTAATTTAATCCTTCCCCCAAAAAATTAGAATCAAATAATCATGTGGAAACGAAAGAAAAAAGAAGAAACAAGTCATAACTTATCTTTGATATAAGAACATAAATGCTTAAAATAATTAATAACAATCCCAAAATTTAGTGTCACGTGTACAAAAGTGTTTAGGGGCTAAAACAACTATTTCAATACTAATACACTATTTAAAATGATAAAGACATAAAAGTAAAGAATGGAGGGAGTCTCGAGAGATAGAATTATCCATGTATTTTCTCACAAAGTCAATAATTAACTGCCTCATACGTGAATCAGTAAGCCCTGCTGGTACTAAGAGGAAAATCAGCATTAAAATATGCAGCATGTGTAGTATGAGTACGCATGTCCATAATTTTCATGCATGTGATAGTTTTATTGTCAGAGAATTCTAAATTAACAAAACTAATAATATAAAGTGATGGAATATTTCTTCAATTACATAAAACAAAATTTTTAAGGCTTCTGCTGATTGATAAAATTCTGTATAAGTCAGGATAAATGATATATCTGTGATTTAAGAAGAAAATTCTCAAATTATTGAAGAAATAGATAATTCAATGCTAGCTCCTTTTTATGGTATGATAGAAGAAGTTTGTGTGATGCTGGTAGATCATGACAAAGAGTTTGTTACCGAGATTATTGATTTGCTAAAGTCTTATGAATATAAATGTGTCATATCTAAAAATATTGTATAGAACTTCTAACCCTTAAACAAGGAAGTCATTTTTAAGGAAATCACATTACATTTAGTTAGATAAAAGAAACTTTTTAGAGATGTCACCTTTATATTCATAAGACTCTAGAAAATCAACCATAATTCTTAAAAAGTAAATCATACAAAATTTAGTTTTATCAAAGAAATAAAGGTTTCAGTTATTAGAAAACATGATTTATGTGTGATTTAACTCAAGAAAATTCTTTAGAGAATGATACTTTTATATTCATAAGACTCTAGCAAATCAACCATCTCATTAACAAACTCTTTGTCATGATTTATCAACATCACACAAACTTCTTCTAACATACCTTAAAAAGGGTCTGCCATTGGATTATCCATTCTATCAATAATTTGAGAATTTTCTTCTTATATCATAGATAAGTCATTTTTCCTTATAATTGAAACTTTTGATTCTTTGATAAAAGGTGGCAGGCAATTCCTCCTTGTAAGTGCCTATGTTATGGGTGATTTGAAGAGAAGGGAACTCAAGATATTTTGAAGAGAAGCAAAATTTAGTTAGATTAAGAATGTATCTTGGTATTTCACTTTTCGTATAAAAAGGAATATGCAAATAAGTCAGAAATTTATTAAATGTTATAAGAGTTCCTCTAAGATTAGAAGAGGGCTATGTTAGGAAAATAATAATTATTATTTCTTAAGAAGAATAATATTAATCTTATTACTTATTCTTTTCTACTTACAATTACTAGTTTTTAATTACCTCTCCTTATAGCTATTATTTTAATACCATTTAAGATATTAATTATATATATTATATTACCTTAATTAACATTTCCAAAAAAATGTAAATTTGACTGTTTGTCAAATATTTTCTAGCTTAAATGGGACCTTTGGTCAAATGCTTTTATTATATTAATTACTATTTTTTTGGTAACTAACTGATTCTATTACCAAAGTAGAAAATGAAGTACAAAGAGCAAGAGCAGTGCTGGACAAGTCTCAACCACTACTCAATCAAAAGTTAACATTAACATCAGGTAGCAACTACAATCTCAAACCTAGGGATAGTATTTAAGTCTAGACAACCTTAGGCCCAAACGAGTGAAAGCATAACCTCTACAGAAGATAGCTTGAACAACCACTCTCAATAGTATCTCAGAATCTCTATGATTCTCTTGGAAAATTCTAGTATTTCTCTCCTGACAGTTCAAATATAAGTTGCACGCTAATGTAATCCTATACAAAATGGCTGGCACAGATTTTTCCTTACCATAACCATTTGTCCACTTTACTTCATCCTTCCATTCCATTGATCCCTTTTGAGTGCCCAACCATACAAGTACTTTGTCCCACAGAGCAGTTGAATATGGGCATTTGAAAAATAAACGATCTAGGGTCTCGTCTGAGTTGGCACATAGAACACACAAGGCATCCAGGATAGGTTTTCATTTAGCTAACTGATCTCTAGTCAGTAACCTCCTCCAAACAGCTAGGTAGAGTACAAATTTTCTTCTTGGGGCCACATAGTTATTACACAGTAACCTTCTCAAATATACTTTGATGTAATCCCCCCTCAGCTTGGAATACATATGGTTTGTACTAAATTTATTTATAGAAACAATATCATGTTCATCATAGACTGCAGCACCCAGGGTGACCTTGTGTTGCATCCAAACGCACACATAAGTGCACGCGGTCGTACAAGTAATATAGGATTTTTAAGTCCAGATATCGTAACCACATGAACTTATCAATTAACTATTTTACTAAATTAAACTAATGCTAATTATTTATTCAAGAGATCGATCCCAAAGATGAATTTGTGAATTAACTAAACTAAAATATAAAGAAAATAAATACAATTGAACAATTAACCAAATAAAGAGCAGGTTTTTACGTAATCAATGTGATTAAATCAATCTAGGATTATGGATTTGCTAATAATCATATTGAATAAGAAATTTTATTGACTTGTTTGTTTATCTAGTTGTTGATTTACAGGGTTAATAACATGATTATGATCTTCTAAGCCTTTAATCATCTATCAAGAATGGCCTCACAACTACACCATTCATCGAGGATATGACATCCCGTTCTGAATGCATTTATATGTCTTCATGTGTAATGACTATTCCAGTCATTCATGCATTTTTGACTTTTTTATACTGTTAGAGCTTGCCTGTAGTGGCCCCAAGTCATTTATGGCTTGCTGGGACTGGTAATTCAATACCCGAGCTGGCCGCTTGGTCTTTATGGCCATTTTTCTATTTTAGAGCTTTAACTTAAGAAATCATTGACTTCAATCAATATTCTTAGTAATTATGCTCAAAATCAAATTATTACTATTCCATTAGCTCTAAAGCATGGACTTTGGTCTAGTTGGACCTTTGATTGAGATCTGGGAGCTTTATGTTTGAAATTTTCTCTCTTTTTGTGTTTTCAGACCAGTTGGGCTTGGAAGGTTGAATCTGGTCAATATTTGGAGAAGACGGCCTCAGATGGAAATTCCATCAGCGTTGTTAGCTCTGGAATGTCATTTTTGGGCTAGTGGGACCATTAGTTTGGTTCTCGAGGCTTCCGTACTCAATTTTAGTCTTAGGTTCCATTTTTGTTTTAGTTGGCCTAAAGGTTGATTTCAGGTGCAAGGCCCACTTTTTGTTAAATTAACCTATGCTGGGATTTTTGTCAATTTTGTTGAGTCCATAATGTCATTTTTATTTGAATAGCTTAGCTCGTTTGTGTTCATGGGACCCCGGATGCATTCTCGATAGTCCATCGTGTGTGTGTTGCCTAAGCTAGGCTGCTGCCTGCAGCTAGTTGTTGGTGTGGCGCTAGGGCATCGCATGGGCCGTGCCTGTGCTAGAGCTACTGCATCTGGGTGCCGCGCCTGCGTGCTCTCCCACTTGGCATTCCAGCGCTGCTACGCAGTGACAACGTGCCAGCCACCTCGGTGCCAACGCCTACATGACGCTATAGCGCCTGGGTGTGGCAGCTTAAAGCTGGACATTTCCCTTATTTCTCCTTTCATTTCCTCGAAACCCAAACTCGTTCCTCCATAGAAATTAAGACCCAAAACCTCCATATTTCCACCTTGATCATTCCAAAATCTTAGAGGTATCTTCAATTCTTGATCATTTGTTGGCTTCTAATCCGGTAAGTTTTCTCTTTAATTTCTGGTTTTTTCTTCTTGTTAACACTCTTTAATTCTTTGATTCTTGGACCAGCCACAGACATTGGGAATAGGGCTAACTCTAATGATTCTAATTTTTCCATGGGGGAAAGGAGCTCCACTGACACATCTTAAAATAGAAGATGGGTTGAGGCGTACAGGGTCCATTCAGCTTCAGCTCGTGACAAAAAAGGTGGTGTGTTCCAAACATGCAGAGGATATATGACAAGGATGTAGCTCTATCTGAGAAAGGGTTGTCTAAGAGAAGTATTTTTGGGATCCACGCATTAGGAAAACAAACTTGGCTGAGCTTCTAGACATACAAGCTATAATTACTTGATACAGGTTTGGCTGGATGGGTGAGCCATCAGGCAACTACAGTCTAAATTTGGTTCGAGAGTTCTATGCTTCATACTCAACTTTAGTACAGTAGAATACTCTTCATAGACAATGGATAAGGGACCAACCCCCACTAGCCAGTCTACTAGTATGGGGCAGGCCCATTGATATTTTCGAGGGCATAATCTAGCACTTTTTATTTGGACCCGAATATGAGCTGCCGGTAAACACAGTAGAATTCAACCACCACATGATAGTGATAACTGCAACAAGATAAAGAACCCAACATAGAAAACTAAGTTGTTGAGATGGGTTGCCAGTTATTTTGTTGAGTGTGGTGTGGATGCTTATAGGATTAGTGGAAGGGTTGACATTAAGAAGGCATCACTTAATTTTTTTGGAAAATTTTGGAGGGCGATAGTGCAAACTCAACTTTGTCCAATGTAGGTAGATAACACTCTTACACCCGATCGAACAATTTTTGTGGCTAGCATTATGGCAGGGTACGACATAAATATCCCTTGATATATCATTGATGAGATTTATGAGAGGGAATTTTCGGATAGTACTAGCATCACCTTTCCATGCCTGGTTCACCACTTGTGTATAGACTCTGGTGTCATAATACTATCAGGCATTAACCACCCTATTAAGCCAACACAGACTCAGGATGTGGGGCGGA
This sequence comes from Jaltomata sinuosa, assembly GCA_003996215.1. NCBI lineage: Eukaryota > Viridiplantae > Streptophyta > Magnoliopsida > Solanales > Solanaceae > Jaltomata > Jaltomata sinuosa. The sequence goes on from QJPP01000072.1 coordinate 1,329,536, forward strand.
ATAAGGATGACACGAATTCGACTTCCCAGAGATGAGATGAGCCTTTCACTTCATCCATAGCTGCTTTCTTGGAGGTGCTAGTTGAGGCGGGTGATCAGGTAGACACCTCAGCACAGGATATTGCTAGAGGCGTTGCTAAGCAAAGTACAGAGGATCCAGATCTTGAGACTAGTATTGCACTAGAGGGTACCACAGTGTCGACTTCGGAATCTTCGATATCCAGACAGTCAGTAGTCATTCTTATTGCGCTCCCATGCCATTCCACTTTTGGTATGGTTACTCTCACTCATGAATTACTACAACAGCTAGTTCAACAACAAACTCAGATAGATTCATATCTTTTTGAGTTGGTGGAGCAGCTGAAACTATGGGTTTTGACTTCCATCACTACCACAGAGGCAAGAGTAGAGGAGTGAGTAAAAGTAACAATAGATGGATTTGTTCGCGAGTTACATGGGTGGATAGATGGGTTTGAGCCTCAAGTATATGAAAGGTTGAGCGAGATATAGAGATTTGACTTGGGTGAATTATGGGTGGAGGTAGAACAGTTTCGAGCGGAGGTTGGTACATTGGTCGCTAGCCACGACCCTATCATATTGTCTATTTACATGACTATGTTGGATGCACCTCCATTATTTTTTGATCTATTTGTCGATGATGAGCCACCAATTGTTAGTGGAAAAAAGGCTCACAGTGAGGGTACTTCTAATGCTAGCACTAATCTTGAGAGAGTCAGAAAGAGAGAAAGGCATGACATGGCGGTAGACACACAACGGTCATTAGATAACCAGACACTGCGTGAGGAGGTAGATCGCCAGAGAGCTCGAGGAGAGACCTCTAGTTTGGCACTAGTTGTTGGAGATGCCATGCCTGATAAGATTGTTATTCCTGTTGATACTGCTATCAAGAGGGTGCCTCCTGTGGCACCTATCCTTCTTGACCCATTGAGAGCGACGGCCACCAACAATGCTATTATTGTTAATATTTCGGGTGCTTCTGCAGCCCACACCGACTCACCGAACTCATTCACCTAGGGTGCCACAGTTATCTACCTTCCTCTAGTTTTTACATCATGTTTGGTACATTGGGGATAATGCAAACTTTCTTGATTAGGGGGAGGTGCACTTGTGTGGGTGAGTATTTTGATCCTGGTTTTTTTTTTGTGTGTTTCTTTTCCCGCAAGTGTTCTATCTAGTAGTACCTACTTGTTTAGGAGTTATTGTTTTGTTTTATGTTTGTGTGTTGTAAAAGAAAAATAGAAATACTCAATGCAGTCTATTGCATGCAAATGGATTTTGAAAAATGGAGACCTCTCTAAATTTTGTGTGATATATTTCTGCTTTGATATATTGACTGTGATGGATCTTTGTATGACATTATGTATATATATGTGATAAGTGTTGCTTAAGCTAGGGTATGAACCTGATAGTTAGCATTTGATTAGTGTAACTCTGTGCCATGTGTGTGAGAGTTGTATTAGTATCATTCTTACTTTATGTGTGCAATCCAGAACTTGCTCGGTTGGTCTTGCCTAGGTTGTAGGATAGTGGTTAGGAAAGGATCATAGGTCATTTTTTATTTCAGTCCACTTAGCCTAAATGACCATCCAAAGAAAGTAAATATCCCTTAATTCCTGATTTTGAGCCTGAATTGACCTATTTTATTGATTAGTCAATTCACCTTCTCAATTTTTCTTTGAACCTTTATTTGGTCATGGTCCCTCCTTGGATATTGTGCACCTCAACTCAGGCAAATCACAATATTTGAGGGTGGCTACTATAGAGGTAAATGAAAAGAAGAGTGGGGTATGAAAAAGAAAAGACTAGTGGTAAAAAAGAGAAATAATGGTTGTGGCATGTGCGAAAAAGAAAAGAAAGAAAAGAAAAGAAAAAAGAGAGAAAAGAGAAAAATAAAGTTGAGTTTCAAATAGTTGTTGCACCCATCGCAAGAAGAAGAAAAGAGAATAAAAGGAGAATAGGGAGGAAAAGAATAGTCTGAAAGTAGAATAATAATAGCATAGTGTCAATGAGGGCATAGTTATTATTTCCAAGTATACCATACCCATCCCCGAGCCCACATTAAAAGTTAAGTAAAGTCCTATAGTGATCCTAGTTCAACTGTTTGAAATTTGAGATGTAGAAAATAAGGGCAAGCCTATGGTATTGTGCATGCATTGTTTGAATTTCTTTGTGAGAGTGAGTGTATTTGTACTAGTCCCGATCTGAATGCAAAATGTGTGAATGAGACTTCTTGATGGTGAGTGCACTATAGTAGTACTTTTAATTGTTGATTGTTGGGATAACTGTCGTATATGTATGCGCATTTGTACATTGATATCGTTATATCATCTATGGATCCTCTCGTGTCAACTTGATGAGTGGTGCATGTGCACTTGTTTTGTGATAAGAAAGAGGAGGGTGTCGAACTTATGAGCTGAATTATCTTAAAGCCTTATGACTGCTGTAGTTTTCTAGTTTTCTTTATCTTAAGCATCGTTATAGGATAGTTTTTATTTTATCTCTTGAGGACAAGCAAATATTTTAAGTTGAGGGTATTGATGTGTCGTGGTTTTATGACACTTTTGATGCTTAAAACTTGGAATTGTATTATGTTCTTTAGCACTTTTTGGTAGATTTGATGTGTTTTTTATTTTTGTACAGGAAAATAGGGCTCGAAAACCAAGTCAAGGAAAAAAGATGTAAAATAGACCAAACTGAGATCCACGACTGCTTTCCATGAGCCATGGAATAGGATCATGGACCTGATTCTGTAGGAGTACAAGCTACACTGAATTCCATGATAGATTTCCATGAGTCGTGGACCCTATTCGTGGACTTGTTCTAGAGAAGATGCTAAAAGGCTTGACTTCCACGAAGGGATTCCACGAGCCATGGAACCTTCCACGAGCCATGGAGTGGCCTCATGGATTTTATCCTGAACAAAAGTGCTTGAGTTTCATGGAAGACATCCACGAACCATGTATTGAATGACATACGGTAAATAACACTCGTGGAAGCTGCCGACTATTGTTTTCCTAGTTTTTTTAGGATAGGTTTTATAATGTCTATAAGTACTCTTCGTAGTTTTTCTTTTATGTTTTACACATTATTATTGACTCTCAAGTCTTAGAAACATCGAATATTACTTTGTTCTTGGTCTTTGAGAGATTATTCATCCACTGATTCTTGGTTATTAATTCTTCTTTGATAATTCAAGATTACAGGTTTCTCTTATTCATCTTGTAAGTTTATGATTATGAATTCATAATCTAATTCTGATTGTTTTCTTATGACTATGAGTAGCTAAATCCACAACTAAAGTTGTGGGAACCATGATGGATTATTAAAAGTATGCAAGTACTTAATGATTCTTGAATGGTGTTCATGCATGTATTGTTCTTCTCTTCGTATTGATCACTTTCTAACAGAGGCCTACATTAGAACCCGCCTTATTCTTACTTGCTAGACCAAAGATGCAATAAATGGAAAAAAGGATTAATAATGGAGACTCGAGGCTATCAACCCTCGTTTAATAGCTTGATCTTGTCCAGGAATATCTAATTTGAGATCAAAGATAAGAGTTAGTAAAGCAAACACCTGATTACAGACCAAGTTGTGTGGTGATATTCATCTACCTAGGATATTAACCATTTAGTTGAACTTAACTTACCAATTTTGCATGCTAAGCATCCGAATAGATCACTAGTACTACGCCTTACTATGTCATGAAATCATGGGGAACACAATCCTTGTCAAATCTCTCATTGATTAACAACCACATAAATTGATACTCTGTTACTTGATTACTTACAATTTTCTATTATTACTTGCTACAACACCTACCCTTTCAAAAATAAATTGACTAAGAGCACAAATAATCACATCGACCTAGGTCCTAACCATATTGCTCGTGGGATTGACCCCAACCTCACTTAGATTCTATATTTGAATAACGACCATTTTATATTTTATTTCTGAGGTATAATTTGGGCTTATCATGTTTACATATGGATTCCTACATCATTATATTTCATTTAGGATTAGAAATATGCGTAATGGAGCCAATTTTTTACATATCTCTATTGGGACTCTACTCACCTCTTTGAGTGAATCAAGAAATAGGATATATTGATTTGATTAAAAAAAGTCCAATGTCATTGAGGTATTTCATTTATGGACTTCTTACTCTCCATAACCAAACAAGGCCCTATATTTTTTTTAATTGAAAGTGGGCACCAAGCCCCATTTTACTTTGAAAACAAAACTAAAAAAAAAAACATCTTATCCAAAGAGGATCCGGTCCAAGAAAAGCCCAAAACAAAAATAAAATATCTACAAACATCTAAAATAGAAAGTAAAAGATAAAGTTGAGACAAGAGACATCTGTGTCTCAAAGCTTTCAAGTCTCCTCATCTTCCTCAGTGCTAGACAAATCTCTGGCGATGAGATAACTAAGAGGACTCAGCGGTGAGTAACATCGTGAATTGGGTTCTCAGCTAGTCTCTGAGCTTGTCCAGGTAAGTGTAACATCTATTTGAGTTTTGAACTTAAGTAGTAGATTGTAAGTATGCTACTAAATCCACCTGAATAGACTCTAAAACTGATATCTTTATTGTTAGGATGTCATGAATATTGATGTTGGTGGTGCGTCTGTGTTCATAGCATCACCTCGGCACTTTGATCTGGAGATGTGAGCTGTAACAAAAATAAGAGCTCGAGGTATGCTTCTACAATCCTAATATAGTTACTTTTCCTTTAGATCTAAGCTCCAATGAGTTGAAAATCATATGAATTTGATACCACCATTAAGAGTATAAATCTTTAGGAAAAGAACTATGTCAAGAAGAACTTGTTCACAGTTAATAGAGGTGGGGGGAGGAGAACTTCTACGCCCTAGAATCCCCTTTTTCTCCGGATTCTACCATTCCTAGGTCAACCCAAACCTTTCCCCAAGTCCATAACTAGCAATTCTATAATGTAGAAAAGATAGTACTAACTTAGGAGAGTAGAAACCTTACCTTTGGGACAAAAAATGGTGAAAAACGAGTAAGGTTTGCCTAAAATTGCCTTTGCCCTTCTCCAAAACGTTCTTGATGAAAATTGAACATTTTTGAGAAGTTTCTGCATTAAATCCCAACTCAGTCCACTATAGCGGTACGTACACCGCTATAGCACCACCGCTATAGTAGAACCGACCGCTATGGCGGTGCTGATCAAAGTTGACTTTTGCTATAGAGGATATATTACTGCTATAGAAGTCAGCACTATGGCGCAGCGACAGTGTTCGTCATGGGCAAAAACTCAGAAAATTCTAGAAAAATGGCTATTTTACAACACACCTTAATTCTCCGATGTTCCGAAATAACCCCTTCACGTCAACCTCGATATGATGAGTTCTACTTACTAGAATTCATTTCCAAAAGGTCCCCCAGACTCCTATATTACCCAATCCTTACCCGGATTGCCTTAGACCATCCCTTTCTCAGAAATAGTCCCAGACTAGCCTAGCCTAGAATTTCCAACTCCCAAATCTGGAAGTTTTCTGACCTAAAACTTGGCATGAAAAGTTTACCCGTAACAATGAACCTGTTCATTACATTTACAGTTAAAATACTAAAGTTAGGTGATGCAAACACCTCTTTCTTTTATGCAAGCATGAAGAGCAGAATATCTCAGAATAGGATTAAACATCTCATTACTTCATATGGTACAATATTTTCCAGATAACAGGATGTCACTAATAAAATACTCAGCTTCTACACACTGATTTTAGGCACAACAACGATATAATTTCCAGCTATTAATCCAAGTGTCATGAGAGAAGGACCTGTATGAATTGACAATCTCAGTTGAGACTCATTGAGACTGTCACCCAAGAGGATTTCCAAAATGCTCTTCAAGGGATTGATAATTCTAAAGCTCCAAAATGTGATGGCTACAATGCCCATTTTTTCAAAAGTGCATGGGGGATTATTAGAGATGAAATCACAAGTATAGTCTTGGGATTTTTCTCTAGTGGTCAAATGCTTAAACTTATAAATTGCACAACCAGAACATTAATTCCCAAAGTACAGAATCCAACAAAGGTCAGTGAGTATAAACCAACTTCTTATTGTACTATGCTTTAGAAGCTCATTTCAAAGATATTGACATTTAGAATAAAAGAGGTGATTGATGGGTTGGTTCATGCTAGTAAATATGCTTTTGTTCTGGGGAGAGTGATTACTGATAATATTATTATGAGTCATGAACTTATTAAATGGTATGGAATGAAGCACATATCCCCTAGGTGCATGATGAAAATCTATAAGAAAAAAGCTTATGATTCCATTGAATGGCCTTACTTGGAACATGTTTTGAGAGATGTTGACGTTCCTCCTCAGCTTATTCACTAGATTATGACTTATGTTACCACAATATTGTATTCTATCCTTATTAATAGGGTACTTACTGCACCTTTCCCAATAATGAAGGGCCTGAGGCAGCGTGATTTTTGTCCCTTTACCTCTTTATCTTGGTCATGGAATACATAAATAGACAATTGAAAATATTGAAGCATAAACTTAAGGTGAGAAGTTGAATATTACTCATCTTGGGTTTGCAGATGACTTATTACTCTTTTACAAGAGTGATGTTCATTATGTTCTACTACTTTATGATTACTTCAATGTCTTTTCTACTGCTTCGGTGTTGGTGGCAAATAATGACAATTTCATCAATTTAGGTGGGGTGAATATGGATGATCATGTTGTTATTTTGCAAGCTTTGGGGTTTGTCAAGGGTACTTTACCATTTAAATATCTCGGCATCCCTCCCACACAAAGTAAGACATTCATCGTTCAATATAAGCCTTTCTTAGATAAGACGCTAGATAGAATCACGTCCTGGACGTCAAGATTCCTATTATATACTGGTCGAGTGCAGTTGATCAAAACTATTTTGTTTTCTATACAAGTATTTTGGTCACAGGTCTTTATCCTTCTTAAAAAGGTGATCTAATAGGCTGAATCTTTGTGTAAAATATTCATGTGGTCTGGTGGGATTGAGACTTCGAAGCCAACTTTGATAGCTTTGAAGCATCTGTGCAGTCCTAAAACTGTTGGTGGGCTTGGTTTGCTTGACATTGTTGATCTAAGCAGAGCTGCAATATGTAAGCATTTTTGGGACCCTCAGCTTAAAGAAGAATAGGTTATGGATCCAATGGGTTCATGCTTACTATATACAGAGTGGGTCAGCACGACAAGCAACTGCGAACCACACATCTTGGATGATAAAAAGATTTCTTAATGCCAAGGTGATGTGATGCCAAAATACACATATTTAATTATTATTTGCCTCATATTTAGTCTTTTATTTATTATTTTTGAGCATTGATTTTATTATTATTCTTATGTTAGGTATTTTTATGTGTAGGATTAAACCAGTGAAAAGTTAAAGATATTTGAAGCAGAAATAAATTAAAAATGAGAAATCATATAAAAAAATCAATTAGGTATCTTAGTGGAGGGATTGTAATATAATAGTAATATTTATATATATGAATTGAGATTGCAATTGCAATTGAAAACAAACGTACCTACGTGTGACGACCTCTGCAGCAGTGCGCAGAACCGCCTAAGACACCGCGATAAATCATTACCACATTGTCCAATGTGGTGCGGAGGAGAATTTATCAGATTGCGATTTCATTCATTTTAGACTCAATTATTTAATTTGAGGCTTTTTTCTACACTTATAAATATTCTATAAGAATGATTTTTACAAAACTTTGAACCTAGGAAGAGCAAGGAGCCGCCATGAGTGCCGAAGAATATTGGTTTATTCTTTTCTTCTCCTATGGATGACCGAAGAACCAAAAGAGATGCTTGTATAATATGGGGTCTCCCCCTCCAGATTCCAGTTGAAATATTTGGAATAATTCTACCACTTCTACTAGGAGTAGCCTTTTTAGTGCTAGCTGAACGTAACGTAATGGGTTTTGTGCAACGTCGAAAGGGTCCGGATATAGTGGGATCGTTTGGATTGTTACAACCTCTAGCAGATGATTATTTTATTTTTACATTTTTTGGATAGTTATTGTAATTGCTCTATGTCTATGTGGAGTTGAACTTCTTATTCTAGGATTATGATAGCTAACTGCATGATTGTTTAATAGATGATTGATTCGAGTATTTGTTTATCATATTAGTTGTTTTATATTCTTGTGTTTACTATTTTAATGCTTGGCGACCATTAAAATAAATCTATATTCTCATTGTGAACTCGAAAGAAGAATTATTGGGATAGAATGAAGAATATAGAGAGTAAGATATTGTTAATGGTAAAATAAAGACTTGATTTGCTAGGAGAGGAATATACCTAGATCGCCTTACTTGATTACAAAATAGGAAGACATAAAATGCATTCGTGTAATGACCCTCTAAGTTATTTTCTCAATTTTCATGCTTTCCTGCATTTCAAGATTTTCCACAATGGCTACAGATCATTTATGACTTGTCGGGACTAACAGTTTAGTTCTCAGGAAGTTTGTTTGTGTTGTAAGTCCATTTCTCTATTTTGAAACTCTTAAAGCTAGAAGAGTTGATATTGGTCAATATTCGAAGAAAATAGTCTCGGATAAAAATTTTGTCAGTATTGTTAGCTCTGGAATATTGATTTTGGGCTAGAGGGATCTTTGGTTCGGGTTTCGAGGCTCCCGAAATCATTTTGGGCTATCGGGTTACTTTTAGCTAAAAGTTGATTTTTGGGCGTGGGGCCCACTATTCATCAAAATGATTTTCATTGGAAATTTTATTGATTTTGTTGAGTCTAGAATACCATTGTTTATGGTATATCATAGTTTATTTGCATACTCGGGGCCCCAGATAAATCTTGAGGGTCCACCCGAGCCATTTTGAGTTGTTAAAAATTTGCTGGTTTTGCTATTGTTGTTGCAGGGTCAGTTAACCCTTAGCCTACGAGGAGGTGTGGACGCCTACACAAGGGATAGATCGCATGAGCGATGAAGGGCTTCCTGGCTCCGCCTCCCTCTGTTCTTTGCATTTGCGTGGCCCAGGCCGTCTACACAGGCTTGCATATGCGGTGGCCCGCCCGCATTCGCAAAAGCCATTCACTTGGCAGTATAAATTATTTTAAGTTTGGTTTCTTCTCCATTTATCCAAAAATCTCCATTAACATTGAGCTTCCAGAGCTTGAAATTAGAGCTTTATTCATCTCAAACATCTCCGGTAAGTTTGTTATGCTCCCCCGCTCTTTTCCCATCATTTTTTTCACGAATTTTCTTCTTCATTTCGTAGAATTCTCTTGATCATGTGAACTTTTCGGGCTGTTTTGGACCCTGAAATGAGTTTCATTTGCGCTCAAATTTTGGACATGGATTTAGTAATTCAGTGTGAACAGAATTGTAATTTTAGTTTTCTATTTTGTTGCACGGGCCCTGAGGGTCATTTTTTGACCCGATTTTTGACCCAAAATTTTGTATAGCAATATGGGTATTATTTTTCATGTATATTGTGTTTATAATAGTGTGATAGCATTCTGAGGCTATCCAGAAGGGGAAGGCACATGATTGATAGATCGTGCTTGCATTTCGACCCCGAGATAGGTTACGATTTATTCCTTTTAGACCTGGTTCAGTTAGGTTTTATACATTATAAGCTGCATGAATGTTTGGGTAGGTTGTAGGGTAGAATTAGGCTTAAATTCTGTCTTTTGCTTGTTTTGGCCATTTTCGGGACCATAGAATAGTACTATCATGCTTATCCTTAGTTGATGAGCTTGTAGCATTGTTGTGGCTAGCCTAGAATCCCTAGAGTAATTTAAGGAGGTTTTAGAGGTAGAGTAGGTTCCTTGGTTTATTTTTCGTATTATGATTTTGTTTTTTCCATTCTTTATTTACTGTTATTGCGTAACTATGGGTTCGAGGCCATAGCTTGGACTGGACAGAGTTTCAGGTAAGTACCTTATTTGGAGGGAGCCTTTGCGCTATCTTTGATATATATATATATATATATATATATATATATATATATACCAAAGTTTCATTTTCAGTTTTGAATTAGAGATGTTAAAAATAATGAATCGACGTCGACAACCCATGGCCAATATGAGCTCAAATCTTCCTTCGTAACTCTCGGATATATATATATATATATATATATATGTATTCCTGCATTTACTTGGGTGTTGTATTTCATATATTTATTCCTGCGATCATGAACTTGGCACATAACTAAATTTCTAGGAAAGTATGTGTTATGACCCGATTTCTCAGGTTATGATGGCACCTACTACATCCCACCAGTAGGTAAGCCAAAACCCTTATCTCGGAACATCGAGTAGAGGGATAGTACGAAACACAATATAAAGCAGAACGAATGGGTATACAATAGAGATTAAAGAGCAGAAAACAGAATAAAGCAAAGATAATGAGTAAGTCATACAGAAAATCCCCAAAACCTGGTATTAGTCAGTACAAAAGCTACTATAACATAAAGAATACTAGATAGATACAAATATACATGATACTCTCCGGATATACAAAAGGGGACTAATCCCAAAACAGAAAGATACAAGTCAGCTACGGACATTAGAAGCTCACCCTAGATCTCCAAATCAGCAACTCCCCACTAGGACAGTGTCAACGGCGATAACTCGTGCTAGGGTCTGCATCAGGGAAAAAGATGCAGAAGTGTAGCATGAGTACCAAAACATGCAATACCCAGTAAGAATCATAGGCCGACTAAGCTCAAATAAGATAAAACCATAGAAAGTTCAAATAACTAAAAAGGAGGAGTAGAGGGAGTCAATATAAGGACATAGTTCATAGCTAGAGATAAAGAGGTAGAAAAATAAAGAGCTGAGCGAAATGTAAAACATAAAAATTAAGGTAGTGAGAAGTAAAGAAATGTAATCATTCTAGATACAACCTAACCGAGCCTCCATAAGCCTGGAAGGTACATAGAATCAGAGAATAACCTAATCGAACCCCCATAAGCTCGAAAGTCATAACCAGTAAACAATAGACCCAGTCGGACCCCCCATAAGTCCAGAGGATACAAACAACAGACAATAGTGACCAACAACTAACCTAATGGGGTAATACAGGTGGAATCGTGCCATGATATGCCATATGATTCGTGCCAAGTGCCAATAGTATCGTATACTCCTCCTCCAGTCGTAGGTTGCAAAGGCAGTACCTATGGGGGACTTGCAAAATCCGTGTACTAATTCCAAACCGTATCTCAATGACCATGCCATGATAATAATCAGTAAAACTGCCCGGAATACTTTCCCTCGGGCATGCAAGTTTATTTCAAAACAATCCTTCATAAAATATGCCAAGTTTTCCCATAACAAGGTCAAAGTACCAAAACCATTTTCAAAAATTCATTTCTGAAACCAAAAAAAAAGTTATAAACCGACTCTTTCACATGCCATGAGAAAACAACCATAAATACAAGAACATAGAGGAATAATCAAGTCTAGTTAACTCGCACCAACACAAGTCAAGGGTAAGGTCAACAGTCTAAAACCAGCACCTAAAAGAATCGAACTCTTAACAACTTTCTATAGAAACTTACTCCAAGGCAACAACTACCCCAAATCTAACTAACTCAGATAATTCATAATAAACTGGATAAAAGAATGAACGAGATGAAAGGAGTTAAGGGAAATAAATAACTGACATAGGGTCCAGCAAATTCCAATGGATACGGCCTCTGGACAAAAAATATATAATTATGAACAAACCATACAAAGATAGACTAATAAGCAAAAAATAATAAATAATCTTCTAACCTATCTTGAGAACTACTGGAAATCCCATATGATGGAGATATAAATTAACCACGCCAATGCCCAAAGGCTGACTAACTAAGCTAAGACAAGCAAGGATTTATAATTAAATACAACTAAAGGCACTACACCAGCCACGCTAAGACCTACAGGTACAAGCAAGGGTAATAATAAGGTTCCCGATCCCTAATTCTAAGCTAAAGCCCTAAATCGACTACGTGAATCAAAATCCCTTAATAATCACTATTCAATCCATAAGTTCCCACCAACAACTAGCATATACCATACAATGATCTTATACAAGCTAAGTCTAGAAGTAAGTAAGTCGTCGCCTGCCTCAAAGCCGATCCTGTGTGCTCGCACACACTAGACTGGAGCTTATCCATTACGGGAAGCCTCCGACTACTGCCACACTATCATAACGATAATCTACTCATCAAGATATGAATAAGGACACCCATATTGCAATTTAACAATTTAGGTCAAATTTTGGGTGAAAATCACCTGTGGGGGCCTACATGTGAATTTAAAAAATGAAGCTGGGAAAAATATCCCTCGTGGGACAAAGGTTACATGCTCAAAATATTGAGCAAAAATAGCTTAAAAAATGATCCCAAATCAGCCCCTAAATCCCAAGAATATATTAAGAATCAACCAAAGGATTTAACGGGAAATAAGGATCAAAAACATACAATTGATGACGGTAATCGACCATGAACCAAAAATAATCACCCCAACCAGCCTAAAGCGATCCCACACTGAAATTTGGTGCCTAGAGCTTTATAGAAATAGAGGAATTCAGTTGGAATATTTGAAAACAAGGGAGAAAGCAATATATACTGCCAGGGGACCTTCATCACGATTGCGAAGGACCCCATACGGTCGTGGTGACCATGCTGGCTAGACTATCATGATCACGATGGTCCAGCCACATGGTCGCAAATAGAAAATGAGTGCCGGCTCCACAGGCCCTTCATTGCGATTGCATGAAGGAGACCTCGCGGTCACGATGCCAAAGAGGCAATTGCGATTAAGGTCTGAGACTTGTACCTGCAACAGTAGCCAACAATTTTCTCAAGTTTGAAAAGTCACCAGATAGACCCTCGGGATTCATCTGGGACCTCGCGCATGCAAATGAACTATGCTACCCTATGAGAAATGACATTCTAAACTCAATGGAATTGACAAAATTTCTAATAGAGATCTATTTCGCAAAAAGTGGGTCCCACGCCCAAAATAAACTTTTTTTCCAAAAGAAACCCGATAGCCCAAAGTAAGTCTAGAAGCCTCGGGACCCAAACAAAAGGTCCCTCTAGCCCAAAGTCAATATTCTGAAGCTATCAACGCTAACAAAATTCCCATCCGAGGTCGTCTTCTTCAAATGTTGACCAAATTCAACTCTTTCAACTTTTAAGAGTTTCAAAATAGGGAAATGGGCTTAAAACACAAACAAACTACCCGGGACCAATTCGTTAGTCTCGGCAAGCCATAAATGACCTGTAGCCGCTGTGAGAAGGCTCGAAATATAAAAAATGAATGAAAACAGAGAAAATAACCTTGAAGGTCATTACAACATCCACTACTAAAAGGACATTCCTCCTCGAAAGTTAGAAAAAAAAGGTACCTAAAGGCTCGAAAAGACTGGATACTGGGCCCGCATATCATTCTCAGTCTCCCAGGTAGCCTTCTCAAAGGGATGATTTCTCCGGTGCACCTTAACCACTGGAATCTCTCTCGACCTCAATCGCCTAACATACCAAGTTAAAATAGCTATTGACTCCTCCTCAAAAGTCAAATAATCATCCAACTGAATCGAATCCCACCGAAGCATGTGAGACTCATCTAGAATATAGTGATGAAGCATCGATACATGGAAAACTGGATGAATGGTAGAAAAGGCTGGAGGCCAGGCTAACTCATAAGAAACATTATCCACTCACTTAAAAATCTCAAACGACTCGATATACCTGGGGCTAAGCTTACCCCTTCTCCGTAACCTCACCACTCTCTTCATGGGTGACACACAGAGGAACACGCAGTTGCCAACCCCAAACTCTAAGGCACGATATCTATGGTTAGCATAACTCTTCTTTCTACTATGAGCTTCCCAAAGTCTATCCTGAATAAACCAAACACTATCCAAAGAATCACGCAACAAATTTGTACTCTACAGCCTGGCCTCAAAAGCATCAAACTACCCAATAGGAGACCTACATTGCCTACCATATAACTCCTCAAATGGAGCCATTTGACTACTCAAATGGAACTATTATTATAAGCAAACTCTGCCAAGGCTAGAAACTGGTCCCACTGACCCTCAAAGTCCAGAACATAGGCATGGAGCATGTCCTCAAAAACTTGAATAGTCTGCTCAGACTGGCCATCAGTCTGTGGGTGAAATACTATTCTAAGATCAACCCGAGAACCCAATTCTTCCTGGAATGCCCTCCAAAAGTGAGAAGTGAATTGCGTACCCCAATCTAAAATACTAGACACCAGAATACCATACATATGGAATATCTTTCTCATGTAAATTTGAGCTAACCTCTCAGCACTGAAGAAAGACTGAATGGGTAGAAAGTGAGCAAACTTAGTCGACAGGTTCACAATAGCTTAAATGCTATCAAAACCATGAGAAGTACGCGATAATACAACTATGAAGTCCATAGTAATCCTCTCCTACTTTCACTCTAGAATGGGAAAACTCTGAAGAAAACCACTAGGTCTCGTATGCTCGAACTTCACCTACTGACAATTCAAGCACCGAGATATAAACTTTTCTATATCCCGCTTCATCCTGATCCATCAATAATGCTCTCTCAAGTCCCTATACATCTTAGCTGCCTCCTGATAAATGGAATATCTAGAGGAATGAGCCTTTTGCAATATCAACTGAGTCAAGTCACCGACCCTCAGAACACAGATACGACCCTCGAATCTCAACACACCCTTTGAATCTAAGGTGGCCTTGCTGGTTTTACCACTTAACACCTAATCTCAAATCCCACAAATAGACTATCCTCAAACTGATGCTCTCAAATCTGCTCCCACAATATAGACCGAGCCTCAACTCAGGCACGAATCCTCCCTGGGTCAGAAATGTTAAGTCAAACCAACCTATTGGCTGAAGACTGAATGTCTAAAGCCAAAGGCCTCTCAGAAATTGATAGGAAGTCTAAACTAGTCATACTCGCCACCTTCCGACTCAAGGCTTCTGCTACCACATTCGCCTTGCCCAGATGATAAAGAATAGAGAGATCATAGTCCTTCAGTAAGTCTAGCCATCTCCACTGCCTCGAATTAAGATCTTTCTGGCTCAAAATGTACTATAGGCTATGATGGTCGGTGAATATCTCACAATGAACACTATATAGGTAATACCTCCAAACCTTGAGCACGAAATATATCACTTCCAACTCCAAATCATGGGTAGGGTAGTTGCGGTCATGTACCTTCACCTGTTTAGAAGCATAAGCTATCACGCGGCCCTTGTAACACCCTAGAATTTAAACCAACATTAAAACTCAGAAACCTCAGGAACCTAGTAAGAATTAAGCTTTTTCTATAGTTTTCATGCTCCACGTGCATGTGCCATGGGCCGTGACAGGCACTATGGCTTGTTAGGCTAGCTGTGGGAGTAGTCCACCCAAGATCAGCCCTGATAGGCGGTCACCATGGGCATCAAAAGTCTAACGGTCTATAGGACTCATCGTGGGAATGCTCCAACAGCTTTAAGCCACCTTCCCGTCATGATGATCAAGGGCGACAAACATGGGAGCCGCCATGGGCCATTGGCCCTGCTATTAAAATGAACCAGCAACCCAGCCCCAGCCCCAACCATGCCCTCTCCAATGACCAAGTTCGATGGGCTGTGGCAGGTGCAACGCTTGTGGGGTAGCCTATCCGACGGGAAAATTTATGCAATTTCTCTTTTAAGTCAAGAGCATTTCGATCTTTTCCCAATTCTTTTAACTCCTACACTTAGTCATTTTGGGTGTAAATTAGGTGGGGTTTAGTCAGACTTAGCCTAAATACTTCCCTATTCTCCCAAAACTAGTTGACTCTTAACAAAAGAAATGCTTCTTCCTCTCAAGAACAAGCAGAAGGTTCTCTCAAGTTCAGGCCTCAAATCCAAGGATTTCACTATAGAATCTTCTTCCAGGTATGTGGGATTTCATCAATGGGTTTCTTTCACCCATTGAGTCATTAGATACAGTCCAGTTATTTAGATTTCAGTTAGTTCTCCATACCTAGGGTTCCTGAATTCTATGCAATTATTATAATTCAGTTTCTATGGTTGTACATTAGATTCATCTTGTCTTTTCTTGGGATCCTAGGATAGTCCTATATTCAGAATCATATAACCCTAGTTTTTTGTTAATTTCAGTACATCAAACTCATGCATGTTAATCAGATGTTACAGTTAGTTATATTTCAAAATTTGAATGCTATCAGTTTTCAGTATTATTATATTACATTCACAAAGAAATGAGTATTTTTGAGCTCTCCAATGTTTTAGTTTGTATTCATTACTAGTATATTCAGTTAGGAGTAGGCTTAGCACCGAGTGGTCAATAGGATGAAGGCTCACCTGTGATCTAGGATGAGACCATTAGTAGCAGTCTCTTACATCCAGAACTACGGTGCCAACTTAGGCTCTATAGGGGTCACCTGTAAGTTTAGGCTTAACACCCTAGTCACGTGTTGGACATCAGATTATAGATCCATGCTAGATTATGTTTGTACCCTTGGCAAGGTATAAACACCCTTCCAACCAGGGTTATAGGTTGGCCCCATAGTTAGCTCAGCTTGGGGTATGTCAGTTAATAGTAGCTCCCATAGTTCAGATTCAGTACATACATTGACCTTGCATTCAATATTCAGTATTCAGTTTTCGATTCAGTTTAGCATGTTACAAGTCATGTTAAATACTTGGTCATTGCATCAGCTTATCCTTCAATTTGTGTTAAGTATATTATTTATGTTCAACACTTGTAGATAAAGTTTTGCATATATCTTGCATGCTCAGTATATTCCAAGTATTGACGCATACGTTTGTGCTACATATTATCATGATGTAGGTTCATGCACTTAGTATCCAGACCGCGTATAGTGCGATTCTGTAATTCCTACTCAGCAGTTCAGTGGTGAGTCCTCATAGTTCGAGGACGATAGTTATGCTTACTTATTCAATCCTTACTTTCTAGTTTTCAGACTTTTGGAGTTAGCTGGGGGCTTATCCCAGCAACTCACTTCAGATAGAGGCTTTCAGACATAGTATTGGTTTCAGCCTTTGCAGTCATTGTTGATTTAGACCACTATCAGATTTTCTTATATATTCAGATAATTATTGAATTATTCTTCCAAACTCATTCATTTAAACAAGTTAGCTTCCACACACTTAATATTTTATTGTGAAATGCTTAGTTATGCCAGACCATGGGTTAGATTTGGGCCACTTGTGACACTAAGCATCGTATTGCGTCTAAAGGGTAGCCTTGGGGAATGACAAACTTGGTATCAGAGCATCAAGTTCAAGTATCCTAGGATGTCTAAAAGCCACATCGAGTAGATTCTTTCTTATTGGTGTGAAGCATGCCACACTTATGAGGGAGAAGCTACGACAAATTTTAGGAAAACTCCCCTTCCTTCTTTTTCCCATCTCATGCTTTAGGGTGTGAACTTTATTTAATCTCCTTATAACACGTGCTCTTCATGTTACAATAAATGCCTCCTAGAAGGGCAAACGAAAGGGGAAACAAAAACAGAAATGGGAACCAACAAGCACCACCAACTCCAGCAGACCCTCTAAATGAGCAAGTCACCCATGCCAAATTGAGGGCTACTTTTCAGGTGCTGGCTCAAGCCATGGCTACGCAAGTGAACCATCAGGCTGTGGCACCAGCCCCACAATAGAATAACTCGGCAGAGCTAAAATCTGAGAATTCACTCGGATGAATCCTCTGAAATTCCATGGCTCTCAAACTATAGAGGATCCACAAGAATTCCTTGATGACATCTAGAAGGTTACTGAGATTTTGGGTGTCACTCCGATGGAGAGTGCAAACTTATACACTTATCAGTTGAAGAGAGTGCCTCACATTTTGTATAACCAGTGGAAAGAAACTAGAGGTGTAAATACAGGCCCAGTGTATTGTAGTCGGTTCAAAACTGCTTTTCTGGATAGGTTCTTCCCACTTGAGCTTAGGGAAGACAAGGTTCAGGAGTTCATCAATCTGAGGCAGGATGATATGAGTGTGAAAGAGTATTCCCTCAAGTTTACTCAACTATCAAAGTATGCTCCAGAAATGGTAGCTTATCCCAGGGCTCATATGAGTAAGTTTGTGGTAGGTGTTTCTGATGATGTGGTCAAGGATTGCAAGACTGATATACTGGTAAAGGAGATGGATATATCTATGTTGATGACTCATGCCTAACAAATTGAGGAAGAGAAAATCAAAGAGAGAGGAAAGGACAACAAGAGGGCTAGGACAGGTGACTTCAGTTATTATCAATAGAGGTCAGATGGTGGGAACCACTCTCAATTCCACCAGAAGTCTTTAGCTCCAGCCCTATCTTCTGCTAGTGCCCTAGTGCCCAAGTTCAGACAAGATCGGTGGGATAGGGCACCAGTCTCTAAGTCCTAAGGTAGTGTCACCAGTGGGCGCACTCATCTAGTTTGCAAGAAGTATGGTAGGAACTACCAAGGTGAGTGTATGGCAGGTAGTGGAAATTGCTTTAGATGTGGTAATCCAGGCCACAAGATGAAGAATTGTCTAGTCACTTCTTAGAAGAACAGGGATACCCGCCCATAGAATCAGGCCAACTCTATAGTAGCTCCAGCAGGTCACACAACTCAGCAGGGTACCTCATCTAGTAGAGGTGGTGGTTAGTGCCAAAACATGCTCTATGCTCTTCAGACTTGACAGGACTAGGTGGATTCTCTTGATGTGGTCACGAGTACATTATGAGTCTTTCATATTGATGTTTATTCATTGTTAGATCCTGGAGCTACACTTTTCTTTGTGACTCCCTATATAGTAGTAGACTTTAGTATCAGTCCAGAAATACTCCCAAACTCTTCTCAGTCTCTACTCCTGTTGGTGACCCAGTTATAGCTAGACGGGTATACAGAAATAGCCCTATCATAGTTTCCCAGAAAGTCACCTCAGCCAATCTTGTAGAGCTAGAAATGATTGACTTCGATATTATTCTAGGCATGTATTGGTTGCATTCCTGTTATGCCTCAGTTGATTGTAGAACTAGAATTGTTTGGTTACAGTTCCCAAATGAACCAGTCTTAGAGTGGAAGGGTAATACCTCAATGCCTGTAGGTTGATTCATATCTTACCTTTAGTCCAAAAGAATGATTTCCAAAGGGTATATCTATCACCTTGTTTGGGTTAATGACTCAATTTTGAGATCGCAACTCTTGAGTTCGTACCTGTGGTTAATGAATTTCCAGAAGATCTTCTTAGAGTTCCTCACAAAAGAGAGATCGACTTTGGAATAGATCTCCTTCCATATACACAGCCTATCTCGATTCCACGTTACAGAATGTCTCAAGCTGAGCTTAAGGAATTGAAGGAACAGTTGAAAGACCTTCTAGATAAGGGCTTCATCAAACCCAGTATCTCTCCATGGGGTGCTCCAGTTCTTTTTCGTGCATAAGAAAGATGATTCTCTGAAGATGTGTATCGACTACTGTCAGTTGAACAAGGTCACAATCAAGAATAAGTATCCCATCCCCAGGATTGATGACTTATTTGACCAGCTTCAGGGTTCCAGTTGTTTTTCCAAGATAGACCTCAGATCCGGCTATCATCAGGTCAAAGTTAGAGATTATGACATTCTGATGATAGCCTTCAGAACTCGGTATATTCACTATGAATTTATGGTTATGTCTTTTAGGCTAATGAATGCTCCTGCAGCTTTTATAGATTTGATTAACACGGTGTTCAAGCAGTATTTGGACATGTTCATCATCATCTTCATTGATGATATACTTATATATTCTCGGAGTGAGGAGGAGAATGTGAATCACTTGAGAGTGATGTTGCAAACTCTCAAGGATCGCCAGTTATTCGCCAAATTCAGCAAGTGTGAATTATGGTTGAGGTCAATTGCTTTCTTTGGTCATGTGGTGTCTAGTGAAGGCATCCGAGTTGATTCTCAGAAAATTGAGGCAGTGAAGAACTGGCCTAGACCCATCTCTCCGACAGATATCAGAAGCTTCTTGGGTTTGTCTAGTTACTACAGGAGATTTATTGAAGAATTTTCATCCATAGCTACCCCATTGACCAAATTGACTCATAAAAAGGCTAAGTTCTAATGGTCGGATGAATGTGAGAAAAAGTTCCTAGAGTTGAACACTAGGTTGACTACAACTCCTGTTTTGACTCTACTAGAGGGTTTAGATGGTTTTGTGGTATTGTGATACATCCAGAGTTAGCTTAGGTTGTGTCTTGATGCAGCATGGAAAGGTCATCACTTATGCCTCCAGACAACTTAAGATTCATGAGAAGAACTACCCGACTCATGACCTTGAGCTTGTAGCAGTCGTTTTTACCTTAAAGATTTGGAGACACTACTGGTATGGTGTTCATATAGACATGTTCATAGATCATAAGATCCTTCATTATGTGTTCACCCAAAAAGAGTTGAATCTTCATCAGAGAAGGTGACTCGAGTTCCTCAAATACTATGATATGAATATGCTCTGCCATCTGGGTAAGGCTAATGTAGTAGCTGATTCCCTCAGCAGACTGTCTATGGGTAGTGTTTTGCATGTTGTGGAAGAAAGGAAAGAATTATCTAAGGATGTTCATAGGCCCGCTCATTTGGGATTTTGCCTTATGGGTGCAGCAGAGGGAAGTATGATAGTACAGAATGGGTCAGAATCTTTATTAGTAGTCGAGGTGAAAGAGAAACAAGATAGTGATCCCATCTCACTTCAGTTAAAGGTTACAGTCCATCAGCAGATGGTAGAGGTTTTCTCCCAAGAGGGAGATGGTGTGATTCGCTAACAGGGTCATTTATGTGTGCCTAATATGGATGAGCTAAGACAGCGGATCTTAATAGAATCCCATAGTTACAGATATTCAATTCATCCTGGTTCCACTAAGTTGTACCATGATCTATGTGAAGTCTATTAGTGGAATGGCATGAGGAGGGACATTGCAGATTTTGTGGCTAAGTGTCCCAACTGTCAACTGGTGAAGGTAGAACATCAGAGACCGGGAGGTGTGACTCAAGATATCATTATCCCTTCTTGGAAGTGGGAAGTGATCAACATGGATTCCATTAAAGGATTACCTCACACTTGCCGACAACATGACTCCATATGGGGATTGTAGATAGGGTGACTAAATCAGCTCACTTATTAGCAGTTAAGACTTTGGATTCACTTGAGGATTATGCAAAGCTCTACACCCGCAAAATAGTCAAGTTGCATGGGGTTCCTTTGTCTATCATTTTAGATAGGGGTATTCAGTTTACATCTTATTTTTGGAGATCATTTCAGAAAGGTCTTGGTACTCAGGTAAATCTCAGCACAACATTTCATCCTTAGATGGATAGTCAGGTAGACCTTGTGTAATAGATTTCAAGGGTGTTGGGATGATCACTTACCTCTCATAGAGTTTGCCTACAATAACAACTTCCATTCTAGTATTCAAATGGCCCCATATGAGGCACTATATGGGCGTAGGTGCAGATCAATGGTTGGCTAGTTTTAAGTAGGTGAAGCAGCCTTGATTGGGCCAGATTCAGTTCATGACACAATGGAGAAAATTCAGCTTATGAGGGAAAAGTTGAAAATAACTCAGAGTTATCAGAAGTCCTATATAGATGTGGGGAGAAGGGATTTGGAGTTTGAGGTTGATGATTGAGTTTTCCTAAAAATATCACCCATGAAGGGTGTGATGAGATTCAACAAGAAAAAGAAGCTCAGTCCTAGATATTTAGGTCCTTATGAAATCCTTAAGAGGGTTGGTAATGTGGCTTATGAGTAAGCGTTACCAACGGAACTAGTAGCGGTTCATCCAATCTTCCACATATCTTTGTTGAAAAAGTGTATTGGCAATCTGGCATCGATTTTTCCGTTAGAAAGTGTGGCAGTGAAAGATAGACTCACCTATGAGGAGGTGATCTTAGGCATATTTATACACCTAAGTGTCGTTATCCTTGCACATTTAGCTTAGTTCTGAGGATTACTTGATACACTATTGAGGTATTTAGTGTGTAAAGGGTGTATTTTGTGGCTAACATGTTTGTTTATAGTGTTTGGGTTGCATTTGGAATAAATAATAAGCTAAAAGAATCAAATAGCGTTTAAACGAGCAAACTAGCTCTGCTAGCTTGAGCTATGCCTATTCTAGCGTACTTGTATGAGCTTTATTGTGTTGTTTGGGCTTATGTGTGTTGTGAGATCTTGTAGGAGACCTTTTAAGGAGTTATAGAAGCTAATTGAAGCCTATAAACATGCTACAAGCCATTGGGTGACCAAGCAAGGTGGAAAGAGTTCATAGGAGCGAAAACGTATGTCAAAAGACCCACCCCCGTGCCACAGAAGCTAGCCTCCGCGATGGGAGGTTTGACACGGAGGTGAGGCAGATTAAAGCTACAATTTCTAGTGGATAGGTGCGATAAGGCCGTGCCACGCCAGCCAGTCAGGGCATTTAGCAGTGTGACACGCTGCCTAGTCAGGGCTATGGGCATCAAGTCACAGACCTTGTTCCCGACGCGTGAAATTTCTCCCCCACTATAAATAGGACACTTGGTTTCAATTGTAAACATCTTTGGACGACTTTGGATTGCAAAAACACTAGGAGAAGGCTGCCTTAGGGTACTTAATCTCTTCTTTTTATTTACTTAATTCTTGTAGGAATTACAACATTTTTGTAATCAAGAATTAGATTATGAGTGGCTCAACACCCTCTTCTAGGGTTGAGGCTACAACATGATTGCTTGATTAGGGTTATTTAGTTGGTTTATTGCTTATCATGTCTTGTGATTGTTCTTATGTTCTTAGTTTAACTATTCTAAAGCATCATGAACTTTAGGATACAACCAAGTCTCAAAACAAATTGACCATAAGAGTTAAGAGATGGAATGAAGAACGTAAGAGGTGTGGATCATATCGTTTGTTGTTAGTTAGAAATTGTGAAGTATGATTTACGGTTAGGATAGAGATATACCTAAACTCCCCACTTGTTTAAGAAAATTGGAAGAATGTTGAATGCATCCAAGTTAAAGACTCACATTCCTGCTCAACGATGTATTTGTGATATTAATTTGGATAGATGACTTAGAGAAAGACCATTCCTGGGTTATAATATGAACCCCGTAAACCAACGATCACGATAAACATTAACACCAACTAGGAACCATAGTTAAACATGATTGTGTAGTAATTGCCTCGACCCTTGATTTCTCCACATATTGTTTATAATCTAATGCTTCACATCGTCGTTAATTCTAGTGTTTATTTATAAAATAAAGTTCAACTCTTGATTACAAATTGCATTTGTTGAACTTCAATAGTATTAATTAAGACTAGATTGTTTGCTAAGAACAAGTCCCTGTGAGATCGATATTCGGCTCGCAAGAGCCACTACTTTACTTGCATGACCACGTACACTTGCGTGTATGCTTGGGACGCAATAAGTTTTTTGTGCCGTTGCTGGGGACTTGAAAATTAGCAACCGTCTAATTTTTGTTTTTACTATTTTGTTTTATAAGTGCTAACAACTTGATCTTAGCTACTGAACTTGCAGGTACATGTTCTAAACTTGAGCAAGCTGGAAAAGGATAAGGAACTGGTTGACCCACTTCCTGAACTTGAGCAACACTTGCACTTAGTGGTGATAGAAGCAACACTTCTCGAGCAAAACCGGCAAGTTCAATCGGCTGAGACTATTCATGCAGTTATGGCGGAGGAACTACCACCAGCTCACAGGATGGTGCATGAAGTGGCAATCCCACTCGCAACTAATATGGCCTCATGTATTTAGAAGCCAGCCGCAGGGGGCAGATTTGAACTGAAATAGAATAGGGTGCAATTGTTGCACACAAGCGGGCAGTTTACCAGCATGTCACATGAAGATCCACAGGTTCATCTCCAGAAGTTTTTGGAGATCAGTTACACATTCATTCCCGATGGAGTCTCCATAGACTACGTGAGGCTCACACTTTTCCTATTCTCACTGTTGGGAGAAGCAAAGAAATGGTTGAAAGCAGAACCTTCAAATTCGATCACAACATGGGATGATTTAGCAAAGAAGTTCCTCATCCGAATCTTCCCATCAGGCAAAACTGCAAAGTTGAGGAGTGAGTTTCTAATCTTCAAGAAGAAACCAGAAGAGAATATCTATCATGCATGGGAGAGATTCAAGTCTCTTTTATGGGATTGCCCACATCACCAGTAGACTAACAAGGTATTAGCTCACACTTTTGTTGAAAGTCTTGATCACAATACAAAGAATTTGCTAGATTCAGCAGCAGGTGGTCAAGCTTCGGGGAAAACCTATGATGAGCTATATACTCTCCTCAACCATATCGCACAAGGGAATCCAGAGTGGAAGGGTTACATGTCCATAAATATGGTAAAGAAGGCTGCAAGTATGATTGAGTTAGATAGTGTCACCGCGTTAGCAGCACAGTTGGCCAGTTTTCAGACTCAGATGATGGCTCAGTTCAACAAGTTGAGTGCGACTCAACCTCAGGCTCAAGTGAATGCAGTTCATCAAGTCTAGACTTGGTGTGAAACTTGTGGTCTGAGTGTTCATTTGGAAACTTATATGGAGCGAATCTTGAGTTGGTAAACTTTGTAGGTAATGCACAGAAAGAAAATTTAAACTATGGGAATGCCTATAACCAAAATTGGCAGGGTCAGCATAACTACTCTTGGGGCAGTAATCAGGCTCAACCGCAACAAGGTACGCAGAATAATACCCAGGCTAGCAATATTGAGGAAATGTTGAAGAAGATCATGGCCACTTAAGAACGAATGACTGCTGATATAAAAAATCAGCAATTGGCTCAAAAGAATCTAGAGACGTAGATGGGTCAGTTAGCTCAGGCCCAGAATACAAGACCTCAAGGGGGTTTGCCTAGTTACACAGAAGCTCCAAAGCAAGTAATGCAAATCACCTTGAGGAGTGGTAGAGATTTGATTGATATACCTCCAAAGAAAATTCATGAGGTGCAAGAAGAGTTGATCACATCCAACCAGACAGAAAAGCTTGAGGAATCTAAGGAAGCTGGAAAAAAGGGAAAGTCTGAGTACCCTATTGAAAAGACAATTGAGCAGCCTTGAAATAGACCACCACCACCCTTCCCATAGAGGCTTAAGAAAGCAACATAGGATGCCTGTTTTAAGAAGTTCTATGACACGTTCAGAGAACTTCACATTAACCTCCCTTTGTTAGATGTTTTGCAGGGAATGCCCAAGTATGCTAAGTACTTGAAGGATGTGGTGGCAAACAAGAGAAAGTTGGCAGACGTTGAGACTGTGGCACTTACTGAGGAGTGCAGTTCAGTGGTGATGAGCAAGATGCCCAAAAAGCTCAAGGATCCTGGGAGTTTCACCCTCCCCATACAAATTGGTGAAAGTGATATGGTCTAGGCCTTGATTAATTTGGGGGCAAACATCAATTTGATGCTCGTATCGTTGTTTAAAACTATTAGGTTGGGGAAGCCAAGGCCTTCCTCAGTGGTACTACAGATGGCAGACAGAACCAGAGTGGTCCCCAAAGGAATCATACAGGATGTTCTCATCAAGGTTGGTAAGTTCATTATTCCTGCTGACTTTATTGTTGTTGTTATGAGGTAGATGAAAGGGTACCAATCATATTGACATGTCCATTCTTGGCTACCGGTAGAGCACCGATTGATCTAAGAGAGAGAACGCTCAAGATGAGGCTGAATGATGAAGAGGTGACCTTTAGAGTGTACATAGCACTCAACACACCCTCACACTACAAAGATCTATGCATGATCACAACTATGGAAGTGGATGAATGTGGAGTGGAGAAGAGCGTACCTCTACTTACCTCTTTGGACACTCACATTGAGCTGCTCAAAGTGCCAAAAGAGCCTGAACCTGAATGAAATTTTGAGAAGGTAAATGTGAGGAAGGCCCCAGACCTAGAGCATGAGCACCCAAGAGGCTTGAAAAGCAGAAGAATATGGAGCCCGAGCAAGAGGAAGAGGATGAGAGAATGGGACTGAGAGTTGTGACCTGGGTCGTGCCACGATGGTAAATCAGGCGCTGCTTGGGAGGCAACCCAAGTTTAGGTAATATTTTTATTCTTTTAATTTTTTTCTTTATTGTCACTTTTGGTGTTGTTTTTGTATTGTGTCATCAGGTTGAAGGAAAGTCTGAGTACCTGAGATCTGAGCTAAGGAGCATGGAAAACACTAAGTGTGGGGTCCTTCGGACCCCTTTGATGGACATGATGCTACTAGCTAGGCCTATAGGCCTCAAGGAGTATTTCTTTCTGTACTTCTAATTTATACTTTGGGGACAAAGCATGATTTTAAGTGTGGGGTTGGAATCTTCCAATTTTTTAGGGTGAAGTACGCTCTAGGGTGTCTAGTTTTATTTATTTTAGATGTTTTTGATTAAAATAAAAAAAATTACAAAAAGATTTTATCTTTGTTGGTTTGTTTCTATTTGGTCTATTTGGTAGAAGCACACTTTACCCGCCCCTCAGTTTTTCTTTTCAGTTCTTTTCCGGGGGGGAGCCCTTTGAACCCAGTATCCCTTTTTGATTTTTAGGAGTAAATTTAAAATTTTTATTTTTAGGAGTAGATGCTCTTGCTAGGTGCTACACATGACTACTTGTTCCAAGTTGGTGTTGAATTCTATGGAATGATTTGAATGACTACTGTGAGACACCTAAGGCTCTTTTATTTGATCCTTGTGTGATGTTGGCTTAAATATGAATTCATGTGATTGCTTGGCTGAGAGTCTATAGGTAGCCTATTTGATTTGAACATGTGCCATGTGTGAGTGAGGAATTTGTTATTCCATGATTGCATTTTTGTGTCTAGAACTTTCCCCGTGTGTTTACAAAGCGAAATAAAGATTGTTGAGTTTAGGAGATGATACAGGAATTTCTTTGATAGCCGTGTTTTATACTCTCTTTATCTACCCCTGTGCATAACCTTAGCTAGCC
This sequence comes from Jaltomata sinuosa, assembly GCA_003996215.1. NCBI lineage: Eukaryota > Viridiplantae > Streptophyta > Magnoliopsida > Solanales > Solanaceae > Jaltomata > Jaltomata sinuosa. The sequence continues at coordinate 1,356,513 of QJPP01000072.1, forward strand.
CCATTGAGCCTTTAGCCTATTTTTTGGAAGCCTCATATATAGCTTCTTCCTCTTCTTTCAATTGCCTGCAATTTGATCCAAAACTCCTAAGAGCTTTAGTTGAAAAATTAAGATGTTAAGGAGGTTAAAATTGAAGAAGGAAAAGTGAAGTTTGAAGCCCCAATGAAACAACTTTTGGTGTGATAAAAATGTTTATGTGTTGGTTGTTAGGGAGTAATATAATGAAAAGAAGTAAATCGTGTGGTAATAGCACATACTCCCTACTAAAGATGTGTAAGCTAGCTTAAAAAGATGGAGCAATACAAAACAGAGTCGAGAAGATAATAATGGTGTATAATGGGTTGGTTGAAGATGAGTTCAATGTAAAGTGTGATGTATTAAAGCACTTAGGGAAGAGAGTCACTATTCTTGACCAAATAGTTCCTACCCGTCCCTTAGCCTACATTGCAACCTTTAAAGTCCTACTTGATCTTGAGCTTTGACATTCTGACATTAGTGGAGTACTAAACTATGGGCAAGCCTATGGTTCATCTTATGTGACATGTAAATTCTTTGTGAGAGTGAGCAAAATTTGATTCTTCCACCCATTCTTGTGATAACTTGCATTTGTGTGAGTAAATATGGGTAACTCTCTTGTGGTGAGGGAACTTGTTTGATGATACATAGGTGGCTTATATGATCATTATTTTGAGCATTATGTATGAGTGTGTCAATTGATAAGAGTAAATTCTTGAGGCTAGGAGGTCTTGAAGTTGTATTCATGTGATTCTATGTGTAATATGGCATGCCGAATTTAGAACTTGCTATTCTTGTGGTCGTTGTAGTTTTAACTTGAGCGTCTTAGTTTTAATAGAGTGTCTTAGTTTTAATGAAGTCTTCCTTGATTGTGATTAGTGTAGAGATTTATTCGAGGACGAACAAGGCTTTAAGTGTGGGGTGGTGATCTTAGGCGTATTTATACACCTAAGTGTCATTATCCTTGCACGTTTAGCTTAGTTTTGAGGATAACTTGACAAACTATTGAGGTATTTAGTGTGTAAATGGTGTATTTTGTCGATAACGTGTTTGTTTATAGTGTTTGGGTAGCATTTGGAACAAATAATAACCTAAAAGAATCAAATAGAGTTTAGACGAGGAAACGATCTTTGCTAGCTTGACCTATGCCTATTCTAGTGTACTTGTATGAGCTTTATTGTGTTGTGTGAGCTTATGTGTGTTGTGAGATATTGTAGGAGACCTTTGAAGGAGTTATGGAAGCTAATTGAATCCTACAAACATGCTACAAACCATTGGGACACAATGCAAGGTGGAAAGAGTTCATAGGAGCGAAAATGGACATCAAAAGACCCACCCCCGTGCCACGGAAGCTAGCCTCCGCGATGGGAGGCATGACATGGAGGTGAGGCAGCTTGAAGCTGAAATTTCCAGTGGACAGGTGCGATTAGGCCATTCCACGTAAGCCACTCAGGGAGTTTAGCAGCATGACATGCTGCCTAGTCAGGGCAATGGGAAGCGTGTCACGGACCTTGTTCCCGACGCGTGAAATTTCTCCCCCACTATAAATAGGACACTTGGTTTCAATTTTAAACATATTTGGACGACTTTGGATTGCAAAAACACAAGGAGAAGGCTGCCTTAGGGTTTTTAATCTTTTCTTTTTCTTTACTTAATTCTTGTATGAACTACAACACTTTTGTAATCAAGAATTAGATTATGAGTGGCTAAACACCCTCTTTCTAGGGTTGAGGATACAAAATGATTGTTTGATTATGGATATTTAGTTGTTCTATTGCTTATCATGTCTTGTGATTGTTCATATGTTCTTAGTTTAACTATTCTAAAGCGTCATGAACTTTAGGATACAAACAAGTCTCAAAATGAATTAACCATAGGAGTTAAGAGACGGAATGAAGAACGTAAGAGGTATGGATCGTATCTTTTGTTGTTAGTTAGCAATTGTGAAGTATGATTTGCGGTTAGGATAGAGATATACCTAAACTCCCCACTTGGTTAATAAAATGGGAAGAATGTTGAATGCATCAAAGTTAAAGACTCACATCCCCGCTCAACGATGTAGTTGTGAGATTAATTTGGATAGATGAATAAGAGGATGACCATTCCTAGGCTATAATATCAACCCGCAAACCAACGATCACGATAAACATTAACACCAGCTAGGAACCATAGTTAAGCATGATTGTGTAATAATTGCCTCAACCCTGGATTTCTCCACATATTGTTTACAATCTAAAGTTTCACATCGTCGTTAATTCTACTCTTTAGTTATAAAACAAAGTTCAACTCTTGTTATGAATTGTATTTGTTTAACTTCAATTAATTAAGACTAGATTGTTTGATAAGAACAAGTCCCTGTGAGATCAATATTTGGCTTGCAAGAGACACTATATTACTTGCACGACCATGTACACTGGCGTGTGTGCTTGGGACGCAACATGAGGCTCCAGTTGAGATTCTTGACCGTCAAGTTTGTAGGTTGAGAATTAAGGAGGTCGCCTCAGTGAAAGTGTTGTGGAGGAATCAGTCCATTGAGGGAGCTACTTGGGAAGCAGAAGCAACTATTGTCACTCCCCAAGGCTACCCCCTAGACGCAACACGGTGCTTAGTGTTACAAGTGACCCCAAGCTAACCCATGCCATGGCATATCTATACAATTTCGATTAAAACATGCATTGTGCGGAAGCTAAAATCAATTTAGTATCTAAAGTAGGGAAAATCCCAAAATGCACGAGTATATAAAATATATAAGAGAGTCTAATAAAGTTTGAGAATAACACTAACGCTTAAGCTGAATCTAGTCTATGTCTGAAAGCCTCTAACTGATATGAGTTGTTGGGATATGCCCCCAGCTAACTCTAACAGGACTGAAAACTGAAAAGTAAATACTGATAGTAAAGCATGTCAATCATCCTCGAACCATGAGAACTCACTAATGAAGCTGCTGAGTATGGACTTGAAGTGGAACTAAGCACAGTCTGTATGCTGAGTGCCTGATTCTACATCATGAAACGATGTAGCACAAAAGTATGCGTCAGTACTTTGAATGTACTAAGCATGCGGGATATGGACTAAGCTAAACAATATAATAACTGAACATGGGAATATATATATTGAAGCATAAACTAAGAAGTAAGTTGAGATGCAATGACCAAATAAGTATCATGAGTATATCACGTGCTGAACTGAATAACTGAATATAAGGTCAATACAACATGAGTCTGACTGTGGGAGATACTACTAACTGACATACCCCAAGTTGAGATAACTATGGGGACAACCTATAATCCTAGATGGAAGGGTGTTCATACCTTTCCAAGGGTACGAACAAGTCTGACGTGGATCCACTAAACTGTCATCCATAAGTGACAAGAGTGTCAAGCCTAATCTGACGGGTGACCCCTTTAGAACCTACGGTGGTGCTGTAGTTCTGAGACTCAGGGATTTGGTGCTAAAGATCTCAACCTAAGCTGGCGGGTGAGCCTTCATCCCTTCGTCTGCTCATTGCTAAATTTACTCCCAACTGAATATAAAGCAATAAAATGCAACCGTAGTATTGGATAGCTCAAAACACTGATATAATTTGAGAATGCAATATACAAATACTGAAAGATATGACATTCGAATTCCTGAAGCATGATTGTCTGACAAATCTGCCTAGCAAGCATAATCTACGACATAGTGAAATTTACACAAGCTAGGGTATCTGAGTTTTACACATGACTATGCTAATTCCACAAGAAATATGAAATAGATATCAATGTAAGTAGTAGAATATGAATTACAATGAATCCCAAAGATTTAGGAACCCTAGGTCTTAAAAAATTCATGAAAAATCTGAAGAACTAACTGAATTCTAGGGACCTAATAGGTGAAAGGAACCCAATAATGAAATCCCATATACCTGGTGAAGCGACTACTAAGAAATCCTTTGGATTTCGGGGTTGAACTTGAAGAAGACCTCTGCTTTTTCTTGAGAGAAAACTATCGCCTCTTTTGTTTCTCTTCTTTCTAAGTCTGATGATTTTTGGAGAATAGAGGTTTTAGGTAGTTATTGACTAATTAATTAGGCTTAGAGTAGTCAAAATGTTGTAGCTTAGTCATTAAAGGAAGTAATAATGGTCTGGGATGCCCTGGAAAATAAATAGGAAAGCTGCTGAAATTCGCGACTCAGGTTCCATGGATGGGTTCTATGGCTCGTGGAAAGTTCCACAGCTCGTGGAACCCTGTTGTGGCTTCCTAGTTTTGAAAGTTGAGATACTGGAATAGATTCCACGAGTTGGGTTCATGACTCGTGGAAACTTCCATAGGTCATGGAACCCACTCATGGTTCTTGGGATAAAATCCATGGGTCTCTAAAGATTGGTCCCATGAGTTGGGTTCACGACTCGTGGAAGCTTTTCACGGGTCGTGGATCTCACTTGTGGTTCCTGGGAGCTATCGACAAGGAAGATTCCACGGACGGGTTCTATGGTCCGTGGAACCTTCTACGGTCCATATACTCAAGTCGTAGAATGAACTTCAGAGGAACAGTCCTTTGATCTTTGTTGCATGAGTCTAGTCCACGACTTGTGGACTGTTCCACGGCTCGTGGAAGTGACTCGTGGTTATGCAGATAGTTGAAAATTTTTATTTCCTCTGGTTTTTTGTGCTAAGTCTGGGCTTTGAAGTTCTAGGGTGTTAAATATCTCCTATTTGGGATCATTCATCCTTGAATGAAGACTAAACAAGCTGAGTTTGGAGGGAAAGAGCTACCATCCCTACTAATTGAGTAGTAGAAACTGATATCTAACTGAACTGAGTTCCATGAACATGCAATTATGCTGAAATACAAGGATAACTAATGGAACGAGGTACTGAGACTGAATTACACAAGATTAAACTAAGAGACTGGGGAGGAACTATTACCTCAAGCTGAAACTGAATTGGAAGGAAAGAGGTGAGAATACTTGGCCATCAGGGTTGCTTCTGCTTCCCAAGTAGCTCCCTCTATGGACTGATTCCTCCACAAAACCTTTACTTAGGCAACTTCTTTATTTCTCAACCTATGAACCTGACGGTCAAGAATCTCAACTGGAACCTCCTCATATGTGAGGCTATCCTTCACAGCCACACTCTCTAAAGGAACTATCGATGCTGGATCACCCACACACTTCTTCAATAAGGAAATGTGAAAGACTAGATGAACCGCTGCTAGTTTTGCTGGCAACTCTAACTCATAGGCTACATTACAAACCCTTTTCAAGATTCTATAAGGACCTACATACCTGGGACTGAGATTTCCCTTCTTGCCAAATCTCATCACCCCCTTCAAGGGTTACACTTTCAGGAAAACGAAATCATCGATTTCAAACTCTAAATCCCTTGTCCTCACATCTGCATAGGACTTCTGATGACTCTGAGCTATTTTAAATCTCTCTCTGATGAGCTTAACTTTCTCCATGGCCTCGTGCACCAAATCTAGTCCAACCAAGGCTGCTTCACCTACTTTGAACTAACCAACCGGTAATCTACACCTACGCCCATAGAGTGTGGGGCCATCTGAATACTGGAGTGAAAACTGTTATTGTAGGCAAATTCTATGAGAGGCAGGTGATCATCCCAACTACCTTTGAAATCGATCACACAAGTCCTCAACATATCTTCTAAGGTCTGAATGGTACGCTCTTCCTGACCATCTATCTGCGGATGAAAAGCTATGCTAAGATTCACCTGAGTACCAAGACCTTTCTGAAATGATCTCCAGAAATGAGATATGAACTGAGGACCTCTATCTGAGATTATAGACAAGGGAACCACATGCAACCTAACTATCTCACTGATGTAGAGTCTGACATAATCCTCCACTGAATCTGTAGTCTTGACTGCCAAAAAGTGAGATGACTTAGTGACTCTGTCCACTATCACCCAAATGGAGTCATGCAGTCTGCGAGTACAAGGTAAACCCATAATAAAATCCATGTTGACCACTTCTCACTTCCAAGTAGGAAATCTAATCTCCTGAGTCACACCTCCTGGTTTCTGATGTTCTACTTTAACCTGATGACAGTTGGGACACTTAGCCACAAAATCTATGATGTCCCTCTTCATGCCGTTCCACCAATAGACTTCCTGTAGATCACGGTACATCTTAGTGGCACCCAGATGAATGGAATATTTGTAATTATGGGCTTCTGTAAGGATCTACTACCTCAACTCACCCACATTAGGAACACATAAGCGACCCTAATAATGAAACACACCATCTCCTCCTTGGGAGAAAACCTCAACTTTCTGCTGATGAACTGCACCCTTCAGCTGAAGCAATATAGGGTCACTATCCTGCTTTTCCTTAACCTCTACTACCAATGAAGATTCTAATCCATTCTAGACTATCACACCACTATCAGGCATGTCCATAACGCAAATTCCTAAGCGAGCAAGCCGGTGAACATCTCTGTCTAATTCTTTCTTTTGTTCCTCAACATGTGACATGCTACCCATAGACAGTCTGCTGAGAGCATCAGCCACTGCATTAGCCTTACCCAGATGGTAGAGTACGTTCATATCATAATCTTTGAGGAACTCGAGCCATCTCCTCTGATGAAGATTCAACTCTTTCTGGGTGAACACATACTTGAGGCTCTTATGATCTGTGAAAACATCAACATAAACACCATACATGTAGTGTCTCCAAATCTTTAGGGCAAACACAACTGCTGCAAGCTTGAGGTCATGAGTCGGGTAGTTCTTCTCATGGACCTTAAGTTGTCTGAAAGAATAAGCTATGACCTTACCCTGTTGTATCAAAACACAACTCAGGCCGACCCTGGACGAATCTCAATAAACCACATAACCATCTGAACCCTCTGGTAGAGTCAAGACAAAGCTGTAGTCAATATGGTCTTTAGTTCTAAGAAACTTTTCTCACTCATATGACCATTGGAACTTGACCTTATTCTGAGTCAACTTGGTCAATGGGGTAGCTATGGATGAAAATCCTTCAACAAACCTCATGTAGTAATCGGCCGAACCCAAGAAGCTTCTGCTATAAGTAAGAGAGGTGGGTCTGGGATAGTGCTTTATTACCTCAATTTTCTGAGAATCCACTCGGATCCCTTTGCTAGATACCACATGACCAAGGAAAGTGACAGACTGCAACCAGAATTCACATTTGCTGAACTTAGCGAATAATTAGCAATCTTTGAGAGTTTGCAGAACAATCGTCAGATGAGTCACATGCTCTTTCTTACTTCTGGAATAAATGAGGATATCATTAATAAAGACGATGAAGAACAAGTCCAAATACTATTTGAACACCCTGTTCATTAATTCCATGAAAGCTACAAGAGAATTAGTTAGTCCATTCTCGCTCGGGAGGAACTCCGGGAAGATCTTCTGGAAACACTTCTGGAAACTCATTTACTACAGGGATTGACTCAAGAGTTGGCGTCTCAGATTTTGAATCCTTTACCCAAAAAAGATGATATATAAACCCTTTGGAAATCATTTTTCTGGCCTTAAGGTAAGAGATGAATTGACTTACAGGCACTAAGCTACTACCACTCCATTCTAAGACTGGCTCATTTGGGAACTGAAATCGAACGATCCTAATTCTGCAACTGACTGAGGCATAACATGAATGTAACCAATCCATGCCTAGGATAATATCAAAGTCAGTCATTTCTAACTCTACAAGATCGGCTTAGATGACTTTCTGGGAAACTATGACATGGCAATTTCTGTATACCCGCCTAACTATAACTGGGTCACCAACTGGCGTAGAGACTGAGAAAGGTTCTGGGAGGATTCCTGGAATAACGCCAAAGTTTACTGCTATATATGGAGTTATAAAGGAAAGTGTAACACCTGGGTCTAACAGTAAATAAACATCTAAATGGAAGACTTGCAACATACCCGTGACCACATCGGGAGAATCCTCTTGGTCTTGTCGAGTCTGAAGAGCATATAATCTGTTCTGACGCTAACCACCACCTGTACCAGAAGAGGCACCCTGCTGGATGAGCTGACCTGCTAGAGTAGCTGCAAAGTTGGCCTGGTTCTGCAAACGAGTATCACTGCCCTTCTGAGAATATAAGGGCACTCTTTCATCCCGTGTCCTGGCTTACCAAACCCAAAGCAATCTCCACTACCTGCCATGCACTCACCTTGATGGTTCTTACCACAGTTCTTACACACTGGGTGAGTGTGCCCACTAGTAACTATACCTTAGGATTTAGAGCCAGACGCTCTATCATGTCGATCCTTTTTGAATTTGGGCACTGGGGCACTGACAGAAGATGGGGCTGGAGATGAATTCTTCTGACGGAACTGAGAGCGGTTTCCACCCTCTGACCTCTACTAAGAGTAGCTAAAGTCACCTTTCCTAGCTCTCTTACTATTTCCTCTCCTTTCCTTGATCTTATCCTATTCAATCTACTGAGCATAAGTGACCAACCTCGAGATGTCCATTTTCTTAATGAGCATGGCAATCTTGCATTCCTTGACCACATCATCGGATACCCCAGACACAAACTTCCTCATACGAGCTCTGGAGTCAGCTACTACGGCTGGAGCATATTTGGATAGATGTGTGAACTTGAGAGCATAGTCCTTCATGCTCATGTCATTCTGCTTCAAGTTGATAAATTCCTGGACCTTGGCTTCCCTGAGCTCAAGTGGGAAGAACCGGTCCAGAAAGGCAGCCTTGAACTGGTTCCAATCCACTGGTCCTACTATTGCACAACGAGAGTCTTTCCACTGCTGGCACCAAGTGTAAACCACTCCCTTCAACTGATAGACGACTAAGTTTGCACTCTCGACTGGAGTGACACCCATAATGTCAATCACCTTCTGGATGTCATCAAGAAACTCTTGCGGATCCTCTTCTAACTTGGACCCATGAAATTCTAGAGGGTTCATCTATGTGAAGTCCCAGATTCTTGCTGCAGCAGTGTGAGTCTGAGGCAGAGCTGGTGCCATAGCCTTCTAATTGACTTGGGCGGTCATGGCCTGAGCAAGCACTTGGAAAGCAGCCCTGAATTCGGCATGCATGACTTGCTCATTCAATGGGTCTGTTGGAACTGCTGGTGCTGGCTGATTCCTAGCATTAGCCCTTCTGGAGGCATTTTTTTGAAATGCGAAGAGCATGAGTTAGAATAGAAGGAGATTAAATAGAGTTGATACTCTATAGCACGAGCAGGAAAAGAAAGAAGGGAAGTTGTTCCTAATTACATCTCATAGCTTCTCCCCCATAAGTGTGGCGCGCTTCACACCCATGAAGAAGACTCTACTCGATGCGACTTTCAGACACCCTAGGACACTTGAACCTAATGCTCTGATACCAAGTTTGTCACACCCCGAGGCTACCCCCTAGACGCAATACGGTGCTTAGTATCACAAGTGACCCCAAGCTAACCCATGGCATGGCATATCTATACAATTTTGATAAAAACATGCACTGTGCGGAAGCTAAAAACAATTTAATATTTGAAGTGGGGAAAATCCCAAAATGCCTGAGTATATAAAATATATAAGAGATTATAATGAAGTCTGAAAACAACACTAATGACTCAAGCTGAATCTAGTCTATGTCTGAAAGCGTCTAACTGTTATGAGTTGCTGGGACATGCCCCAAGCTAACTCTAACAGGACTAAAAACTAAAAAGTAAATACTGAAAGTAAAGCATGTCTATCATACTCGAACCATGAGGACTCACCAATGAAGCTGCTGAGTATGGACCGGAAGTCGAATTAAGCGCGGTCTGGATGTTAATCGCCTGAACCTACATCATGAAACAATGTAGCACAAAAGTATATGTCAATACTTTGAATGTACTGAGCATGCGGGATATGGACTAAGTTGAACAACATAATAATTGAATATGGCAATATATATACTGAAGCATAAATTGAGAAGTAAGCTGAGATGCAATGATCAAATAAATATCATGAGTCTATCACGTGCTGAACTGAATAACTGAATATAAGGTCAATGCAACATGAGTCTGATTGTGGGAGATACTATTAATCGACATACCCCAAGTTGAGCTAACTTTGGGGCTAACCTATAACCCTGGATGGAAGGGTGTTCTTACCTTGCCAAGGGTATGAACAAGTCAGACGTGGATCCACTAAACTGTCATCCACAAGGGAAAAGGGTGTCAAGCCTAATCTGACGGGTGACCCCTTCAGAACCTACGGTGGCACTGTAGGTCTGGGACTCAGGGATTTGCTGCTAAAGGTCTCAGGCTAAGCTGGCGGGTGAGCCTTCATTCCTTCATCTGCTCAGTTCTAAGTTTACTCCCAACAGAATATAAAGCAAAAAAATGTAACCGTAGTACTGGATAACTCAAAACACTGATATAATCAGAAAATGCAACATAAAAATACTGAAAGATATGGCATTCAAATTCCTGAATCATTATTGTCTGACAAATCTGCCTAGCAAGCATAATCTGCGACATAGTGAAATTTACACAAGCTAGGGTTTCTGAGTTCTACACATGACTATGCTAATTCCCCAAGAAACATGAAATAAATATAAATGTAAGCAATAGAATTTGAATTACAATGAATCCCTAAGATTTAGGAACCCTAGTTCTGAACAAATTCATGAAGAACTGACTAAATTCTAGGGACCTAATGGGTGAAAGGAACCCACTAGTGAAATCCCAGTGAAGAGACTACTGAGAAATCTTTTGGATTTCGGGGCTGAACTTGAAGAAGACCTCTGCTTTTTCTTCAGAGAAAACTATCGCCTCTTTTGTTTTTCTTCTTTCTAAGTCTGATGATTTTAGGAGAATTGAGGTTTTAGGTAGTTATTGACTAATTAATTAGGCTTAGAGTAGTCAAAACATCGTAGCTTAGGCATTAAAAGAGGTAGGAAAAGTCTGGGATGCCTCTGGAAAATAAATAGGAAAGCTGCTAAAATTCGTGACTCAGGTTCCACGGATAGGTTCTACAACTCGTGGAACCTTGTCATGGCTTCCTGGTCCTGAAAGTTGAGCTACTGGAATGGATTCCACGAGTTGGGTTCATGACTCATGGAAACTTCCACGGGTCGTGGAACCCACTCTTGGTTCCTAGGTTGAAATCCATGGGTCTCTGACGATTGGTCCCTCGAGTTGGGTTCACGACTCATGGAAGCTTTTCACGGGTCGTGGATCCCACTAGTGGTTCCTGGGAGCCATCTGCAAGAAAGATTCCACGTACTCGGTCCATGGAACCTTCTACGGTCCGTAGACTGAAGTCATAGAATGAACTTCAGAGGAGCAGTCCTTTGATCTTTGTTCCATGAGTCCAATCCACGGCTCATGAATTGTTCCATGGCTCATGAAAGTAACTCTTGGACTATTCTATGGCTCGTGGAAGTGACTCGTGGTTATGCTGACAGTTGAAAAAATTTATTTCCTCTGGTTTCCTGAGCTAAGTCTGGGCTTGGAAGTTCTGGAGTATTACAACTATGATGGCCAAGTACCCACACCTCTTTCCTTCCGACCCAACTTCAGCTTGAGGTAATAGTTCCTCTCCAGTTTCTCAGCTTACTCATGTTTATTTCACTTTCACTATCATATTCCCTTAGCTATTCCAGTAATTCCAGCATGCTTCCATGTCCTTAGAACTCGATTCAGTCAGAAATAAGCTTTTAGAACTCAGTTGGTAGGGATTGCAACTCCTTCCGTCCAAACTCAACTTGTCTAGTCTTTATTCGAGGATGAATGATCCTAAGAGAGAGATATTGTAACACCCCAGAATTTGAACCAACATTAAAACTAAAAAACCTCAAGAACCTAAAAAGAATTCAACTTTTTCTGCAGTTTTCATGCTCCACGGGCACGTGCCACGGGGCATGCCAGGCATGATGGCCCATCAAGCCAGTCATGGGAGAAGTACAGCAAAGCTCAGCCCTAACAAGAAGTCACCATGGGCGTCAAAAGATCAATGGTCTGTAGGACCTACCGTGGGAATGCTCCATCAGCTTTAAGTCACCTCCCCAACACGACGGTGAAGGGCAACGGGCGTGAAAGCTGCCATGGGCCATCGAACCCACCGTTAAAATGAAGAAGCAATCCATCCCCTACCATGCCCTCTCCGACGACCAGGTCCGATAAGCCGTCACAGACCCGACGCCCGAGGAGTAGCCTGTCAGGCGGGAAATTTTTTGCAATTTCTCTTTTAAGTCAAGGGCATTCTATTGTTTTCCCAAATCCTTTAGCTCCAACATTTAGTCGTTTTGGGTGTAAATTAGGGGGATTTAATCATATTTAGCCTAAAAACTTCCCCATTCTTCAAAAACTAGTCGACTCTTAGCAAAATAAATGCTTTTTCTTCTCAAGAACGGAAGCAGAAGCATTAAGGGAGCTACTTGGGAAGCAGAGGCAGCTATAATGGCCAAGTACCCACACCTCTTTCCTTCCAACCCAGCTTCAGCTTGAGGTAATAGTTCCTCTCCTATATCTCAGCTTACTCATGTTTATTTCACTTTCACTATCATATTCCCTTAGTTATTCTAGTAATTCCAGTATGCTTCCATGTCCTTAGAACTCGATTCAGTCAGAAATCAGCTTTTAAAACTCAGTTGGTAGGGATTGCAACTCCTTCCCTCCAAACTCAACTTGTCTAGTCTTCATTCGAGGATGAATGATCCCAAAGTGGAGATATTGTAACACCCCAAAATTCAAACCAGCATACAACTCAAAAACATCAAGAACCTAGAAAGAATTCAGATTTTTTGGCAGTTTTCATGCTCCACGGGAACATGCCACGAGCTGTGCTAGGAATGATGGCCCATCAAGATGATCGTGGGAGCAGTACAAGCCAAGCTCAGCCCTGACGGGCGGTCACCACGAGCGTTAAAAGATCAATTAAGTCACCTCCTCATCATGACGGTCAAGGTCGACAGGCGTGAAAGCTGCCATGGGCCATCGACCCCACCGTCAAAATGAAGCAACAACCCAGCCCCAGCCATGCCCTCTCTGATGACCAGGTCCAATAGGCCATTATAGGCTCGACGCCCAAGGGGTATCCCATTCGGCGGGAAAATTCCTACAATTTCTCTTTTAAGTCAAGGGCATTCTGGCCTTTTCCCAAATCTTTTAACTCCTACACTTAGTCATTTTGGGTGTAAATTGGGGGGGGGGGGTTTAATTAGACTTAACCTAAAAACTTCCCCATTCTTCCAAAACCAGTTGACTCTTAGCAAAAGAAACGCTTTCCTCTCAAGAACAAGCAGAAGGTTCTCTTAAGTACAGGCCTCAAATCCAAGGATTTCACCATAGAATATTCTTCCAGATATGTGAGATTTCATCAATGGATTCCTTTCACCCATTGAGTCCTTAGATACAGTCCAGTTATTCAAATTTTAGTTAGTTCTCCAGACCTAGGGTTCCTAAATTCTATGCAATTATTATAATTCAGTTTCTATGATTGTACATAGGATTCATCTTGTGTTTTCTTGGGAACCTAGGATAGTCCTATATTCAGAATCCTATAACCCTAGTTTGTTGTTAATTTAAGTACATCAAACTCATGCATGCTAATCAGATATTGCAGTCAATTATATTTCAGAATTTGAAATCTATCAGTTTTCAGTATTATTATATTGCATTCACAGAGAAATCCATATTTTTGAGCTATCCAGTATTTCAGTTTGTATTTATTATTTGTATATTTAGTTGGGAGTAGACATAGAATCGAGTAGATGAAGGGATGAAGGCTCACCCATTATTTTAGGATGAGACCTTTAGTAGCAGTCCCTGGGTCCTAGAACTACGGTGCCACCGTAGGCTCTATAGAGGTCACCCGTCAGTTTAGGCTTGACACCCTAGTCCCCTATTGGACATCAAATTAGTGGATCCATGCTAGATTAGATTTGTACCCTTGGCAAGGTATGAACACCCTCCCATCCATGGTTACAGGTTGGCCACATAGTAGGCTCAGCTTCTGGTATGTCGGTTAATAGTATCTCCCACAGTTCAGATTCAGTACATGTATTGACTTTGTATTTAGTATTCAATATTCAGTTTTCAGTTCAGTTCAGCATGTTATAGTTCATGTTAAATACTTGGTCATTGCATCAGCTTATCCTTCAGTTTGTGTTAAGTATATTATTCATGTTCAACACTTGTATAGACAGTTTTGCATATATCTTGCATGCTCAGTACATTCCAAGTACTGATGCAAACTTTTGTGCTACATCTTATCATGATGTAGGTTCAGGCGCTCAGTATCCAGGACGCGTTTAGTGTGATTCTCCAGCTCCTACTTAGCAGTTTAGTGGTGAGTCCTCATAGTTCGAGGATGATAGTTATGCTTACTTATTCAGTCTTTACTTTCCAGATTTAAGACTTTTTGAGTTAGCTGGGGGCTTGTCCCAACAACTCACTTCAGATAGAGGCTTTCAGACATAGTATTGGTTTCAGCTTTTGCAGTCAGTGTTGATTTAGACCACTATCATATTTTCTTATATATTCAAATAATTATTGGATTATTCTTCTAAACTCATTTATTTAAATAAGTTAGCTTCCGCACAGTTAATATTTTATTAAGAAATGCTTAGTTATGCCAGACCATGGGTTAGCTTGGGGTAACTTGTGAAACTAAGCACCATGTTGAATCTAGGGGGGTTAGCCTCGGGATGTGACATCCTTGTTTCATCAGAACACACCCGAAACTAATACCTAAAGCGTCACAATAAATAGTGAAACCTTAGCACTCAACTGGAAGAGTCAATATCGAAGGTTTAGTCAATAAGGTCTTGAGCTTTAGAAAGCTCGCCTCGCACTCATCGGACCACTAAAATAGGACATCCTTCCTAGTCAGTCTAGTCAATAGTGCTACAATGGAAGAGAAGACCTCAATGAACTGGCTGTAATAACCAGCCAACCTAACGAAACTACAAACCTCGATAGGAGAAGTGGGCCTAGCCCAATCATGAACTGCCTCAATCTTCGCCAAGTCTACCATGATCCCATAATTGGACACCACGTGCCCCAAGAAGGCCATAGACTAAAGACAGAACTCACATTTTGAAAACTTGGCACAAAGCCGTTGATCTCTCAAAGTCTGGAGCACAATCCTTAAATGTTGCTCGTGCTCCTCCTAACTCCTCGAGTATACCAGAATGTCATCAATAAAGACTATCATGAAGGAGTCCGAATTGGGCCTGAACACATGGTTCATCAAGTCCATGAATGCGGCTGGGGCATTGGTCAACCCAAAAGACATTACCAGGAACTTGTAATAGTCGTAACGAGTTCTGAAAGCTGTCTTAGGGATGTCCGCTGCCCGAATCCTCAACTAATGGTACCCAGATCTTAAGTCAATTTTATAAACTATGGCTGCACCCTAAAGCTGATCAAACAAGTTATTAATACGCGACATCAGATACTTATTCTTAATAGTCACCTTATTCATCTACCGATAATCAATACACATATGCATAGGGTGGGATAGAAATGGGCCTAGTGCTCGGCTCAGCAGGACCCATACGATAGGGTGGGATAGAAATGGGCCTAGTGCTCGGCTCGACATCAATAGAAAAATCTATATCATGCTGAGGTGGGAGGCCAGTTAAGTCAGTAGGAAATACATTGGCAAACACCCGAACTACAGGAATGAAATTAAGAGAAGGAACCTCAGCACTAACATCATAGACATAAGCAAGGTAAGCTAAACACCCCTTCGACACCAAACTCCTAGCCCGAATATAGGAAATAATCCCTGTTGGCGTATGACTAACAGAACACTGCCACACAACCAGGGACATATCAAGCATGTCTAAGGTAATGGTCTTGGCGAAGCAATCCAAGACCACATGACAAGGGGATACCCAGTCCATACCAAGAATAGCATCAAAATCTAACATATCAAGCACAACAAGATCCACACTAGTGTCACACTCCCGAATAGTTACCACATAGGATTTCAAGACCCAATCCACTACTAAAAAATCACCCATAAGAGCAGCTAACAAGAAGTGGAACATGCAAAGGCTCACTAGACAATGCCAATCGAGAAGCAAAGTATACAAACATATATGAATGAGTAGAGCGTGGATCAAATAAGATAGACGCTAGCGGTGGCATACTGAAATTGTACCTGCTTTCACTGAGTTTGATTCTTTTGCCTTTATCCTCCCCAAAATGGCATAAAACTGACTGCGCCTACCTCTAGGCTGAGTACCTGCATGACTACTGGTCCTACCCGGCTGATCATAACCAGAGCACCTCTTCTACCCTCAGATCCTCCTTTACCACTTTGAGAACCATCTCTGGCCTGTGGAGCCACTTCCCTAAGAGGTTAGGAAGCGGCTGAAGGCTCGCCCATCCCACGCCCATCCCACAACATGGATAATCTTTAGCCTACTGACCAAACTCCCCACACTATTAACAACCCTGAGGGCCCCTACCCTGCTATTAAGTACCTGTTGAACCAGAACAACCTGAAGACCCAGAATGTGAATGCCTTGAATATTGATCGAAGCTCTGACCACCATACTGTAACTACTGCTACTACCGGAAAGCTGAAGTAAGTCTTGAATGGGCTTAGTAGGATGAAAGTACCTCTGCTACTAACCTCTACCAAAGGAACCCTTACCATGAAACTAGGAACCACTGTAGCTACCCTGGTGCTGAGGCCTCTTATCGCTACCCCCATGGGCCTCGTGATGAATAGACTCAATGGTATGGGCATGATCAACCACGCCAAGAAGGGACTAGCCTAAGGACACCATAATCTCTATAGCTAAATGAAGTTGAAACCTCAACCCTTCGATGATGCACCACACTCTCTCATGCTCGCTAGGCATAATCATAATGGCATATCTAGACAACACGTGGAACCCCAAATCATACTCTTTCACGCGTATAGAACCCTTCTCAAACCTTGAGAATGCATCCCCTAGTCTCTCATGCTCATTGCAAGTCATGTACTTCCCTAATAAAACTAGGAGAACTATGCCTAAGTCATAGAAAGGGACTTGGATAGTCTACTCTCCGAATATGCCCTCCACCACTGTCTCGCTGGGCCATCAAGCTAAAATGCAGTGTAGTCTGCCTCATAAGAATCTACTATACTGAGGTTATACAACCTCTCTCAAAAACTGCAAAAAAATTGATGCGCATCTTTCCCAAGAGTGCAAGAAAACCACGGCGAGGCCAACCTAAGAAACTGAACTAGTATATTCTGCTCCTCAGAAGTCATGACTGGCCGGGCTGCCATCGATGGGTCAACTAACATAACTGGCAATACCTCAACATGGGGAGCCGTAGCAGTAGGTTGTTCCTCTATACCCTGAATACCCTATACTGATCCTTGAGCCAAAGTCTGAGGTAGGCCTCCCAAGGTAATCAACAACTGAGCTTAAGCGGCCTAAAGTACCGGTGAAACTGTAGGTCCAGGTGGAGGCTAGGTTGGTCGGTGCCCTAATGGCTGTTGCGGTGGAAGATCCTCTGGAACTAACTGTGGAGAAATCTCAGGCTCCTGATCCTATACATGGTCATGTGATGGCTCTCTAGCCTAGAACCGAGTTTGTGCTACTACTTGTTCTTAGCCTCGACCTTGGGGTCGACATCTACCTCTCCCCCGGGCTGGAGCCCTAGCTGCTGGTGCGGGGGCCTCTCCTTTAGCCATTGTGGCTCTCGTCCTAACCATCTGAGAAGGAATGAAACAAATAATATTTAGAAGTTGATGGAAGTCAAAAAATGCACGATAAAGAATAAAAAAGATGGAATGTTTTCTATGAATTCCCTGTAGCCTCCTAAAGATAGGATACATACATCATCGTACTGATCTGCGAGACTTTACTAGGCACATGCTCTTGTACAAATGATACTAACAAACTTAGGGCTCTGATACTAATCTGTCATGACTTGATTTTTCAGATTCAAATGGCACCTACTACATCCCACTAGTAGGTAAGCCAAAACCCTTAGCCCGGAACAACGAGTAGCGAGATAGTATGAAACACAATATCAAGTGCAACAAACGGGTACACAATAAATATAAAAGAGTAGAAAATAGAATAAAGCAAAGATAAGGAGTAAGTCATATAAAAAAAACCAAAACCTTGTATTAGTCGGTACAAAAGCTACTACAACATAAGGAATACTAGATAGATAGAAATATACATGATAGTCTCTAGATATACAAAGGGGACTAATCCCAAAACAGAGGGAGACAAGTCAGCTCTGGATGTCAGAAGCTCACCCTAGATCTCTAATTAGCAACTCTGCACCAGGATAACTTCAGCAGCGATAACTCATACTAGGGTCTATATCAGGGGAAAAGATGCAGAAGTGTAGCATATGAATACCAAAACACGCGGTACTCAGTAGGCATCATAGGCTGATTGAGCTCAAATAAGATAAACGCATAGAAAGTGCGAATAACTAAAAAAGAGGAGTAGAGGGAGTCAATATAAGGACATAGGTCATAGCTAGAGATAAAGAGGCACAAATATAAAGAGCTGAGAAAAATGTAAAACATAAAAAGTAAGGCAATGAGAAGTAAAGTGACATAATACAGTCTAGCTATAACTTAACCGAGCCCCCATAAGCCCGAAAGGTACACAGAATCAGAGAATAATCTAACCGGACCTCTGTAAGCCGGAAGGCACAACCAGTAAATAATATACCTAGTCAGACCCCCTATAAGTCCAGGGGATACAAATAGCAAACAATAATGACCAACAATCAACCTAATAGGGTAATGCAGGTGGAATCGTGACATGATATGCCATATGATTCGAGCCAATAGTACCGTATACTCCTCCTCCAGCCATAGCTTGCAAAGGCAGGACGCATGGGGGACTCGCAAAATATGTATATTAATTTCGAACCGTATCTCAATGACCATGCTATGATGATAATCACTAAAATCACCCAAACCACTTTCCCTCGGGCATGTAAGTTTATTTCAAAACAATCCTTCATAAAATATGCCATGTTTTCTTGTAAGAATGTCAAAGTACCAAAACCATTCTCAAAAATCCATTTGTGAAATCGAAAACAAAGTTATAAACTGAGTCTTTCATATGCCACAAGGAAACAACCATAATACAAGAACATAGAAAAATAATCATGTCCAGTTAATTCACACCAACGTGAATAATTCCACAAGTCATGGGTAAGGTCTACAATCTAAAACTAGCACCTAAAAGAACCGAACTCTTAGCAACCTTCTATAGAATCTTACTCCAAGGCAACAACTACCCCAAATCTAACTGACTCAGATAATTCATACTAAACTAGATAAAAGAATAAATGAGCCAAAAGGAGTTAAGGTAAATAAGTAACTGACCTGGTGTCCAGCAAATTCCAATGCATACAGCCTCGGGCCCATAAATACATAATTATGAACAAACCATACAAAGATAGACTGATAAGCACAATTGATAAATAAGCTTTTAACCTATCTCGAGAACTACCAGAAATCCCATATGATGAATATCTAAATTAACCACCCCAACACCCCACAACCAAATAACTAAGCTAAGGCAATGAAGGATTTATAATAAAATACAACTAAAGGCACTAAACCGGCTACGCTATGACCTAAAAGTACAAGCAAGGGTAATACTAAGGTTTCCAATCCTCGATTCTAAGCTAAAGCCCTAAATTAACTACGTGAATCAAAATTCCTTAATAATCACTATTCAATCCATAAATACCCACCAACAATTAGCACAAACCATACTATCATTTTATACGAGCTAAGTCTAGAAGTAAGTAAGCCATAACCTATCTCGAAGCCGATCTCGTGTGCTCGTACCACCTAGATCGAACCTTTTCCTTTCCAGAAAGCCTCTGAGTACTTCCATGCTATCATAATGATAATCTACTCATCAAAATATGAATCAAGACACCCATATTGTAATTTAACAATTTGGGTCAAAAATCGGGTGAAAATCATATGTGGGGCCCGCATGTAAATTTTAAAAATGAAGCTGGGAAAAATATCCCTCGTGGGAGAAGGATTACATGCTCAAAATAATGAGTAGAAATAGTCAAACAATGAGCCCAAATCATCCCCTAAAGCTCAAGAATAAATAAAGAATCAACCAAAGAATTTAATGGGAAGTAAGGATCGGAAACTTACAATTGATGAAAGTAATTGACCACAGACCAGAAATAATTACCCCAACCAGCCTAAAGCAATCCCACACTAAAATTTGGTGCTTAGAGCTCAATAGAAATGGAGGAATTCGGTTGGAATATTTGAAAAATGAAGGAGAAAGCAACATATACTTCCAGGGGTCCTTTATCGCGATTGTGAAGGACTCCACACAGTCGTAATGACCATGCTTGCTATACCATCATAATCATGATGGTCTAGCCACATGATCATGAAGATCAAATAGGTGTCGGATCCACAAGCCCTTCATCACGATCTCGTGAAGGAGACCTCACGGTTGTGATGCCCAAAGAGGCAAACCATCACGATTGTGTGGCCTTCGTCACTGTTATGATTAAGGTCTGAGACCTGCACCTGCATTAGCAACCGAAATTTTCTCAAGTTTGAAAAGTCACCGGATTGACCATAGGGATTCATCCAGGACCTCACTTGTAAATAAACTATGCTATCCTACCAGAAATGACATTCTAGACTCAACAAAATCAAAAAAACTCCAAATAGAGAGTAATTTAGTGAAAAATGGGCCCTACACCCAAAACTAACTTTTTTTAAAAGAAACCCGATACACCAAAATGAGTTCGGAAGCCTTGAGATCCGAATAAAAGGTCCATGTAGCCCAAAGTCAACATTCTGGAGCTAACAATACTGACGAAATTCCTATCCAAGGTCGTCTTCTTCGAATATTTATCAAAGTCAACTCTTTCAACTTTAAGAGTTTTAAAATAGAGAAATGGGCTTAAAACACAAACGAACTATCCGAGAACCAAACTGTCACTCCGGCAAGTCATAAATAACCTGTAGCTGTTGTGGGTAATCTCGAAACATAGAAAATGAAAAAAACACAGAGAAAATGACCTTTAGGGTCATTACAGTACGGTTGGTTTCTAAGTTTCAACTTCAAAAAGGTTTTGTACTAGCTTACTATTGATTTTGGATTTAAAAGCTAAAGTGCCTCTCTTTTTACACTTTAAGTTTCATGGAGGGCATTTTTACTTACTTCATGTCTAATGTTGGAATTCCAAACTCATATTTACTTACTGCATGTCCGATGCTAGGATTTTGGACTCATATTTACTTATTGTTCGTCCGATGCTAGGATTCTAAACTCATATTGCATTGGCTGCACACTGTATCGCATCCATCTCATACTGCATTGCATTGCATTTTGATTGATTCTGCTTTAAATGCCTATTTTCCTTATTATTAATATGTTCACCATCTGTTAGATTGCGGTTCATTTTAGTTGATAACTATATTTAGGTGGATCCCTATAACTATCTTATTTTTGTGTACCTTATAATATGTATTCTCTTTCTGAGCTCAGTCAGCCTATAATGCCTACTGAGTACCCCATATTTTGGTAGTCATACTATACTCTGCATTTTTTTGATACAACACCTAATATGATCCACCCTCAGTGACCATCTATTCATTCGTGGCCAACTGTTGTTCGGATCGTGGTGAGATCCCATGAGTTTTAGACCTTTACTTCTTTCCTTCTTCTATTTTTATCGATATTTTTTACTTTAGATAGATAGTTTATATTGTATAGCTTATTTATGTACTTTAGGTGCTCTTGTACCGATGACATCAGGTTCAGAGTTGATTTTTGTATATGTTTTTCTTTGGACTCTCTCCAGAGCCATTTTTGTATATTTTGTACGCTAGGTATATATATATACTATTGACCCCTATCTTACTATCTTTTCTCTTTTGCTTACCTTATTTAAATGATTAATTGTATTATCGTACTCTTGGGTTGGCTTGCCTACTGGGTAGATTTAGTAGGCATCATCACGGCTCGATTTCAGATCGTAACAATTCAGAATGGGATGTCACATACCTACTCAATGATGTAATTGTGTGGCCATTCTTGATAGATTATTAGAGGCTTGGAAGATCATAATTATATCATTAACCATGTAAATGAACAACTAGATAAATAAAAAAGTCAATGAAATTGCTTATTCAACAGATTATTTGTGAATCCATAATCCTAGATCAATTTTATCACATTGATTACGTAAAAACCTACTCTTTATTTGGTTAACTGTTCAATGATTATTTTCTTTTATTTTTAGTTTTGTCAATTCATAAATTCATCCTTTGGATCTACCGTTTGAATAAATAATTAACATTAGTTTAATTTAGTAAAATAGTTAATTGATAAGTCTCCGTCGGTACGATATATGGACTTAAAAAAAATCCTATATTATTTGTACAACCGTGTGCACTTGCATGTGCGTTTGGATGCAATACAAGGTCACCCTGTCTATTTCAGGCTATGAAGAATATGATGTTATTTCTATGCCTAAATTTAGTACAAAACACTTGTATTCCAAGCTTAGGGATGATTACACCAAAGTAGATTTTAGAAAGTTACCGTGTAATAACTATGAGGCCCCAAAATGGAAATTGATACTCTACCTAGCTATTTAGAGGAGGTTACTGACTAGAGATAACTTAGCTAAATGGAAACCTATCCTTGATGCCTTGTGTGTTCTATGTGCCAACTCAGACAAGACCCTGGACTATTTATTTTTCAAATACCTATGTTCTGCTACTGTGTGGGATAGATTACTTCTATAGTTGGGTACTTCTAGGGAATCAATGGAATGGAAGGATGAATTAAGGTGGGAAAACAGTTATGGTAAGGGAAAATCTGTTCAAGCCATTTTGTATAGGATTACATTAGCATGCTGCTTATATTTGATCTGGAAGGTGAGAAATATCAGAATTTTCCAAGAGAAACATAGAGATTTTGAGACACTATTGAGAGTGGTTGTTCAAGCTATCCACTATAGAGGTTATGCTTTCACTTGTTTGGGCCCAAATTTTTTAGACTTAATTACGATTCCTAGGTTTGAGACTATAGTTGCTACGTGATATTAATGTTGAATTTTGATTGATTAGTGGCTGGGACTTGTCCAGCACTTCTCTTGCTCTTTATACTTAATTTTCTACTTTGGTAATAAAATCAGTTAGTTATCAAAAAAATGGTAATTAATATAATTAAAGCATTTGACCAAATGTTCCATTTAAGCTGTAAAATGTTTGACAAATAGTCAAATTTACTTTTTTTTTGAAATGCTTATTAAAGTAATATAATATATATATTCAATGTCTTAAATGGTATTAAAATAATAGCTACAAGGAGAGGTAACCAAAAACTAGTAATTGTAGGTAGAAACGAATAGGTAATAAGATTATATTATTCTTTTAAAAAAATAATTATTATTATTTTTCTAACATAGACCTCTTCTAATCTTAGAGGAACTCTTATAAATTTCAATGAATTTCTGACTTATTTGCATATTCCTTTTTATACGAAAAGTGAAATACCAAGATATATTCTTAATCTAACTGAATTTTGCTTTTCTTCAAAATATCTTGAGTTCCATTCTCTTTAAATCATCTATAACATAGACACCTACAAGAAGGAATTGTCTGCCGCATGCTATCAAAGAAACAAAGGTTTTAATTATAAGAAAAAATGACGTATCTATGATATAAGAAGAAAATTCTCAAATTGTTGATGAAATGGATAATCAAATGGAAGATCCTTTTTAAGGTATGCTAGAAGAAGTTCGTGTTATGTTGGTAAGTCATGACAAAGAGTTTGTTAATGAGATGGTTGATTTACTAGAGTCTTATGAATAAAAAGGTGTCATTCTCTAAAGAATTTCTTTGAGTTAAATCACACATAAGTCATGTTTCCTAATAACTGAAAACTCAATTTCTTTGGTATGACTAAATTTTGTGTGATTTACTTTTTAAAAGTTATGATTGATTTTCTAGAGTCTTATGAATATAAATGTGATATCTCTAAAATGTTTCTTCGATTTAACTAAATTTAATGTGATTTCCTTAAAAATGACTTTCTTGTTTAGGGGTTAGAAGTTCTATATAATATTTTAAGAGATAACACCTTTATATTCATAAGATTTAAGCAAATCAATCATCTCAGTAACAAACTCTTTGTCATGGTCTACCAGCATCACATGAACTTCTTCTATCATACCATAAAAAGGAGCTAGCATTGAATTATCTATTCCTTCAACAGTTTGAGAATTTTCTTCTTAAATCACAGATATGTCATTTATCCTGACTTATACAGGATCTTATCAATCAGCAGAAGTCTTAAACTTGTTGGTCTATGTAAGTGAAGAAATATTCCATCACTTATTATTATTTTTTTAGTTTTGAATTTTCTGACAAAAAAACTATCATATGCATGAAAATTGTGGACACCTACTGCATACCCATACTACACCTACTGCATATTTGAATGCAGATTTTCCTCTTAGTACCAGTAGGTGTAGTATGCATACTACACCTACTGCATATTTGAATGCAGATTTTCCTCTTAGTACCAGCAAGGTTTGCTGATTCACATCCGAGGCAGTCATTTATTGACTTTGTGAGGAGCTACATCGATAATTCTATCTCTCAAGACCCTCTCCATCCCTTACTCTTATGTTTTTATTATTTCAAATAGTGTATTAGTACTGAAATAGATGTTTTATCTCCTAAATGCTTTTGTACATGTGACACCAAATTTTGAGATTGTAATTGGTTATTTTATGCATTTATGTCCTTATATAAAAGCTAAATTATGACTTATTTCTGCTATTTTTTTTCATTTCCACATGATTATTTGATTCTAAGTTTTTGTAAATATAATTAGATTACTCACTAGTGGGTGGCGTAGGTGCCATGAAGATCTTTCAAATTTTACATCATGATATATATTCTTACGGGTGAATATATATTTGATTAGGCACTCAAAATCACAATGGATGGTCGAGGTCACTGGTTAAATTTGTTGCTTAAGTTCTACTCATGTTAGATGGATTAGTTTTGAATCTTAGCTCTAGCAATACTTTAATTTTTAGTGAGTCCTCGCCACCTTTAAATTTTGAATCTTTCTATGTTAATATACAAATGATCTCAATTAGAGCAATCTGTTTTATGAAAGGTATTTTTCATCCAAAATGATACTTTCAAAGAACATGATTTTAACATTATATAGGAATGTATCGCACATGAATTTAAAGTCATCAATTTCTAATGATTATTATTTTTGTTTTCCTGTATTTTTATCCCCCAGATACACTATATATCTTTGTCGTGTCTCTCATTTTGAACATGATAATACCTTTTTTTAACTCTTGTTATTGTTAGTTTCTCCATTTCCATTTTTTCATTGATATACTTCTTCTACCTGTATGTCTTACTAATTTTCACTAAAGAAATATCTTTTATGAATGTTCGTCCTCAATTTTAAAGGATTCTCTTAAATGCATGTTATGAATATTATTTATGTGATGTATCACATGATTTTTTTCTTAAATAGCAATAATTATATCCATAAACAACATGAAAGTAGTGCTGGAATTTTCTGTACAAGTGAGTAGAAAATGTGTTTTGAATGTTCTTTTGAGTAACAACAGTTATATTCATAAACGACATAAAAGTAGGTGTGAAATTTTTTGTATAAGTCACGAAAAATAAATATTTAGCCTGTTGGAGAAACACAAAAATTCTTGTAGCTTGAGGAGTGCCTTTGGCACTGTCCATAAGGATATTTCTCTGATTAAAGTGTATCCCCAAAGATTCAACAAGAACTTCTAGTTATAAACTAGGAATCAAAAAATTAACAAAGATTTAACTTAGAAAATCCGACAACACAAAATAAAAAAAAAGTATTTCTTTGTTATTTCCTTGTTTTTTGTTTTCATTGAGACTATCACCCGAGAGAAATTCCAAAATGCTCTTCAAGCATTGATAATTCTAAAGCTCCATGATCTGATGGCTATAGTGCCTATTTTTTCAAAAAAACCATGGGGGATTATTGGAGATGAAATCACAAGTGTAGTATTGGGATTTTTCTCTAATGGTCAAATGTTTAAACCAATAAATTGCACAACCATAACACTAATTTCCAAAGTACATAATCCAACAAAGGTCAATGAGTTCTTGTTGTACTATGCTTTAGAAGCTCATTTCAAAGATATTGACATTTAGAATGAAAGATGTGATGGATGTGTTGGTTCATTGTCACGATCCAAAATCAAACCATGATGCTATTAAAATTGTCATGACCTAAACCTATCACGAGTGACACCCACCCTAAACTCTCGATGGGAGAATCAATATACCCAAGTCAACACTTAATGAAACCAAGTAGCTAAAACCAGTTTATCATTAATCAAAACCAAGAATCATAGATAAAAGTAAATAATAAGAATCCTTGACGAAATAACCCCTACAATCTAAAAGTTGTGTACAGAAACTTCTAACATAGTCTAGTATACGGGGATATAACCCCAAAATAAAGTAGTCTGAGTCTGAATAGTGGACTAGAAAGGATAGACAAATCCATGGCACCCAGAAGAAGCAGCTCACCCTGAGATTCAAAAAACACTTGTGTCACAGCTGAGGTCACGTAGCAGCTGCCGGAATATGCCCTGTACTCAACAATAGAAGAGTAAGTGTAGTATCAGTACACAAACATAACAGTGCACTAGTAGGATTATCGGTCAACTCTAATATACCAAATATGAACACTTAACTAAAATTCGGTAAAGCAGGACAAAATATGTATAAACAAGTCAGTAATTATGACCCAACTCTCAGTCCTTAATCTGAGTTAGCAACCACATGAGATATGACCAAAACCACAACAACACTAATATATGCGACTCCATACGCCATTCAAGTAACCCGGACCACCCAAGGATCCGTATGAAAACATCTATAGTGTTTAACACGTAATCCCGGTCTACAAAAGAACTAACCCAGCATTTAAACACAATTACCTGACCACTCATAGACCAGTATGCAATAATTAGATCACAAGGAATAAGCTTGGTCCACTCATGGAACCAAAACACAGAATCACAAACAAATATGTACCAGGCATGGTACCCGAGCCAACCGATAGATATCTCATGCCAGGCGTGGTACCCGAGCCAACCAATGAATTATACCAGGCACGGTACCCGAGCTAATCGAATATCACAGACATAACAACAATCAATAACAATGAACATAACCTACACTTGTAAAACCAACAAGTAATTAAGACAAGTTTATTTCACCAGATTGACAATCGAATATCATTAACCTTTGTTATTATATTCCCTAAAATACGTAATGTACAGGTGATACTAATGCAATAGTTAACATGGAGACATAATGTTAATGGACAATAATTCAACCATCACCTACCTCGAATTACGCCCGAATGCTCTACTGAACCAGAGCTTTCCCTTTTTGTGAAGCTTTAGCTTGTTCTTGATCTAAAACAAACACATAAACACAAAATCAACC
Organism: Jaltomata sinuosa; assembly: GCA_003996215.1. Classification (NCBI taxonomy): domain Eukaryota; kingdom Viridiplantae; phylum Streptophyta; class Magnoliopsida; order Solanales; family Solanaceae; genus Jaltomata; species Jaltomata sinuosa. Next base: position 1,383,978 of record QJPP01000072.1, read on the forward strand.
CATGTAGCCTAAATATTCTCAGATTATGTCCTAATCCCGAACCTTAGGCCAAAGTTATGATCATTCCACCTAATCTAGGGCCTTTTCACTAATAATTCACCTAAAACTACCAATTTTATGGTCACATTCGCAAATTATGGTATTAAAAATATGAATTAAATAATTTATACACAAAACCCAAGGTTTTCTATACTCACATTCCTTGTTACACCAGATTTTCTACCTTAGATTAAGAGAAACACTCCCCACTCCCTGTAACTAACGATTCTGAGGAATAAGAATCGAAGTACTAAGTTAGGGAAACAATTTGCTTACTTTTACGAAGATTCTTTGTAGAAAATCAGTAGGATTTGCCCCTTTTATCCTCTGCCCTTCCTCAAAATATTTTTGAACAATTTTGAACATTTTTGGGGAAGTTTTTGCATTTACAATGACTTACCCTGCTATAGCGGCCTAATCCCGCTATAGCGGCACCACCATAGTGGAAATAACGTGCTATAGCGGGGTTGACCACCTTGCCTTCTACTATAACAAGAAATTCTCTGCTATAACGGTCATTGCTATCGCGACATGTCACCTGCTATAGCAGCTGACATGGGACAGAACCTCAGGATCCTCCTAGTTTTGCCTATTTTACTATACACTTTCAAACTTTGATATTCCAAACCAACCCTTTCACGTCAAATTTAATATTAGGAGTTCTACTCACCCGAATTCGTTTATGAAAAGTCCTACAGAGTCCTTAATATCTTAGCTAATAGAAAAACTAGTTCAACCATAGAAATTTCACCTAATCCTTCCTCGAATTGCCCTAGACCTTACCTCACTCAGAATTCGTCTGAGACTAGCCTAGCCCAGAATTTTCAACTCCCAAACTTAGAAGTTTTCTAACCCGTTTGTTCACAATAATAGCTTACCTATAATAATGGGAAGGGTCATTATAGCAGACACCAATTTACCCATCATTCATCCCTAAATGATCAAACACGTAAAAAGATGAGCTAAAAAAAGAAAAGGGTAGTACCTGAATCCTCAAACAAGTGAGGGTACTTGTCCCATATGTCCTTCTTAGTTTCCTAAGTGGCATTCTCAATCAGAGGATGCTTCCATTAAACCTTCACTAATCTGATTTCCCTCGTCCTCAACTTTCGGACATCCCGATCAAGAATAATAACTAGCTTTTCTACGTACTGAAGGTCCTTATCTAGCTTGATCGAATCCCATTTGATGATGTACTTCCCATACCCATGGTTTCTTTTCAACATAGATACATGGAAAATTGGATGGACTCCAGACAAACTAGCCAGTAAGGCTAACCTGTAAGCTACTGGCCCAATACTGTGGAGAACCTCAAATGGACCAATGTACTGAGGGCTAATCTTACCCCTCTTGCCAAACGTCATTACTCCTTTCATTGGTGACACTTTCAACAGAACCTGTTCACCAACCTAAAAAGACATGTCCCTTACCTTGCAATCAACATACTCTTTCTGTCTGCTCTGGGATGCCAATAACTTGGCTTGAATACCTCTCACCTTTTCCTAAGCTTCTTTTACCATGTCAATGCCTAATGGTTTTACTTTGCCTACCACAAACCACCCTATGAGCGATCTACATCCCTTCCCATAAAGTGCCTCAAATGGTGCCATGTTAATACTTGAGTGATAACTGTTGTTGTATGAGAATTCACACAATGATAAGAACTTATTCCAATGGCCCCCAAAATCAATCACACATGCTCTTAGCATGTCCTCCAGCACCTGAATCATCCTCTCTGACTGACGATCCATCTGAGGATGAAAACCTATGCTAAAAGTGAGTTGGGTGCCCAACTCTTTGTGTAACTTGCCCCAGAACTTAGAAGTAAACTGCGTACCTCTATCTGAAATGATGGAAAAAGGAACCCCATATAATCTCACTATCTCCTTGACGCAGATCTTGGTCAACTGCTAGGAGTTGTAATCCACCCTGATCGGAATGAAATGAGCTAACTTTGCCAGCCTGTCCAAGATGACCCAAATTCAATCATACTTTCCTAATGTCTTGGGAAGACCCATTTCCATTCAGGAATAGGCACCCTCTGAAGCAATCCTATAGGCCTTTGATATTCATATTTCACCTGTTTACAATTTTGACATTTGAATACATATTCAGCTATGTCCCTCTTCATCTTAGGCGACCAATAAAGTTGTCTCAAGTCCCGGTACATTTTAGTTACACCCAGATGACTCGAATACTGCGAACCATGAGCCTCAACTAACTCATTATAAACCAAGTCATCAACCCGAGGAATGCAATGTCATCCTTAAAAACTTAACACCCCATATGCGTCAAGTATAGTGTCTGGGGCCTCCTCGAATAACACCTTGTTTCATAACTTATTCAATTGCATATCCTTAAACTATTTGGCCTTGATGTCCTCTATGAATGTGGATTTAACATCAATACTGGCCAACATTCCACCCTTTTTTGAAATACCCAACTGCACGAAGTTGGATTCTAAAGTCCGAATCTCTATAGCCAGGGGTTGCTTAGACACCCCAAACAAGCTAAATTGACCATGCTAACCATTTTTCGGATCAATGCGTCTACCACCACATTGGCCTTACCTGGATGATACTGGATGGTCATGTCATAATCTTTCAACAACTCCATCCACCTCCTCTATCTGAGATTCAAATCCTTCTGTGTAAACACATGCTACAGGCTTCGATGGTCTGTGAACACCTCACACTTGACACCGTAGATATAGTGTATCCCGATCTTAAGTGCAAACACCACCGCTGCCAACTCCAAATCATGGGTTGAGTAGTTCTTCTTGTGAGGCTTCAACTACCTCGAAGCACAAGTAATAACATTCCTGTCCTGCATCAACACAACACCCAAATTCGAATGTGAAGCATCACAAAACATAATGAAATCTTTACCTTCAACCAACAATGATAGGATAGGAGCTGTAGTCAGGAGTGTCTTGAGATTTTGGAAGCTCTCCTCACTTGTCAGACCATACAAATGGTACCTCCTTCCGGGTCAATCTTGTCAAATGGGTAGTAATGGAAGCAAAGTTCTTGACAAACCTGCGAGAATAGACAGAAAGACCCACAAAACTCCTAACCTCGATCACAGATCTAGGTCGGACCCCACTCTTACTGCCTCAATATTTTGGGGATCCACCATCACCCCTTTTTATGAAACCACGGGCCCTAAGAAAGAAACCAAAGACAACGAAAATTCACACTTTGAGAACTTAACATACAATTTTTGTCTCCTCAGAATCCCTAGAACAATACAAAGATACTCTGCTTGCTACTCTTTACTTTTGGAGTAAATAAAGATATCAACTATAAATACAATCATGAAGGAGTCCAAATATGAATTGAAGACACCATTAATCAAACTCATGAAAGATGATGGCACACTGGTCAATCCAAATGACATTACCAAGAACTCCTTGTGTCCGTACCGAGTCTGAAAAGTCATCTTGGGTATATCGTCAGGCCTAATCTTCAGCTAATGGTACCCTGACCTTAAGTCAATCTTTGAAAACATTAAAGCACCCTGTAACTAGTCAAAAAGGTCATCTATGTAGGGTATAGGATACTTATTCTGAATGGTAACCTTGTTCAATTGTTTGTAGTCTATTCACATCTCCATGCTACCATCTTTCTTCTTCACAAACAAGACTGTAGCACCCCAAGAAAAAGAATTAGGATGAATGAATCCATTATCTAAAAGTTCCTGAAGCTGAGTTTTAAGTTCCATCAAATCTGTCGGAGCCATACGATAAGGAACAGTAGATATTGGGCAAGTGCCCAACTCTAAACCTATATAGAAACTAATGTCCCTTTCCGAAGGCATACCAGGCAGATCCGCAGGAAATACCTCCTAAAATTCAGAAATCATAGGGACTGACTCATAGAGGAAGACTTCACACTAACACCCCAAAGATGAGCCAAGAATGTTGAACAACCCTTCCCCACTAGCTTTCTAGCCCGAACAAAGAATATGATCTTCGCCGGCTTAGGCCTATACACACCTTTAAACTCTAATATATCCATATCTAGAATATCTAGAGTTACTGTCTTAGAATTACACTTTAAGACTGTGTATAGGAGACAACCACGTCATACCCAAATTTATATCAAAATCCAGCTTATCCGAGATAACCAAATCTACCCAAGTCCAGAAACCCATAAATGCAACAGAATACAAATGATAGACATGGGTTACCACCACTGACTCCCCAAATAGAGCAGAAACATGAATAAGAGAATCAAGGATATCACAAATCAAATCCAAACCTAAGGAAAATTTAAGAGATACATTAGAATATGTGGAACTCGGATCAAATAAAATAGAAGCCATCTGATCACAGATAAAAATTGTACCTGTTATCATAACATTTGATGCCTCGGCCTCACACTTTCCTGGAAAGGCATAACAATGAGCCCTATCATCAATTTGAGCAATCTCTCTAGCTGGCTGTGCCACCCCCTTTCCTTACCATTTCCTATATTTCCATGACCTGCCTAAAAATTCCCTCGCCCACCCTGTGGATGACTCCTACCATTGCCACCTCTCCCTGCTGGAATTACAGCCTTAGTCTACTGCTACACTTGGTTACCTATCTCTCTGAGAGGGCATTCCCTCTTAAAATGACCCAGATCACCACAATAGAAACATCCTCGATCAAGAGAGCACTTGGTGGCAGAAGAATAAGAAGCCCCCTGGCCTCTAGGAGATGAAAACTGCTGAATGGCCCTTGAATGACCACCTGTAAAAGTTGGCAGGGCTGACTTAATAGGGAAAGCTGAATGGACTTGCTTACTGGGACCCCTGGATTAAGAACCACTGAAATTACCCTCATCCCGGGACTTCTTAGCTAATACCTTAACCTGCCCAACCTTCTTGACCCCCTCAAGTTTGTTTACATAGTAGTTACCTCATTAAAACTCTTCCCTGCAGAAGTCATGTGAACAGAAAGAATCTGCAACTCGGTGTTCATACCCTTAACATACAGATGAATCCTGCTCCTCCTCAGTGACCAATAGTTGGGTAGCATAATGAGACAAGGCATGAAAGGTAGCCGAAAAAGCTGCAACAGACATACTACCCTATTCAAGGGCCAAGAACTCATCCTTCTTGCGATACTTGAGAGTACGAGGCATATACTTTTCTAGAAATAGGGCATGGAATTAAGACCAAGTCATCGGAGGCAAAGCTGAAGATTGACACTCTACATGATCCCTCCACCACTGCTTGGCATCACCCTGCAGCTAAAAAGTCATGAACTCTACCCCATGCTGTTGTACAATACCCAACTTATGTAACTTTTCATAACAATCCAGAGTAAACTTGAAGGCATCCTCATTATTTGTACCATGAAATGATGGAGGTTTCAGCTTCAAGAACTTGGTCAACAACTCATGCTCGGTCATGGTCGTGACAGGGCCTAGTACCGGACGAAAGAAGGCATCTATGCTCGAAGCTTCATCTATCTTAGGGGTTGTGGCAACAATAGGATGGGTACCCTGAACCTGAGTAGCTGGCATAGTGGGAGTGGCTCCAGTACCCTCCAACCTACTTAGGAATGGCAGCACCTACTGAATCACCTCAGATGACATAACAGGAAGACCTGCACCTCCAATCAGTGCTGCCACCTCCGATTCTGCGCCATCCTTGTGTACTACCTTAACCTTCTTCTCAATATAATCCTGGGGTGGGGTAGGGGTCCCCAGCCTTTGCTGTACAGCCTCTTGAGCTCCACCCCTGGCGGGTGTTTCTCTCCCTCTGCATCTGCCCCTACCTCTTCCTCGCCCTCAGGCCACCTGTTCCGCAGCTGGAGTTGTTGCCCTTACTCTATTTTTTCTGGTATTAACCATCTGTGGCCAAAAGAATGAAGGAAGTTAGATACCAATTTGGATCTCTAGATACTAATTGAAATCAAGTTATAGCACGAACAAAGAAAGAAGAGATAGTTTCCTAAAGTCCTATAGCCTCTCAAAGAAAAGTATATACGTCTTTGTACCATTTTGTAGGACTCTACTAGACCCGTTTTGGTACGATGAAATCAATGAATTAGGGCTCTGATACCATCTTTGTCACAACCTAACCTACTACGAGTGGAACCCACTTTAAACCCCCGGTGGGAGAACCAATATACCCAAGTCAACACTTAACGAAACCAAGTAGCTAAAACCAATTTATCATTAATCAAAACCAAGAATCTAGCTAAAAGTAAATAATAAGAATCCCTGCAGAAATAACTCCTAGAATCTGAAAGTCGTATACCAAAACTTCTAACGTAGTCTAGAATACAGGGATGCAACCCCAAAATAAAGTAGTATAAGTCCGAATGATGGACTAGAAAGGATAGACAAATCCATGGCAGCCAAAAAGAATGAGCTTACCCTGAGATTCAGAAAACCCTCGTTTCACAGCTGAGGTCGCATAATAGCCGCTAGAATATGCCCTGTACTCAATAAAAGAAGAGCATGTGCACTATCAGTACACAAAAACAATAGTGTATTGGTAGGATCATCGTCCAACTCCAATATACAAAATATGAGCACTTAACTAAAATTGGGTAAAGTAGGACAAAACATGTATAAACAAGTCAGTAATTATGACCCAAATCTCAGTCCTCAACCTAACTTAGCAACTACATGAGATATGTTCAAAAGCATAACAACAAAGATATATGCGACTCCATACACCATTCAAGTAACCCGGACCACCCAAGGATCCCTAAGATAATATCTACAGTGTTTAACATGCAATCTTGGTCTACACAAGAGCCAACCCAATATTTAAACATAATCACCCGGCCACTCATGGACCAGTATGCAATAATTAGATCGCAAGGAATAAGTCGGTCCACTCATGGAACCAAAACACAAAATCACAACCAAACATGTACCAAGCTTGGTACCCGAGCCAACCATGATAGAACTTGTACCAGGCATGGTACTCGAGCTAGCCAATAGATATCTTATACCAGGCATGGTACTCGAGCTAGCCAATAGATATCTTATACCAGGCGTGGTCCTCGAGAAAACTAATGAATTTTACCAGGCGTGGTACCTGAGCCAACCAAATTTGACAGACATCACAACAATCAATAACAATGAACACAACCCACACTTGTAAAACCAACAATTAATTAAGACAAGTTAATTTCACCAGAATGACAACCGGATATCATTAACATTTGTTATAGTATTCCCTAAAATACGTAATGTACAGGCAATACTAATGCAATAGTTACATGCATACATAACATAAATGGGAAATAATTCAACCATCACCTACCTCGAATTACGCCCGAATTCTCTATTGAACCTGAGCTTTACCTTTATGTGAAGCTTTAGCTTGTTCTTGGTCTAAAAGAAACACATAAACATAAAATCAACCCATGTGGCCTAAATATTCCCGGATCATGTCCTAATCCTAAACCCCAGGCCAAACTCATGATCATTCCACCCAACCTAGGGCCTTTCCAACAATAATTCTCCTAAAACTACCAATTATATGGTCATATTAGCAAATTACATATTTAAAACATGAATTAAATAGTTTATACACAAAACCCAAGGTTTTCTACACTCACATTCCTTGTTACACCATATTTTCCACCTTAGGTCAAGACAAACACTCCCCACTGCCCATAACTAATGATTCTAAGGTATAGGAATCAAAGTACAAAGTTAGGGAAATAATTTGCTTACCTTTACGAAGATTCTTGGTAGAAAATCAGTAGGATTCGCCCCTTTTCACCTCTGCCCTTCCCCAAAATGTTCTTGAACAATTCTAAATATTTTTGGAGAAGTTTATACATTTACATTGACTTACTCCACTACAACAACCCAATCCCGCTATAGCAGCGCTGCTATAGTAGAATCCACCTGCTATAGCGGGGTTGACCGCCTTGACTTCCGATATAGCTGGAATTTCTCCACTAGAGTGGTCATCGCCGTTGTGGAATATCACCCGCTATAGCCACTGACATGGGATAAAACCTCGAGAATCCTTCTAGTTTTTCCCATTTTACAACACACTTTATAAACTTGACATTTCAGACCAACCCTTTCACATCAAGTTCGATATCGGGAGTTCTACTCACCCAAATTTATTTTCAAAAAGTCCTACGAACTCCTTAATGTCTTAGCTAATAGAAAAACTAGCTCAATCGTAAACATTTCACCAAATCCTTCCCCAGATTTCCCTAGACCTTACCTCGCTCAGAATTCATCTAAGACTAGCCTAGCCCAAAAATTTCAACTCCCAAACCCGAAAGTTTTTTAACCCATTTCTTCGCATGAATAGCTCACCTATAATGATGGGAAGGGTCGTTACAAAAATCCTCCTATAGGTAAGCCAACCCAAGAGATGAAAAAGTATAATAAAACATTTAAATAAGGAAAGTGAAAGAGAAAACATAGTAAGATAGGGGCCAATACTATAGATATATACCAATTGTACAAAATATACAACAATGGACCTTAAGAGACCGGGAAAAAATAATATGTACAGAAACCAACCCTAGACCTGGTGTAACCGGTATAAGAGCATCTAAAGTACAAAATAAATCTATACAACAAACAATGTCTATCCAAACTATAAATACAGATAGCAAGGGTGGAAGGAAAGAAGTAAAGATCTCCAAATGTCGGGATCTCACCACGATCCAAACAACAACTGGCCAGGAATGATTGGATGGTCACTAAGGGTGGCTCATACTAGGTGATGCTTAAAAAAAGATGCAGAAGTGTAGTATGAGTTCCAAAACACAGGGTACTCAGTAGGCATCATAGGCCGCTTGAGCATAGAAAGATAATATATAATATAAGATACATGACAGTAACTAACTATCGAGATCCACCTTAATCTAATTATAACAAGAAAATTGATAACAGAACAATCCAAGCTAACAGTACAAATATAACAATAAAGGGAAAAAGACACTTAAAGTAGAAATAGCTAACATAAAATATTGTGCAACATGAGATGGATATGGTGTAGTATGAGGAAGATGCAATATGAGTTTGAAATCCATGTCAGACGAAATAGTAAGTAAACATGAGTTTGAAATCCTACATCAGACGTGCAGTAGGTAAATATGAGTCTGATATCCAGCATCAGACGTGCAATAAGTAAAAAATGCCCTCTACAGAGCTCAAATCAGTAAAAAGTGAGGCTTTTAGTCTTAAAACCCAAAATCAATAGTAAAGTAGTACAAATCCTTTTTCGTAATCGAAAATGCATGGAAACAGTGAAAACCCCCTTTTAACTCGGAACAACCAATAATTCTTTCTTAGAAAGCCTCTTTATGTGATAAGTTCATGAATGCGGAAATGAGTATGCGCAATACAGGAATCAAGTAAATGCAGGAACATACACCAAAGCTAGGGCAAGGGAGCCATCCAAACAAGGTTCTCACTCGGAACTCCCTCCGGTCCAAAGCTATTGCCTCAGGCCCATAGTTACATAATAACGGTAAATATAAATAGAGAATATGGAACCAAACACAAAAATAAGAAAAAGGCACATGTTCTACCTCTAAAACCTCCTTATGATATTCTAGGGATTCTAGGCTATCCGCAACAAGAGTTACAAGCTCGTAAACTAAGGATAAGCATGATAAACCTATTATACGATCCCAAAAATGGCCAAAATAAGTAGAAGAGAGGATTTAAGCCTAATTTTAACCTAAAACCTACCCTAAAGTTAAACTAGCTTATAAAATATAGAATCTAACTAATCCAGGTCTAAAGGAAAGAAATCGTAACATATCTCAATGCTAAACTACAAGAACGGACCGTCACTCGAGAGCCTTTCCCTTTTGGAGTGCCTCAAAATATTGCACGCTATCATAAACATAAACTAGGTGTCAAGACGAGAAGAATGACACCCATATTGCTATACAAAATTTTGGCCAAAAATTGGGTCAGAATTCGACCCTCAGTGCCCGCACAATAAAATAAAAAATAAATTCACAATTACATTTGCAGCGCATTCCTACACCAATGCCCAAGGTTTGAGCACAAACGAAATTCATTTTGAGGCCCAAAATAGCTCCAAAAGCTCACTTGATTAGGGAATCAAAACAATGGAATTGTAACAAAAATTTAATGGTGAAAAACACGAATTACTAACGGAAAGGAGCGGGGGATAACAATGAACTTATCAGGAATGTTGGAGATGAATAATAGCTCTAAACCCAGATCTTGAGCTCAACAACAATGGAATTTTTTGGAATAAAGAAGGATAAATCAAAGTTGGAACAATATATACTACCAGACGTTTGGCCTTCACGAACGCGGGCAGCGCATCGCGTATGCAAGCCCGCGTAGGAGGCCTAGACCACACACATGAAAAGAGAAAATGGAAGCAAGGCCAGGTGCCCTTCATCACATACACGATGGGGCCACCGGGTAGGCAGTCCCGCGTAGGCATCCAACCCCTCGCATACGCAAATGGTTGGGTTTTGTTGTACTAGTTGTCGCAAAAAACAACTTCAATAACTCAAAAATGCCTCAGGTGGACCCTCGGGATTTATATGTGGCATCGCATATGCAAATGAACTAATGGTGCCCTACAAAAAATGGCATTTCAGAGTCGATGGAACTGATAAAATTCCTAACGAAGATTATTTTAATAAGAAGTAGGCTCCACACCCAAAAACCAACTTTTAGCAAAAGTAATCTGATAGCCCAAAAAAAGTTTGAATGTCGCAAAACCTGAACCAAAGGCCCCACTAGCCCAAAGTCAATGTTCCAGAGCTAACAACACTAATAGAATTTCCATCTGAGGCTGTCTTCTCCGAATGTTGGCCAAAGTCAAGTCTTCCAGCTTTAAGAGTTTAAAAACAAGGAAATAGGCTTAAAATATAAATGAACTGCCTGGGAACCGAACTGTCAGTCCCGGCAAGTCATAAATGACTTGTAGTTGTTGTGGGAATGCTCAAAATGCAAAAAGAGCACGAATATAAAGAAAATAACCTAGAGGGTCATGACAATATTCACTACTAAAAGAACTTTCATCCTTGAAATTTAAAGAAAGAAAGATACCTGGAGGTTCGAAAAGGTGAGGATAATGAGTCTGCATGTCGATCTCGGTCTCCCAAGTAGCCTTATCAATAGGATGATGGCATAACTGAACCTTAACTGACAGAATTTCCTTAGACCTCTGCCTCCTAACCTCCCTATGAAAAATAGTAACTGTCTTTTCCTCGAGGTCTAGTGACTCATCCAACTAAACTGAATCCCACTGGAGCACATGCAACTCATCCGGTACATACCGTCTCAGCATAGAAACATGGAAAACTGGGTGAACACGTGAAAGAGCAGGAGGCAAGACCAACTAATATGCTACCTCTCTAATACAAGGAAGGATCTCAAATGGCCTAATGAACCTAGGACTGAGCTAACCCTTCCTTCCAAATCTCATCGCGCCCTTCACGGGTGATACCCAAAGGAATATATGATCACCAACCATAAACTCCAAGTCTCAAACTCTCCGGTCAGCATAGCTCTTTTGCCTACTCTGGGCAGTATGAAGTCTCTCCTGAATGACCCGAACACTATCAATGGAATCATGAAGCAAGTCAGTACCCCATGGTCTATCCTCGATGGCATAAAACTAACCCACCAGAGATCTGTATTGCCTACTACACAATTGCCTCGAATGGAGCCATCTGAATACTGGAATGATAGTTATTATTATATGCAAACTCTGCCAAAGATAAAAACTAATCCCACTGACCCTCTAAACTAATAACACAAGCTCGCAACATATCCTCCAGAACCTGAATAGAATGCTCCAACTGGCGATCAGTCTGCGGGTGAAAAGCAGTGCTAAGCTCAACTCTGGTACCCAACTCTCTCTGAATAGACCTCTAGAAATACGACATAAACTGAGAACCATGTTCAGAAATGATAGAAAGTCACCCTATGCAAATAGACAATCTCACGGATGTAGATCTGAGCCGACCTCTCTGAACTATAAGAAGTTTGAACCAGCAGGAAATGAGCAGACTTCATTAGCCTATCCACAATCACCTATATAGTATCAAAGCTCTGAAAGGTATGTGGAAATCCTACCACAAAGTCCATAGCTATCTGCTCCTACTTCCACTCCGGAATGGGTAGCTTCTAAGTCAAACCACCTGGTCTCTTGTGCTCGTTCTTCACTTGCTAACAGTTCAAGCACCTCGACACAAAATCTAAAATATCCCTCTTCATACCACACCACCAATAGTGTTGTCTCAAGTCATGATACATCTTAGCTGCCTCGAGATTAATGGAATACCTAGAACAATGAGCCTTCTCCAAGATCAACTTAACCAAATCACCAACTCTAGGAACACAGATGTGACCCTCAATCTTGAGAACACCCTTCAAATCCAAGGTCACCTTCCTAGCCTCACCGCTTCGTACCTTATCACGAATGATACTTAGCCTCACATTATCAAAGTGTTATGCCTAAATCTGCTCCAACAGGGAAGATCTAGCCACAACACAAGCAAGAATACGACCCAGCTCAGAAATGTCAAGTCTAACCAATCTATTAGCAAAGGACTAGATGTCCAAAGCCAAAGGTCGCTCCTCTGCTGCAAAGAATGCCAAGCTACCCATACTCATTGCCTTCTAGCTCAAGGCATCTTCCACCATGTTTGCCTTACCCAGATGAAAATCGATATGTCATAGTCCCTCAGTAGCTCCAACCACCTGTGTTGTCTCAAATTTAGGTCCTTCTGACTGAAAATGTACTAAAGACTATGATGGTTTATGAAGATCTCACAATACATGCAATATAGATAATGCCTCCGAATTTTTAATGCAAAGACTACCATCGCTAACTCTTAAGTCATGAGTGGGGTAGTTCCTCTCCTGAACCTTTAGTTATCTTGAGGCATAAGAGATAACTCGACCCTATTTCATCAACATACAACCCAAACCAACCCCAGAAGAATCACAATACATAGTAAACCCCTGGCCCTCTATTAGAAGAGTAAGAATCGGAGCTGAAGTCAATAAGGCCTTGAGCTTCAGAAAGCTTGCCTCACACTCATCAGACCACTGGAATGGAAATTATTCTAATTCAATCTAGTCAATGGAGATGTGATAGAATAAAACCCTTCCATAAACCATTTATAGTAACCTACCAACCCAATAAAACTGTGATGCTCAATAGGAGAAGTAAGCCTAGCCCAATCACGAACTACCACAATCTTTGCCGAATCCACCATAATCCCATCCTTGGGCACCACGTGCCCCAATAATGCCATAGAATCAAGCCAAAACTCATACTTATTGAATTTAGCATATAATTGATAGTCTCTCAAGGTCTGAAACTCTCAGATACTGCTCATACTCCTCTCTACTCCTCGAATATACTAGAATGTCATCGATGAACATAACAACAAAGGAATCCAGGTAGGCTCTGAACAAAGTTCATCAACTCCATAAATGTTGTTGGGGCATTGGTTAACCCAAAAGAGATGACTAGGAACTCATAATATTTGTATTGAGTCCTAAATACAGTCTTTAGGATGTCCGCCACCCTGATCCTCAACTGATGATACCCAAATCTCAAGTCAATTTTAGAGAACACCACTGCACCCTGTAGCTAGTCAAACAAATCATCAATACATGGCATCGGATACCAGTTGTTTATGGTCACCTTATTTAGCTGCATGTAGTTAATACATATACACAGGGACCCATCCTTCTTTTTCACAAACAGTACAGGGGCACCCTATGGAGATACACTAGGTCTGCTGAACCCTTTACTCAACAAATCCTGGAGCTAATCCTTAAGCTCCCTCAACTCGTCAAGTTCCATTTGATATGGTGGAATAGAAATAAGTTGAATGCCTCGATCAATATCAATACCAAAGTCAATATCATGATCAGGAGAGAGCCCCGGTAGATCAGAAAAAAACATATTAGAATACTTATAAACCACAAGAACTGACAAAGTGAAGGTGTGGTGGACCTAGAATCACAGATGTAAGAAAGATAGGCTAAGAACCCCTTCCCAACTAACCATGGCCACTCCAGAAAGATATAACTCCCCTCGAATGTGGCTATTCGCACCCTTTTATACAATATGAGAGATACCAGGCATTCGAAGAGTTACAGTCTTGGCAAAGTAATCCAAGACCGCATGATAGGGATACAACTAATACATGCCTAAAATCACATCAAAATCAACCATTTCTAGCACGACCAAGTCTACCCACATGTCATACCCCATAATAGTCACCATACAAGCCCGATAAATATGATCCACTTCTAAGGAATCTCCTACTGGGGTAGCTAAATGCAAAGGCACATGCAATAACTCACAAGTAGACTCTAGATGGGTAGCAGAATAAGCAGACACATATAAAATATAGACCTCAGATCAAATAATGCAGAAGCTTGCTGATGGCAAATAGACATCATACCTGTGATGACAACATCTGAAGACACAGCCTATGACTAGCTTGGAAAAGCATATATGTAGCTCTGACTGCTATTTCCACCTAATCTACCATCCTGAGGACTACCACTAGTACCCTGGGGACCACCCTTATTACCCTGTACACCACCTCTAGCCGGTGGCACTAGAGCCTTGTGGGCCTGAACCTACTGACCTTGCAGACTGTCCTGTCTGAATCTAAGACAATCTCTCACAATGTGCCCCAACTCACCATACTCAAAGCACCCTCTGCCTATTGAGGTTTGAACCAAAGAACCTGCTGACCCAGACTAGCCACACAACTTGAATACCCAAAATGTGCACCACAAGAAACCTGACTAATAATCTGACTACTTTGACCCTCGGTAATCTATAATGCCACCTAATAAGTCAACTCGACTAGAAGCACTACTGATGCTGACCTCATCCAAATAAGCCTCTACCCCTAGTCTGTGAACCACTGTAACTGCCCTAATGGCGGGGCCTCTTACCTTTGCCCCCTAGGCCTCATGAAGTATGCCCTTAATAATCCGAGCATCATCTATTACATCCAAGAAATATTGTTCTGAGGCTACCATACCCTCTGTAGCTAAATGGAGCTGTAAGGTAAACCCTCTAAAGAAATAGCGCACCCTCTTATGCTCGGTAGGCATAATCATGGTGGTATACCTAGATAACTCATGGAAATGGACCTCATACTCTATAATAGTCATGGAGCCCTGCTCCAACTAGGTAAACATATCCATCAACCGCTCTCTCAAGCTGTGCAGCACATACTTCCCCAAGAAAACCTCAAAGAACGGAGCCTAAGTAATCAGAGGTGACCCCGCTAGTCTGCAAGCAATATAGGAACTCCACCATTATTTTGCTAGACCATCCAGCTGAAATGTGGTGTAATCCTCTCTGTGTAACTCAACCAAATTGAGGTTATGTAACCTCTCTTGGCAGCTGACTAAAAACTTGTGAGCATCCTCCCCTGGAGTACCAGCAAATCTTGATGGACCCAACCATGAAAACCTACTAAGAATCTTCTCCTTCTCAGAAGGCATAAGAGGTCTAACTAAAATAAGCGGAACAACTGTAGAAACTGATAACACCTCTAAATAGGGAGCTGCAGTAGCAGGCTGCGCTCCTGAACCCTGTGTCACTGCCTGGACTGAAGTCTGAGCCTCGTCCCTGACCTGTGAACCAATTTAGGAACCTGGCGAAGCTACTAGTGGTGACATGACCTCTAAAAACCTAAGCAGATGAACCAAAGTATCTTGGAGAACCGGTGTAGCCACAAAACCTGTCAGTGGTTGGGCTAGCCCCATGCCCTCTGGCTCATACTGAACCTCTTCAACCTATATGTCCATCTTCGGTGATGGTAAACTAGTTTGTGCCTGACTTGGTGCCCCATCCTGTGCCCTACCTCTACCTTTGGTTTGACCTCTACTCTGTCCCCTAGTTGGGGCTCTAACTGCAGGTGCAGGGGCCTCATCCTCACTGGCCGCTGATCTCATCTGAACCATTTGAGAAGGAGTGAAACAACCAATATTTAGAAGTGGATAGAGTCAAAGACGCACGATAAGGAATCAAAAAAGATGGAATCTTTCCTAAGAATGTCCTATAGGCTATCATAGATAGGATACGAAAGTCATCATACCAATCCACGAGACTCTACTAGATACTTTGCTCTTGTAATTGCAAGATTGGTGAACCTAAAGCTCTAATACAACTATGTCATGACCCAAAATCGGGTCATGATGGCACCTACTAAAACCCACTAGTAGACAAGCTAACTCAAGAAATACAGAAGTAAAATAATATATTTAAATAAGAAAAGCGGAAGTGAAAACATAGTAAGATAGGGGCCAATGGTATAGATATATACCAACCATATAAAATATACAACAATGGACCTGAAGAGACCAGGAAAGACATAATATGTACAAAAACCAACAATTGACCTGGTGTCACCAGTACAAGAACATCTAAAGTACAAAATAAAGTTATACAACATACACTGTCTATCCAAAATACAAATACAGACAACAAGAGTGGAAGGAAAGAAGTAAAGATCTTCATACACCGGGATCCCACCATGATCTGAAGAGTAGTTGGCCACAAACGAGTGGTTGGTCACTGAGGGTGGCTCGTACTAGGTGATGCATCAGAAAATGATGCAGAAGTGTAGTATGAGTATCAAAACACGAGGTACCTAGTAAGCATTATAAGCTGACCGAGTGCAAAAAGATAATTATAATATAAGATACAGAAAAGTAACAAACTATCGAGATCCACCTAAATCTAGTTATAACAAGAAAACTGATAACAGAACAATCCAAGCTAACAGTGTAGATATAACAATAAAGGGAAAAAGACACTTAAAGGAGAAACAACTAACATAAAATATGGTGCAGCATGAGATGGATATGGTACATTATGAGACCCATGAAATATGAGTTTGGGATCCATGTCAGACTAAATAGTAAGTAAAAATGAGACCAAAATCCTATATCGGATGTGCAATAGGTAAATATGAGTCCAAAATCCCAGCATTAGACATGCAATAAGTAAAAATAGCCTCCATGAAGCTCAAATCAGTAAAAAGTGAGGCTTTTAGTCTTAAAAACCAAAATCAATAGTAAAGTAGTACAAATCCTTTTCCAAAATCTGAAATGCATAGAAATAGTGAAAAACCCCTTTTAACTCGAAACAACTAACAATTCTTTCTTAGTAAGCCCCTTTATGTGACAAGTTCAAGAATGCTGAAATAAGTATGCGCAATACAGGAATAAAATAAATGCAAGAATAAACACAAAAGCTAGGGCAAGGGTGCCCTCTAAACAAGGTACTCACCCAAAACTCCATTCAGTCCAATGTTATGGCCTCGGACTCATAGTTACACAATAATGGTAAATATAAAAGGAAAAGATGGAACCAAACACAAAAATAAGCAAAAGGAACCTACTCTATCTCTAAAATCACCTTAAGATACTCTAGGGATTCTAGGCTAGCCAGAGTAAGAGTTACAATCTCCTAAACTAAGGATAAGCATTATAAACCAATTCTATGATCCCAAAAATGACCAAAATAAGTAGAAAACGGGATTTAAGCCTAATTCTAACCTAAAACCTACCCTAACGTTTGAGTAGCTAATAAATATAGAATCTAACTAAGTAAGGTATAAAGGAAAGAAATCGTAACCTACCTCAATGCCAAACCGCATGTATGGACCATCACTCAGGAGCCTTTCCCTTTCAGAGTGCCACAGAACACTGTCCCCCTATCATAAATATATACTAGGTGTCAAGATAAAAAGAATGAACCCATATTGCTATACAAAATTTTGGGCCAGAAATTGACCCTCGGGGCTTGTGTAATAAAATAGAAAATAAAATTAATAATTACATTTGTAGCGGGTCTCTACAACCATGCCAAAGGTTTGAGCACAAACAAAACTCATTCTGGGGCCAAACTCAGCCTCAAAATTTCACTTGATCAGAGAATCAAAAAAGGGAAATTTAACAGAAATTTAAGGGTGAAAAACATGAATTCCTGACGGAAGAGGAGTGGGGAATAACGATGAACTTGCCAAGAATTTTGGAGATGAATAATAACTCTAAACCCAGCTCCTCAGCTCAACAAAAATGACAATTTTTGGAATAAAAAAGGAGATACCAAAGTTGAAATAATATATACTACCAGGAGTTTGGCATTCGCGGATGCAGGCAAGCCACCCGTACGCTAGCCCACATAGGCAGCCTAGACCACACGCACGTGAACAGTAGAGAGAGGCAGGGATAGGTTCCCCTTTATTGCATATGCAATGGGTCCACCACATAGGTAGCCAACCATTTGCATATGCGTAGGGTTGGGTTCTGTTGTACCACTTACAACAAAACCCGCAACTTCAACAACTCAAAAATGCCTCAGATGTACCCTCGAAATTCATCTGGGGTCCCATTTATGCAAAAAAACTATGATATCCTATATAAAGGGGTATTCCAAACTTAACAAAATCGATAAAATTCCCAATGCAGATCATTTAGATTAAAAGTGGGTCCCACGCCTAAAATCAAACTTTTAGCAAAAAGTAACCCGATAGTCCAAAATAAGTCTGAAAGCCTCGGGACCCAAACCAAAAGTCCCACTAGCCCAAAGTCAACATTCCAGAGCTAACAACGTGTATGGAATTTCCATCTGAGGCCGTCTTTCTGAATATTGACCAAAGTCAATTCTTCCATTTTTAAGTGTTTCGAAATAGGGAAATCGGCTTAAAAGACAATGAACTACCCAGGAACCAAACTGTCAGTTCTTCCAAGTCATAAATGACCTTTAGCCACTGTGAAAAATCTCAAAATGCAAAAAAAGCATGAAAAAAGAGAAAATGACCTAGAGGGTCATTACATTCATGCTAGTCAATATGCTTTTATTTCGAGGACGGTGATCACATATGATGTTATTATGATTCATGAACTAATTAAATTGTATGGAAGGTAGAACATATCCCCTAGGTGCATGATTAAAATCTATATGAATAAGCTTATGATTCCATTGAATGGCCTTACATGGAACAAGTTCTGAGAGTTGTTAACTTTTCTCCCTAGCTTATTCACTAGATTATGACTTGTGTTACCACGGTAATGTATTCTATTTTTGTTAATGGTGTACCTGCTACTTTTTTCCCAGAAAAGAAAGGCCTGAGGAAGGGTGATCACCTGTCCCCTTACCTTTTTTTCTTGGCCATGAAATACTTAATTAGACAATTGTATACATTCAAGCATCACCTTGATTTTAAATTTCACCCCAAGTGTGAGAAGTTGAATATTACTCATCTTGGGTTTGCAGATGACTTGTTACTCTTTTGCAGGGGTGATCTTCATTCTCTGCTACTACTTTATGATTGTTTCAATGTCTTTAATGTTGATTCAGTGTTAGTGGCAAAAATAACAATTCCATCAATTTTGGTGGGTTGAATATGGATGATCAGGCTATTATTTTGCAAAGATTTTGGGGTTTGTCAAGGGTACTTTACCATTTAAGTATCTTTGCATCTCTCTCACACCAAAGAAGACACCCCATTCAATATAAGCCTCTCTTAGATAAGATGCTAGATAGAATCAAGTCTTGAATGTCAAGATTCATGTTGCATGCTGGTCGAGTACAATTGATCAAAAATATTTTATTTTTTATACAAGTATTTTGGTCACAGGTTTTTATCCTTCTTAAAAGGTAATCTAATTGGGTGAATCTTCGTGTAAAAAATTCATGTGGTCTGGCGGGGTTGAGACTTTGAAGAGAACTTTGATAGCTTGGGAGCATTTGTGCAGTCCTAAAATTGTTGGTGGACTTGGTTTGCTCGACATTGCTGATCTGAACAGAGTTGTCATGTGTAACCATTTTCGAAACCTTTGCTTAAATAAGGATAGGTTATGGATCCAATGTGTTTATACTTTCTATATACAGGGTGGGTTAGTATGGAAAGCAACTTCTAACCACACATTTTGGAAGATAAAAAAGATTCTTAATGCCAAGGTGATGTGATGTGAAAAATACATATATTTAATTATTATTTACCTCATATTTAGTCTTTTCATTATTGTTTTTGAGCATTGATTTTATAATTATTCTTATGTTGAGTATTTTTAGTTGTAGAATTAAAATAGTGAAAAATTGAAGAAATTTGAAGCAAAAATAAAATGAGAAATCATATAAGGAAATCAAGCAGGTATCATAGTAGAGAGATTGTAATATAATAATAATATTTATATATATGAATTGAGATATCAATTGAAATTCAAAACAAATGTACCTACGTGTAAAGTTCTGAAGACCATTACAGTAATGCACTGATCTGCATAAGGAGCCGCGACAAATCTTTACCGCGTTGGTCAATGCAGCGAAGAGGAAAATTTGTAAGATTGTGGTTTCTCCCAATTTATTTTGGACTCAATTATCTTATTTGAATCTTTTTTCTACACCTATAAATATTCCATATGAATAATTTTTACAGAACATTGAACTAGGAAGAGCTAGGGGTCGTCATTAAGGTCGGAGAATATTAGTTTATTTTTTTCTTCTCCTTTATTATTTTATTTGTACATTTTCTTTGGATGAATTATCGTAATTTCTCCATGTCGATGTGGAGTTAAGCTTCTCGTTCTAGGATTATAGTAGCTAACTGCATATTGATTAGTAGATTATTGATTTGAGTATTTATTTATCATATTACTTGTTCTTATATTCTTGTACTTATTATTTTAATACTTTGCGACCATTAAAAGAATTTATATTCTCATTGTGAACTCGGAAGAAGAATCATTGGAATAGAATGAAGAATATAGGGAGTAAGATCTTGTTAATGATAAAACAAGTAAACCTAGCCTACCTGGATGCCAAGTAGCTGCTACAGAGATCTGAATGCGAACTTTGGCTCCGTGAAGGCAAATTTTAGCGTGAAATCAGCACAAACCCTATGTATTTTACCCCATTAATGCAAAATCCCTCCTCTCCGTTGCTTCCAGGTAATGAGGCACCCTAGGAGAGTTTTTAGAGCAAGCCTTATTCTTTTTGAAACTGAAGAGGAGATAATGAAATTATAAAACCCACTTTTAGGTTACTGGTCTTGTCGTCGCGCTATAGCAATATGACAGCCGCTATCACGTCGATGATATAGTCGGAAAATTCTCGCTATTGTGGGATAATATCAGCTCAACTCAAAATTTCAAATTCTAAAAAATTTTATCATGTCATCCCATACTAATTTAAGATCGTATATTTGAAAGTTCCCGAACTTGTACCCATAACGAGGTACCTTTTTAATAATGACAAAATAAGTCATTATAATAGATATCAATTTACTCATCGTTCATCCCTAAATGATCACAATTAAAGAACGAGCGATAGGAGCTTAAATTGAACCTTAACGCCCTAACCATGGCAATGTAATTACAAACTTATGCAAACCACCAAAATTTCATTTTCTTCAGTGTACCAACAACTCAAACCATAATTTATTACCGCTCTACTTCATCAAGGATTTTTCCTTCTTTGTGTTGCACGAGACTAATTAGAATAACCCCTCCACGAGTTCCCAAGAAATCTAGGGCCTCGTCAATACATCGAGTCGAAAGACTTCAAACAAAAAAAAGAATAATTTTCCATACCACGGGGGTCGGGATCCCGCTATAGTGGGAATATTTATGATATAGCTGGAGGTGGCCACTATAGCAGAGGCCAATAGTTTAAAGGGGTGATAAATGGGTTTCTCGCCCCTTTCTGTACTTTCACTCAAAAAAATTCCCTCCCCCTCTCCGATCACATTGCCCGTATCATCAAAAATAAGTTAATTGTCAATAAACCTTGTTGTCTTACTTAATTACATGAGGTTCTCCTTGTTTTACGCTTGAAATCATCAAGTAGAATAGGTTGTGGATTTGTTTTTAAAATTTTGAAATTGGGGTTGATTTGGCCAAATCTTTAAAGCGTGGATGCTTCCCTTACATTTACAACGCTTCTATAGCATTCTAGGCATAAGAATTACAGAGTTCATGGCCATGATGGGCTCAAAACTGTAGGGAATGTGAAGGGTTATTCTAATTTTTGAAATGATGTTTTGGGTAGGATTTAGGAGTTATAATGCCCAAAAGTTTTCATAAATTAGTATTAGGGTACTTTGGAAACATTGATATGAAGTTGGAGTGTTAAAAATGAGAAATTTTATCGAGAGGCGCCATTGATGCACCTCTTGAATTTTCAGAATGATGAAGGCCACCGCTATAGCGACCTTGCTCCACTATAACCTCCTTACTATAGTGGATAAATTCCCGCTATAGTGACATCCCCATAATGGGATGCAACCTGCAATAGCGGGAGGCCGCAAGCAGTAGCTTCCCAGTCAGGCCAAGGCATTGGAATTTTTCAGAATTCGAATTCCTTAGAACTTTATGAGTTATATCTTAATCATTTTCCAATGATTTTGTATATTTAACATTCCAATGGTTGCCAACAAAGAGAATTTTCTGGCTTACGAGTGGTTTCCCAATGATGCTAGTCAGGAGAGATTTTTTGATTACCGGAGGACTGGATTATGCTACGAGAGGGCCTTCTCTATGAAAGGGTTAGTAGAAAAGGCATGTGAATTCTACAACCAGCTCCAGGAGTTTGGCTGGGGTTGACTGGGGGAGGCTCCCCCTTCTAGGGTCTCAGGCTGGGTAAGGGTGTTTTATGCCATACTCCATACCGTGCTTTGGGATGACCCCAAACCCACTATTTACATCTGAGAAGTAGATATTCCCATGGATATCCAGACCATTAATGGGGTATTGAGAGTGCCTCACATTTCAAATGCGGGGTACAAAGACAAGGCCCAGTATATGGATATGAAATGGTTATGGGACACTCTGATAGAGGAAGAGTTCAGGGACCAGGTCCATTGGCCCAGTACTGAGGGCGTCATAAGAACTTACTTCTCAGACGATGCTAGGAGGTGGCTGAACCTGGTGTCCCAGAGGATTCATCCATCGGGCAACCTTACCAATGTGACCTACCCTCAGGCTCTGGGGTTGGCATGTGCCATGTAGGGTATACAGCTGAATGTGGGGGAACAGATCATGTCAAGAGTGGAGGGACTACTACCAGGTCAGTAAAAAGGTACCCGATCTTCCCAGCCTGGTATCTGCGTTATGCAGGCGAGTAGAAATGCCCAAAGAGGGGATCGACATAAAGGTGGAGATAGACACTGCCTTTCACCCCCTCTTGGTAAAGGTGATTGCCTCTAAGGGAATGAAGAAGAGAAGGTGGGTGCGGCTGAGAGCAGCCGAGCTGCAGAAGGGGCTGATAATGACGATGATGATAATGCCGCCCCTCCCTCCCAGTCCCAGCCCCCAATTTCTAGCTGCCACTTGGAGGTGGACTTGGCTATAGTTAGGCGATATATGGAGCACACCACTTCAAGTGCCATAGCCCCACCTCCCCCTGCCCAAGACTATGCAGCACTCCGCAGATAGCTTGATGAGGAGAAGAGGAAGAGGTGCTTCTGGTACCGCCTGCTCGCACAAATATGGAAGACCATGAAGGTCATGTTTAGCTGTCCAGTCCTTGATCAGGAGCTTCCCTAGTTAGAGCCAAAGGATATGCGGGAGTTTCCCATCCTGAGCGACATAAAAAAAGAATACCCTTCCCCAGAAATGTGCGATGGTGACAGGGTATCCAGCTAGGGTTCTTGGTGCATATCAACCCAGCTCCCCTCCCTCCCTTTATACATTAATGTTATTTCGGGTTGCCCCTATTTGGGGCATGTACTAGACAATATTTATCCCTTTCCTTTCCCTTTTATTTTAAAGCACATGGATGCTAGATTTTTAACAATATTTAGATGAATGCATGGTTTACTTGTCTATAGGAAATTTCTACAATCCATATCATAGACTGTAGCTCAATGGACAATTTTAAATAGCCCGAGAATGAAAAATAGAATAGGAGAAAATAGGGTAGGGATTCTACCCCGCCCTTCCTGCTATAACGGCTTGTAGACTGCTACTGCGATGCTGCTATAGAGGAATAATTCTTGCCATAGCGGGATTGCCGTAGCGGGTTAGTACCGCTATGGCGGCCCCAACGGCAGAAGCCCAAAATTTCTTTCGTTCCCCTTCCCTATTTTCAACATCAACTCATGAAATCGCATTAATGCCTTTAACATAATCCCAAGACTGAACCTAGCAATTATAAATGAGAACTAAGCATCATTTTACTCAAACTAGTTATGAATCACAACAAGTAACTCTTCATAACAATAATTTCCGCTTTTATGCAATAATAGCCTTTTTCCCATAATTTTCAACCAAATCCTGACTATCTTGAAATTGGAGTTTCCCCACAGTCACAAGCCAGTTTTTATCCCCTTACCATTTTTACCAGTGATAAGCCCATGAATAATAATTAGCACGTAGTTCCAGTTAAGCCATATAGTAATAATTCCATTAATCACCACACATAATCAAATTATGACCTTTCACTAACCACAAATTTCACATTAATTCAAGCAATCACATTTCACATATTTGCAGTCATTCAAGTAGTACAATCACACAGAAGAACCAACCTCAAGTTTCATCACTGAACAAGCCCTATTTATTATGTTGTATTTGCCTCGTGGATGACCGTTATCCGATTATCTATGCATTTATATAGCCACTATAGCCAGATACCAATTAGAACCTTCCCGGTTCTATTTTTCCTTTCTTGTGTCATTTCAGTCGGTGTTAACGGCATCCATTTACCTCATCGAGATACCAATTGGAATCTTGAGATATCAGTTGGACTCAACCCATACAAGCAAGCACAGACCATACGAAAGGAGGAAAGAAGTGGAACAATTTCCTAGAATGTCTCATAGCTTCCCAAAGATTAGATGTGGACATTAACACACCAATCCACAACACTCTATTTGATATTTTCTCTTGTACTAGGAGACTGGTAACCTAGGCCCTGATACCAAATTGTCAGACCCATCTACCCGGATCACACGGGCACCTACTTTAATCCACCTAGATAGAAGAACCCTTACCACCATTTCAAAAGACATGTGAAAATCAATAAAACCATAATAACACTTTATAAAAATTACAACCAGTTCAAATATTTAAATACATAAACCTTCCCCAAAGAACTAGTCTAAACAGGTACAAGAGCTACTACGAAGGAATACAACTTCAAGATACAGTTTCTACTATAGGAACGAATAACAGAATCTGCCAGAGATCTTTACCCATCAAGTTAGAAACATCTACTAAATCCTGCAACTAGACTATACTAAAAAAGGATATAGAAAGAATAGTATCAGTACAAACAACACGTACTGGCAAGCATCATCGGTCGACCCAAATCAAATCATATAACATTACATAAATATCTGAGGGAAAACATGTAACTAGAGGATTATTTAGCAAAAGGTCCTTTATTTAACAATTCCTTAATACCTTAGCCTACTATCAGCCTTAACTTTGAAGGGTAAACCTTTCTCATTATCATGCCCGACTTCCTCCCTTAAACTACTTGTGTGTTCTAGGTGCTCATCCCCTAAACTCCTCTACCCTCGGCCTCTCGCTAGTTTCAGCAATACAGAAACAAGCCCTGCTCCACTAACCCTGTCATATCTTGACATAGCCATCTTTAGACTCTCCCAAGTCTATCTACTACGATATTTCCAAAAACGTGACACATTACCCTCGTCGGTCCTACTACTAAACTGCCCAGACATTGCATCAAGTATACATACCACTCTCACTAGACTCTAAGTCAATATCCTAGACTAGTAATCCTTAACCAAGTAATCAACCATGACACAACACAATAACTTAAACCCCACACTAATTATATCAAGAATGGACAACATGAAATTAAGTCACTTTTTGTACTTTACCTGTACCTCCCAAGGATCCCCAAGACAATATCCTTGGTAACTTACAGGCATCCCAGTGTACCTAACGAACCCACCATTAGAAATAAAACCATAGTCATATATAGCAAACAAGCCCAATTCACACAAGGAACCAACAAATATAAATATCAAATATCAGATAAGCCTGGTTCACATAAAGAACCATCATATATGAATGTTAAATAACAGACAAGCCCGGTTCACATAAAGAACCAACATATAATTATCAAATAACAGATAAGCATGATTCACACAAGAAACTAACATATATGAATATCAAATAATAGATAATCCCGGTTCACACAAGGAACCAACATCTATGAATATCAAATAACAAATAAGGCCGATTCACACAAGGAACTAACATATATGAATAATAAGTAAACCTATACACACATGCTAAGGGTTTTATGGTCGCCCACTAATCATGACCTGCAGGGGATGAGCTCTTGTCCATGTACTATACGGGTGTGGTACCCAAGCTAACTAATGATTTATAGAACTTTACCGGCATGGTACCTCAGCCAACTAATGAATAACATCAACCAATCATGTGAAGATGTCCAAATACCAGTACATCCCATAATAATAATAATAAATATCACAATAATCACAACCACAATGGTAACAAACAACACTTGTAAAAATCAACAAGCTTTCAAACAGACTCATTACATATGATTAACACTTAGGATATTATTTAACAACCATTCCCTTTTTCCTGAACATATATTTAAGAATGCACATTCAATCACATGGAGACTAAGCCTTACTCTAATATACACAATTCCTTTTTTGCTAATCCCATCCCCCTTCATTATACCAAGACCGTAGATTCTGCTATTTACCCTTATATTCGAGTTCATACTAGGTTCAAGACCCTACCCATTATTCAATTATTTAAGGATTAACAACGGTGGCGTCAACACAATAAGCCAAGTATCATTCCAAAATGAGTATATAATAGTATCATTCCAAAATGAGTATATAACAGTATATTCCAATCCCAATAATGGGGTTTTCATACATTTTATCCATCTAAACACCATGCGTGAAGGACTAAGCATGAAATGTCTTGTCCATCTACATCATATTCATGCTTTTAAACCCAGGTCTAAACTACTCAATTAAACTTAGCCTACCTGGATGCCAAGAAGCTACTACAGAGGTCTGGACATGCACTTTGGCTACGTGAAGGCAAATTCTAACGTGAAATCAGCACAAACCCCATGGGTTTCACCTCATTAATGCGGAATCTATCCTCTCCATTTCTCTCAAGACATAAGGTACCCTAGGAGGTTTTTTTTAGAGAAAGCCACATTCTTTTTGCAACTGGAGAGGAGATAATAAAATTATAAAACTCATTTCTGGGTTACTGGTCCTGTCGACCCCCTATAGCGACCTGTCAGGTGCTACTGCATCAGCACTATAGCGGGATGATATTAGCGCAACCTAAAATTTCAAATATTGAATTTTTTTCATCGTGTCATCCCATATTAATTTAAGATAGTATATTTGAAAGTTCCCAAATCTGTACCATACTGATGTGCCTTTTTAATAAAGATGGAACAGTTTGTTATACACTTGCTTGAGTGTTTGGATGCAATACAAGGTCACCCTAGATGCTCTAGGATAACAAGAACATGATATTGTTTCTTTGACTAAATTTAGTACAAAATGCATGTATTCCAAGTAGAGGAGGGATTACACCAAAGTAAATTGGAGAAGGTTACGGTGTAAAAACTATGGGGCCTCAAAATGAAAATTTGTACTCTAGCTAGATTCTTGAGGAAGTTACTGACTAGATACAGGTTAGCTAAATGGAAACCTATCATAGATGCCTTGTGTATTCTATGTGTAAACTCAGAAGAGACCTTGGATCATTTATTTTTCAAATGCCCATATTTTGCTACTATATGGGACAGAGTACTTGTACAGTTGGGTACTTAAAAAGGATTAATAGAATGGAAGGATGAAGCAAGGTGGGCAAATGGTTATGGTAAGGCAAAATCTGTGCAAGCCATTTTGAATAGAATTACATTAGCATGCTACTTTTATTTGATCTGACAGGAGACAAATACAAGAATTTTCCAAGAGAAACATAGAGATTCTGAGACACTATTGAGAGTGATTATTCAAGCTATCCACTGTAGAGGTTATGCTTTCACTCATTTGGGCCCAAGGTTGTCTAGACTTAATTTCTATCCCTAAGTTTGAGATTGTAATTGCTACATGATGTTAATGTTGACTTTTGATTAAGTAGTTGGTGGGACTTTTTCAGCACTGCTCTTGCTCTTTGTACGTGATTTCCTACTTTAGTAATAAAATCAGTCATTACCAAAAAAATTGGTAACTAATATGATTAAAGCATTTGATCAAACATCCCATTTAAGCTGGAAAATATTTGTCAAACGATCAAATTTACTTTTTTTTTGAAAATGCTCGTTAAGGTAATATAGTATATATAATCAATGTCTTAAATGGTGTGAAAATAATAGCTATAAGGAGAGGTAATTAAAAACTAGTAATTGTAGGTAGAAAAGAATAAGTAATAAGATTAATATTATTCTTTTTAAGAAATAATTATTATTATATTTCTAACATAGCCCTCTTCTAATCTTAGAGGAACTCTTATAAATTTCACTGAATTTTCTGACTTATTTTCATATTCCTTCTAATGCGAAGAGTGAAATACCAAGATACATTCTTAATCTAACTAAATTTTGCTTTTCTTTAAAATATCTTGAGTTTCCTTCTCTTTAAATCACCTATAACATAGGCACTTACATGGAAAAATTGCCTGCCACGTGCTAGCAAAGAAACAAAGGTTTCAATTATAAGGAAAAATGACTTATCTATGATATAAGAAGAAAATTCTCAAATTTTTGATGAAATGGATAATCCAATAGAAGATCCTTTTTAAGGAATGTTAGAAGAAGATTGTGTGACGTTGGTAGATCATGACAAAGAGTTTATTAATGAGATGGTTGATTTACTAGAGTCATATGAATATAAGGGTGTCATTCTCTAAATAATCTCTTTGAGTTAAATCGAACATAAGTCATGTTTTCTAAAAACTGAAACCTTTATTTCTTTGATATAACTAAATTTTGCGTGATTTACTTTTTAAAAATTATGACTGATTTTCTAGAGTCTTATGAATATAAAGGTGACATTTCTAAAAAGTTTCTTTGATTTAACTAAATTTAATGTGATTTCCTTAAAAAGGACTTCCTTGTTTAAGGGTTAGAAGTTCTATATAATATTTTTAGAGATGACACATTTATATTCATGAGACTTTAGCAAATCAATCATCTCGGGAATAAACTCTTTGTCATTGTCTACCAACATCACACAAACTTCTTCTATCATACCATAAAAAGGAGATAGCATTGAATTATCTATTCCTTCAACAGTTTGAGAATTTTCTTCTTAACTCACAAATATATCATTTATCCTGACTTATACATGATTTTATCAATCAGCAGAAGCCTTAAAATTTTTGATTTATGTAAGTGAAGAAATATTCTATCACTTTATATAATTTTTTTTGTTAGTTTTGAATTCTCTGACAAAAAAACTATCACAGGAATGAAAATTATGGACATGCGTACTCATACTACACATGCTATATATTTTAATGCAGATTTTCCTCCTAGTACCAGTAGGGCTTGCTCACTTCTATGGGGAGCTACATGGATAATTCTATCTCTCCAGACTCCCTCCATCTTTTACTCTTATGTATTTATCATTTCAAGCAGTGTATTAGTATTGAAATAGTTGTTTCAGCTCCTAAACACGTTTGTATATGTGACACTAAATTTTGGGATTGTAATTGGTTATTTTACGCATTTATGTTCTTATATGAATGTAACACCCCAGAAAATCCTAAGCCTAGAACCAGCCCAAAATCCTAAGTGTTTAGCTATCTGAGTTAAGAACAAAAATCACAGACGGTTTCCATAGACCGTGGAAGAGTCCACAGGCCATGGAAGGCCTCCATGGAAGCAAACCTGCAGACCAGAATCTCAGGTCCTGAATCACGAGAAGGATCCACAAACCATGGATGGAACCACGAACAGTGGTTTCCGATCGTGGAATCAGAACAGAGGCTCAATAATTCTCTGAGAACCACATACTGTATCTATAAGCTGTGAAGGGTTCCACAGGACTTGAACCCTATTTGTGGTTATCAGACGTGCATCCTGACAAAAAGATATAGGAAAAGTCTGAAATACCCCAGGGAATTAAATTAGAAAACTACTTGAAAAATTTACGACCTGAGTTCCACGGGTGGGAACCACAGTTTGTGGATACTTCCACAGCTTGTAGAACCCTATCGTGGTTCGTGGGCCTTTTTTTTCAGGCTGCAGGTCAATTTAGGCTGAGAAATTTAGTAAAAGTCCCTAAGTCCCAGAACTGCGGAACCACCGTAGGTTCTACAAGCATCACCCGTTAGTTCAGTCTTAACACCCTGGTTCCTTGTTGGATATCAGACTAGTGGATCTATGTCAGTTATGTTTGTACCCTTGAAAAGGTATGAACACCCTTCCAGTCAGGGTTACAGGTTGGCCCCACAGTTAGCTCAGCTTGGGGTATATCGATTAACAGTAGCTCCCACAGTTTAGATTCAATATTGCATTGACAATGTGTTGAGTTATTCAATATTCAGCTTAGTTCAGCATTATACAGTAGTATGTTTAATACTTGGTCATTGCATCAGCTTACCTTTCAGTCTTATGTTTCAGTTATCATTTATGTTCAGTTTATTTCATCATTTCCAGCTTATCTAGATTAGTGCATATTTTGCATGCTTAGTACATTCAGAGTACTGACACATACTTTTGTGCTACATCATATTATGATGTAGGTTCAGGCGTTCAGCATCTAGACCGCGCCTAGTACGATTCTCCAGTCCTTTCAACATCTCAGTTGGTGAGTCCTCATACTTTGAGGACAAGATTTATGCTTTCTTTATATAGTCGTTACTATAGTTTTTAGACTTTTAGAGTTAGCTAGGGGCTTATCCCAGTAACTCATCTTAGATAGAGGCTTTCAGACATAGAGTTAGTTTCAACTTTTAATATCAGTTTACACTCAGGCTTATGTTATATTCAAAGTTATATGATTGACTTTTCAGTCTTGTGTTATAAAACTAGTTTAGCTTCCGTACAGATATTATTTTGTTAGAAATGCTTAGTACATGTCAGGTCATGTGTTAGCTTGGGGTCACTTGTTTCCTTAAGCACTATGTTGCATCTAGAGAATAGCCTCAGGGCATGACATGGTATCAGAGCATCAGGTTATAGAGTTCTAAGATTTCTAAAAGCTACATCAAGTAGAGTCTTTTTTATGAGTGTGAAGTGTGCCACACTTATGAGAGAGAGAGGCTACGAGGCATTTTTAGAAAAAACTTCACTTCTTTCTTTTCTATATCGTGTTATAGAGTATGAACTCTATTAAATCTTCTTCTAACTCGTGTTCTACATGTTACAGAAAATGCCTCCCAAAAGAGCTAACAGAAAGAGAAATGGCAACAGAAATGGAAATTAGCACCACTAGTTCTGGTAGATCTCTTGAATGAATAGGTCATTCACGTTGAGTTTAGAGCTGCTTTCTAGGTGTTAGGTCAGTCCATGACTGCTCAGGTGAATCAATAGGTTGTGGCATCAGTTAACCCACAGAATATCACAACAACAGTTAGAGTCCAAAACTTCACTCAGATGAACCCTCTAGAGTTCCATGGTTCTAAGGCCAAAGAAGATCCACAGGAATTCCTATACAACATCCAGAAGGTCATAGATATTATGGGTGTTACCCCAGTTGAAAGTGCAGACTTAGTTGCTTATCAGTTTAAATGAGTGGCTCACATCTGGTACAAGGAGTGGAAAGAATCTAGGGGTGAAGATGCAGGCCCAGTGGAGTGGGATTAATTTATGACTGCTTTTATGGATAGGTTCTTCCCACTTGAACTCGGGAATACAAGGTTCAGGAGTTCATCAACTTAAGGCAGGGTAACATGAGCGTGAAAGAGTATTCTCTCAAGTTTACTCAATTGTCAAAGTATGATCTGGTGATAGTTGCTGACTCCAGAGCCCATATGAGTAACTTCGTGTCAGGAGTTTCTGATGATATGGTCAAAAAGTGCAAGACTCTGATGCTGGTAAAGGAGATAGATATCCCTAGGTTAATGACTCATGGCTAGCATATTGAGGAGGAATCAAGGATAGGGATAGAGACTATAAGAGGTCCATAATAGGCAACTTCAGTTATTTTTAACAGAGGTTAGATAGTGGAAATCGCTCTTAGTTCCGGCAAAACTCGTCAGCTCCAGCTCATTCCTTGCTAGTGCCCTAGTACCCAAGTTCAGACAGGATCAGCGGGATAGGGCACCAGTCTCTAAGTCCCAGGGCTATGACACTAGTGGGTGCACTCATCCGATTTATAAGAAATATGGTAGGAACCACCTAGGCGAGTGTATGGCAGGTAGTGGAAACTGTTTTCGGTGTGGCAAGCCAGGCCACAAATTGAAGGATTTCCCAACGGCTTCATAAAAGGGCAGGGATACTCGTTAGCAAAACTAAGCTACCTCTACATCAACTCCAGAAAGTTGCTCAACTCAGTAGGGTGTATCATCTAGTGCAGGTGGTGGTCAGCGCCAAAACAAGTCATATGCTCTTCAGACTCGACTGGACCAGGAGGATTTATCTGATGTGGTCACGGGTACATTACAAGTCTTTCATCTTGGTGTATATGCATTGTCAGAACCTGGAGCTAGAGCTAGACTCTCTTTTGTGACTCCATATATAGTAGTAGACTTTGGTATCAGTCCAGAAATCCTCCCAGAACACTTCTCAGTCTCTACTCCAGTTGGTGATTCAGTCATCACCAGATGGGTATACAAAAATTGCCCAGTCATAGTTTCTTAGAAAGTCACCTCATCCGATCTTGTAGAGTTAGAAATGACTAAATTTGATATTATTCTAGGCATGGACTTGTTACATTCCTGTTATACCTCAGTCAATTGTAGAAATAGGATAGTTCAGTTCCTATTACATAACGAGCTAATCTTAGAATAGATGGGTAATACCGCAGTGCCTGTAGGTCAGTTCATCTCTTACCTTAAGGCCAGAAAAATAATTTCCAAAGGGTGTGTCTATTATCTTGTTTGAGTTAAGGATTCAGATTCTGAGACCCCAACTCTTCAGTCAGTCCCTGTGGTTAGTAAGTTTTGAGAAATTTTTCCAGAAGATCTTCTTGGAGTTCCTCCTGAAAGGAAAATCGACTTTAGAATAGATCTCTTTCTAGATACCTAGCCCAATCTTTTCGTGTGTAAGAAATATGGGTCTCTTAGGATGTGCATCAACTACCGTCTGTTG
This sequence comes from Jaltomata sinuosa, assembly GCA_003996215.1. Taxonomy (NCBI): domain Eukaryota; kingdom Viridiplantae; phylum Streptophyta; class Magnoliopsida; order Solanales; family Solanaceae; genus Jaltomata; species Jaltomata sinuosa. The sequence continues at coordinate 1,417,248 of QJPP01000072.1, forward strand.
AACAAAGTCACAATCAAGACTAAGTATACCATCCCCATGATTGATGATTTATTTGACAAGCTTCAGGATACCAGATGCTTTTCTATGATCGACCTCAAATTCGAGTATCATCAATTCAGAGTCAAAGAATGTGACATTCCGAAGATAGTCTTCAAACCACGGTATGGTCACTATGAATTTGGAGTTATGTCTTTTGGACTAATGAATGCTCCTACAAATTTTATGGATTTAATGAACGGGGTGTTCAAGAAGTACTAGATCATGTTCGTCATCATCTTCATTGATGATATCCTTGTATATTCTTGGAGTGAAGAGGAGCACGCAAATCATTTGAGAGGTGTGTTGCAAACTCTCAAGGATAGACAGTTATTCGCCAAGTTCAACAAGTATGAATTCTGGTTGAAGTCAGTTGCCTTCCTTGGTCATGTGGTGTCTAGTGAAGTTATCCGAGTTGATTCGCAGAAGATCGAGGCAGTAAAAAACTGACCTAGACCCACTTCTCCAATAGACATCAGGATTTTTTTAGGTTTTGCTGGTTACTACAGGAGATTTATTGAGGTATTCTCATCCATAGCTGCCCCATTGACCAGATTGACCAAGAAAAAGGTTAAGTTCCAGTGGTCATATGAATGTGAGAGGAATCCCTAGAGTTGAAGACCAGGTTGACTATAACTCTAATTTTAACTCTGCTAGAGGGTTTAGATGGTTTTGTTGTGTATTGTGATGCATCCAGAGTATGTTTGGATTGTGTCTTGATGCAGCATGGTAAGGTCATTGCTTATGCCTCCAGGAAGCTTAAGATTCATGAGAATAACTACCCGACTCAAGACTTTGAGCTTGCAGCAATTGTCATTGCCTTAATGATTTGGAGACACTTCTTGTATGGTGTCCATGTGGACGTGCTTACAGACCATAAAAGCCTCCAGTATGTGTTCACCCAGAAAGAGTTGAATCTTTATCATATAAAGTGGCTTAAGTTTCTCAAATATTATGATATGAATGTGCTCCACCACCTGGGTAAGGCCAACATAGTGGATGATCTACTTAGAAGACTATCCATGGGTAGTGTGTTACATGTTGAGGAAGAGAGGAATGAATTAGCTTAGGATTTTCATTGGCTTCCTCGCCTAGGTGTTTTCCTTATAGATGAATCAGATGGCAGTGTAATAGTTTAGAACGGGTCAGAATCTTCCTTAGTAGTGGAGGTAAAGGAGAAGCAAGATAGTGACCCCATCTTACTTCAGTTAAAAGGTGCGGTCCATCAGCAGAGAGTAGAGGTTTTCTCCAAAGAGGGAGATGGTGTGCTTCACTACCAGGGTCATTTATGTGTTCCAAATGTGGATGAGTTAAGGCATCAGATCTTGAAAGAGGCTCATAGTTCTAGTAATTTATTCATCCCGGTTCCACCAAGATGTTTCGTGATCTACGGGAAGTCCATTAATGGAATAGCATGAAGAGGGACATTATAGATTTTCTGGCTAAGTGTCCTAATTATCAGTAAGTGAAGTTAGAACATCCAAGACCAGGAGGTGTGACTTAGGATATTAACATTCCTACTTGGAAGTGGGAAGTGATCAACATGGATTTTATTATGGGTTTACCTAGTACTTGCCGATACATGACTCTTGGCTGTCAAGACTACAGATTCAGCTGAAGATTATGCTAGACTCTACATCAGTGAGATAATCAGGTTGTGTGGTTCCTCTTGTATATATCATTTAAGATACGGGCACCCAGTTACATCTCAAATCTAGAGATCATTTCAGAAAGTTTTTGGTACACATGTAAATCTCAGCATAGCATTTCATCCGCAGACGGATGGTCAGGCAGAGCATACCATTGGACTGTGTTAGCCCGCTATAGAGACACCATTGTATCAGTCTACCTTCTGCTATAGCAGCATAGGCGAGGCATTAACTCCGGGCAGTCCCAATTTTGGCTAATTTTACAACATAATCTCATATTTTGACATCACGGACTAACCCCTTTATAATGAGGTTATATCAAAGGTTTGTTGACTGTACTAGTATAATTGCTTATTCTCATTGTGGTTATGATTGTTGTGATATCTGTTATTATTGTGGGATGTACCAGTATTTGGACATTTTCACGGGATTGGTTGATGTTATTTATTAGTTGGCGCAGGTACCACGCCTAGTACAATTCTATATGATTCATTGGTTGGCTCGGGTATCACACTTTTACAGTTCTATGATTTATTAATTAGCTCGGGTACCATGCTTGGTACATTTCTATAATTCATTGGTTGGCTCGGGTACTATGCCTCATACAGTTTCTATGATTCAGTGGTTAGATCGGGTACTACACCAGTATAGTACATGGACAAGAGCTCTTCCACTGCAGGTCATGACTAGTAGGCGACCATAAGACCCTTAGCTTGTGTTTACAGGTTACTTGATATTCATATATGTTGGTTCCTTGTGTGAAACAGGCTGATATATTTTCTTGATATTCATATATGTTGGTTCCTTGTGTGAATCAGGCTTATCTGTTTACTTGATATTCATATATGTTAGTTCCTTGTGTGAACCGGACTTATTTGGTTACTTGACATTTATATATGTTGGTTACTTGTGTGAACCGGGCTGATCTGTTTACTTAATATTCATATATGTTGGTTCCTTGTGAAAATCGGCTTATCGTTTACTTGATATTCATATATGTTGGTTTCTTATGTGAGACGTACTGATCTATTACTTGATATTCATATATATTGGTTCCCTTTAGGAACTGGGATGATCTGTTTACTTGATATTATACATGTTGGTTCCTTGAGTGACCCCGGGGCTTAACTGTTTACTTGACTATGTGCTCAATTTCTAAGGGTAGGTTCTTTAAGTAACTCGAGATGCTTGTAAATTGTCATAGTTATGTCTTAGGGATCCTGGGTGGTCCGAGTTAATTGCACAATATGAGACAAGTCTATGTTGTCTATTATCGGTGCAATTGGTATAAGGTATAGGTCATTATGGTAGAATCATGGTTGTTGACTTAGAGTCTTATCGGGAGAGGCATGTCGACTTGAGACGATGTCTGGGATAGCTTGGTAGCAGGACTGACAAAGACTAGGTGTTACGAATGTGAGATAAGGGTTACTCGATAGTGTTTGTGTGGCACTTATGATGTGGGTAGGTTTGATGGTCTAGCGGTTATCACACTTTAGACCGGAAAGGCGGGGTGTCACCGTCTTGTTAATTATGGCACATAGACTTAGGTGAACTCAAAAATGCTAGGGTGTCAAGGTATGACTCTGTTAGTGGATCAAGGATAGTATTCTCTGAGTGCCTAAATTGGCGGGATGTCAAGATTAAGGAACCTCGGGGGTTGTATTCGTAGAATTCACCGGTATTCTTATAATGAGGTCTGACGTGAAAACATTATGGCTAGTTGGTGACTAGGGTTGAACGTAATGAGAAGGGATATTTTCTATTTCAATGACAAGGCTGGTAATACCTTAAGGTGTTAAGGAAATGTTTACTAAAAGACCTCTGGCTAATAACTCTTAAGTTGTATGTTTCCTTCTGTTTATTTATGTGATGTTTATGTGATTTGATTTGGGTCGACCGATGATGCTTATCGGTACGTGTTGTTTGTATTTATACTACTCTTGCTATACCCTTTTTGGGGTATGGTTTGATTGCAGAATTCAGTAGATGTTTTCAGACTTGACGTGGTAAAGATCTCCAACAGCTTCTATTTTTTGTTTCTACAATGGAAGTTGTGTCTTGATTTTGTACTTTCTCTTAGTAGCTCTTGTACTGTTTAGACTAGTTTCTTGGGAAGGGTTTCAGTGTATTTAAAGTTGTAAGATGATTTTAATTTCTTTAAAGGCATATATGGTTTCTTATTGATTTCCTCATACTTGTTTTAAACGAGTGATAAGGATTCTCCTATCTAGGTGGATTAGAATAGGTATCCACACGATCCGAGTGGTTGGATCGTGACACTTCCACACAAAATGCATAATTTATCCTGACATATCCCCATCGTAAACAACTTCTCTTTGGTGTGTAACCTTTCATGCATTGCAAACTATAATTAGATGAAGCTATGTTTTGGGGTATTCCCCTTATTCCAGACTGGTCTCTACCAAAGATTGTCAGATATGCTTGCTATTTTCCATACATATTTAGCCACTACAGCCTAATTTCATACTACATAATCAGTGACCCCAATCCACCCTCCTTTTTGGGTTTGCACACTATATTTCAAGCTATCAGAGGGGCTTTAGATAAGTGTACTTGCCCACACCATATGAAGTTTCTACAAACTACTGTGATTTCCTTTAGTACTCTTTTAGGCAACAATAATATAGTCGATCAGTATGAGACTATGAGTGCATATGCATGAGCACTGAGTTAATCAATTGTACTCGTCCAACATAAGATAAATTCCTTGATCCCTACATTTTCACCCTAACCACCATTTTGTCCTCCAACATTTCACAGTCTACAACTGATAACCTCTTTGATGTTATAGGCACTACCAAGTATCTGAAGGGAAGTTTTCCTTTAGTGTACCCATTCAACTCACAAAGGTCCTCCACAATCTGGTTCTCCATGTTTGTTGTGAATATATTGAATTTCATGGCATTAGTATGTAGTCCTAAAGTATCATAAAAGGTTCTCAAGCCCCTCAGTATTAGCACAACAGACCGAAATTCACCTTTACAAAACACATATGATTCAATTTTATACCCTTGCATTTAGTATATCAAGTTATATAAACTTGTATACATCGAGTATACGTTGGAGTTCGCTACAAATTAACTATTACAGCAAGACAGATATCAAATTAACCTAATCCTATTAGCTCACCGTATCCTTTGAACTAGTATATCTTAAATTAAAAATGCTACTCCCTCCGTCTCATTTTATGTGGCACACTTTTCTTTTTAGTCCGTCCCAAAAAGAATGTCACCTTTCTATATTTAGAAAAAAAATTAACTTTTAAATTCCCCTTTTACCCTTAATGAAATGATTTACAACAATACAAATATTCAACGATTATTTTGAACCACAAGTTTCAAAAGTCTCCCTTTTTTTCTTAATCACCGTGCCAAGTCAAAGTGTGCCACATAAAATGAGACGGAGGAAGTATTTTTTTATGAATTGAATGTCTACGATACCATCTATTAGATCCCTCATCACTTGGTTACGAGATTTCAATCTATACCTTTTTCTTAAGTTTATGAGCTTAAGAAAAGGAAGTGAAAAAAAGACAGTAAAAGTTACCCTATATTTGGAGTGGTACGTTAAAATTATCATTTCACCATTTTGACATAAAAAGTTGTAACTTGGTAATACTTCTTCTTTTGTTATAAAATATTTAATTTTGATTTGAAAAAAAAAATGAATTGATTTAGTTTAAGATGCTTATAAAATCGAGTACCACTATACAAAAAGTACCGTGGAAATGATTTCTTATGACCTCTTACAAATTGATTAGAAGAAAATGACTTTTTTCGATCTCTTAGGTGTAAAAATTAAGGTATCTTATGTGTAAAATAAACATCTTTTGTAAAAAGAACATAAAACTAAAAAATAAATTTATAAAAAGTCATAAAAATAAATAAAAAATACTGAAATTTATTAATCTTCATCACCGTTAATTAACTAACTTGATTGCACGTCTAATAACAAACATATCAGTAACAATAATCTCTTTTTCTCTCTCATGAGAACTTGTAACGACTATAAAGCGTAATAGGTGTTTCTCCTTGCAAAATGTTACTAAAATTTCCTACTTCGTTCTTTTTCTCACGTAATTTCGCTTGACCATTTCATTTTCGTACCCAAGAAAATGGTTAGAAATGTGAAGAATATTAGATTTCGAAGTAATATATTGGGTCCATATTTTCATTCGTCACAGACTAATAAGGCAATGACAAGCTCTTTATAAGAAAGTTACGGCGCCACTACAGTGAGACTTTCTTGATTCAAGCATGTCACTTTCCACCTTTACAAAATTATATATATGTTCAAATTGCAATCAATTTCATTTGGTCTTTTCTCCATGACTATATGCTGCAGTGACACTACAAATTTGGTAGATTAGATTTTTATAATCTATAGCCAGGCCATCAAAATAATAATTGGCAATTTTTTTATATTTATTAATATTAATATACAAATAACTACTATACATAATTAGTGTATATTTTTTGTATATGTATTAACTAGTTGATGTACTTATTTTTTGCCAAAGCGACTAAATATGTTAAAAGCCCTTTATAGATTACGCTCAAGTCTATGTCAAACAATACCTTTAAAAATGAACTGAAAAGAAAAGTAAAAACATAGATAATGAAAGAAACAAGTCAATATTTTTGAGTGGCTAATGGGATATATATTGCTGGAATACGGAGTTCGTTTAGGCCTTTACTATGTGTAATGTGTATTGCCTCCTACGCTTGGAATTAAGAAAGTGAGTGTTCTTTCGCAATACTTACTAACTTTCCTGTAGAGAATAGCACAAGAAAGGTAAAATTGGGGAGACCTTCTGCTAGCCCAAGATCGTTAACTAAGATCGGAAGATTCAACTAAAGAAGAGGAAACTATGAAAAAAAAGGAAGATTTTAGATAGGAGAACTTGATTATGTAAGAAGACTTCTTGAATTGAGTTGATTACAAATGTACAAAAGCATCGTATTTATACTTGTCCACAGATGCTTCTAGAAATTCATCTAGATACATCTACAAGAAAATCCTAGTAAACTTTATCTTCTAGCACTACTCTGGAATATCTAGAAATTTCTACAAGATGCGAATCCGAAATACTACACTAAGCTATTCTAGAAACTTTACTAAAGAAAAACTATGATATTTATTATTCCAAAAAATTAACTTTGGTCTTTCACACTCCCCCTTAAAGTAATTTTTTGAAGACTACCCCAAGCTTATCTCGGAAGAACTAAAATGAAGCTTTAGGAAGTCACTTGGTGAAGATATCAGCAATATTCTCTTGACTTCGTACTTCCAAAGTATTTATGGTTCCATCAAGAATTTTTTTCTCAGATGAAATTATGTTCCACCTCAATATGCTTAGTTCTCGCATTGAATATTGAATTGTTTGCAAGCTTGATGACACTTTGATTGTCTCCAAAAACTGAAGTTGGCTTTGATATAGATAGATGCAAATCTTCAACAATTCTTTGGAGCCATACGCATTCTTGAGCAGTAAGAGTTGCTGCTTTATATTCTACCTCCATAGTTAATAAAGAAACAGAGTCTTGCTTCTTGCTTCACCAAGAGACACTTGTCCCACCACAGAGAAAAATATAGCTCGAAGTAGATCTTCGTTCATCCATATCATCACCAAAACCAACGTCCGTATAACCAAATAATACCAAGTCATTCTTCTTTTGGACGAATAGGCCCATATCTGATGTTGAGTTGATGTATTTCAGAATCCTCTTTGCAGCTTTCAAGCGTAGCTTTCTTGGTGATTTCATAAATCTGCTGATATATCCAACAGAAAATGCAATGTCTGGCCTTATAATAGTTAAATCCATGATACATCTAACAAGAGCTTGAAAAAGGGTGAAATCTGTAAGAAGCGAACATTCTTCACGCCTTAACCTCATGCTACTCTCTTGAGGAGTAGAGAATTTTTGTTTGTTTCACCCCAATCCTGTCAACAAGCTTCTTGGTGTATGCTTCTTGGGTAACAAAGATTCCTTTACTCGTGTTTGTCACCTCTAAGCCAAGAAAATGATGTAGTTCCCCCCAATTTCTTGATATCAAATTGTAACACCTTGAAATTTGAACCAGCATTTAGACTAGCACTTGAGCTAGTTTTCTGCAGAATTGTAGCTCTATGGAAATAGCCACGGGTCGTGGGAGGTCCTACGGGATGTGAGCCCAGCCTTGGAAGCTTTTCTAGTGAACGCCAGCTCATGGAGCTGGCCCACGGGCCGTAAGGAAGCCCACGAGCCATGAGGGCCAGTTGTGGGACTGGTCCAAAGACCCAGCTAGCCCCTTCCAGACCGAAGGTGAAAGCCACAAGCCGTGGGAGTTCCCATGAGCTGTGAGCCTCAACTCTAAGATTCGTCTATAGGGTCATTGACCCATCCTAGCCTGACGGCCCATACCATGAGCCGTGGTAGGTCCCACGAGCCATGGGGTGGCTTGTCTGACAGAAATATTTGTAACTTTTTGTAAATTTAATTAGGGGTATTTCGATATTTTTTACCCTTTCAACTTCTAAACTAAGTCGTCTTAGTATTTTAGGTGGGATTAAAAGGAAGTTATGACTAAATATCCCTCATTCCCATAAATAGAAATCCTAAGTCTATAAAGAAAAGAAAGAGAAGCGTCCCCTGAAGCTTTCAACTAGGGTTTCTTCTCCAAGTCTCTATCCTTAAGCTTCAACTTGGGATTCTTCAATTTCAGGTATATGAGATTTCAATGAGGGTTATCTTTCACCCTCATACCCAAAAGTTTTAGCTTTTAGTTGCAATTTATTATAGTTCATAATTCTAGGTTTCATACCCAAATTATGCAGTTTTTACAGAATTGATTTTCCTACGTTATTTTATGACTCCTACTCTTGTTTGGATAATTATGCATGAAATCTTGCGAGTCTTTTGCTAAACCTATGTTTTTAGAAGAAATAAGTGTATCCTGAATTTACAGCGTGTCTACATGAATTAGCTTCCTTTAGAACTTAGCTTAGAGTGTCACCATTCAGTATAAACAAAACTTAGTCAGTTTTCAGCATATAGACTTTTAAGAAATCATTTCAGTATAAGTAAGTTCTGACCTAATTTTCTTAGAATATGAGTTTAGGAGTAGTATTTATCACCGAGTTAGACTAGCATCCCAATTTCACCTAAAGTCCCAAAACTACGTGTTATCATAGGTCTATTTAGCACTCCAGTTGGACTAAGTTTTAGTGATCACGCCAGTCATACATTTATACCCTGGCAAGGTATATTGGGTCCTCTCAATGGGGCATATACATCGGACTCTACATTTAGCTCACGTGGTTTATGTGGGTTAATAGTATCTCCCACAGACTCAAATTCAGTGGATGGTACATGACTCTCAGTTTAGCTCAGATGTATCTTGTTATGATTTTTACTTCAGAATATCTTTTCACAATAGTCATGTTTATATTATGGTTGGGTCATTATACTATAGTTTACCTTATGTACTTAGCATGGATTTTAGTATAGTTATCAATATTTTCAACATGTCTAGTTATTTTATTGTTTGCATACCTCATGTGCTCAGTACATTCAAACAACTGACACATACTCTTTGTGTTGCATCCTTTATGATGTAGATTGAGGCGCTCAGACTCTGCATTGTGGTTAGTCTGTTCCACTGCCACATCAGCAATTACCAGTAGTGAGTCCTCATCATCCGAGGATGGATTTTTATGACAATTTTCATTAGTATTTCAGTTTTTAGTGTTTAGAGTTAGATGGGGACTTGTCCCAACAGTTCATCAGTAGTAGAGGCATTCAGACATAGAGTCAGATTCTTAACTTACTTCAATTAGTTTTACTTTTCAGACCTATTGTTATTTCAGAGATTTCTTAGTTAAATTCTAAAAATTATGTTTTTATCAGTTAAGATTTTGCTCAGTCTTATTTATTCAGAATACTTAGTGCTATGACATGCCATGGGTTAGCTTGGGGTCACTTGTAGCTCTAAGTACCGTGTTACGTTCAGGGTGTAGGCTCAGGTCATGACACAAATCTTATGGTAAGGTCTTATTAAAGCGTTGCAACTTCATCATCATTATTTCCTATTATAATCATGTCATACACGTAGAAGAGAACAACCATATGCAAGTCTCCTTATTTTTTATCAAACAAGCTAGGAGCTAAATGTGATGAAACATAGCCACAAAATATAGATATTGAGAAATTTTCCCATGCCATGCTCTGGAGTCTGCTTTAGTCCATAAAGTGTTTTCTTAAGCTTGCAAACATAATTATGATGTAAGTTAGAGACATACCCGGGTGGTTGCTCCATATATATATATATCTTTGTGTCAAGTTCTCCATGTAATAAGGCATTCTTCATGTCAAGTTTCCATAATTTCCAATCGTATGAGACTGCCATGGCTAGTACTATTCTAAGTAAGATCATCTTAGCCATCAGACTGAAGGTTTCTTCGTAGTCTTCACCATACTTTTGAGAAAAGCCTCAAGCAATCAATATTGCTTTATATCTATCTATGCTGCCATCTGCTTTTCTTTTGATCTTGTAAACCCATTTAAAAGAAATGAGTTGTACATCTTTTGGCTTTGGAATAAGGATCCAGATTTGAATTTTCATTAGAACCTCTACTTCATCATCCATAGAAGCGCCCACTCTTTTAATTCTTTAGCTTGTTCAAAATATGAAGGCTCTTCATCATCAATTGGCCCTTCAAAGAAACAAGAATACGTACTAACATAATTTTCATCTCAGAAGTGGGTTGGCTTAACAATATTTCTAGTTAGTCTTTGTTAAATCAATGAATCATCTTCTTTTTGAGTTTCATGTTGTTGAGTTTTTGGACTCCCCCATTTCGCTTAGCTCGTCAGCAACTATATTGTCAGGAGAAATACTTGTTATGGGAAAGTTTGAAACTCCAAGATTCCATATTTTAGATCTCTCTCCTTTCAATGCAACTCCATAATACAAGGAAATTTCATCAAATATGACATCCCGAGAAACAACAAAATGATAAATTTTTGAGTCCATTCACTTCAAACCCTTTTTCCTTACATCTTATCCAACAAAGATGCATTACCTTTCCCTAGGATCCAACTTGCTCCGTTGAGAATCTAGGATATGAACATAACATATAGAGCAAAAAAATCATAGATGTTTGATGCAAGGCTTTTCTCCAAACATTAATTCATAGGGAGACTTCATGTTGTTTGGAGAAAGCGGTATCATATTGATCCCATATGTTGCACATTTCATACCTTCATCCCATAAGACTAGGTAAACTTTTGGCATGACGACAACTCTTACATGTCTCAGTTAAGTATCAAATCTTTCTTTCAGCCACTCCATTTTGTTGTGGTATATCAACACAAGTAAGTTCTCTTTTAATGCCATGTTAATGACAAAAAGAGAGAAATTCCTTAGAAGTGAACTCACCGTCATTATCTTTTCACAACTGCCTTATTCTTGAACCAAGCTTGCTTTCAACAGTTTCCTTGAATTCTATATTTTGAAGACTTCTGACTTGTGCTTCACAAAATAAACTCGTGTGAATCTAGTAAAATCATTAATAAAAATTTGCATATAGAAGTAGCCAGAGAAAGAAGGAGTTCTTATTGGCCCCATCAAATCAGTGTGAATTAGTTCTAGAGGAGCATTGCATCTTGACAAAGATCTATCAGACAAAAGATGATAGGCCTTTTTGTAATGACCCTCTAGGTCATTTTCTTGATTTTTGTGCTTTTTCTATATCTCAAGCCTTCCCACTGCGGCTACAAGTCATTTATGACTTACCGACACTGATGGTTTGATTCTCAAGCTGCTCATTTGTGTTTTAAGCCCATTTCCTTTGCAACTCTTAAGGCTGGTAGAGTTGACTTTGGTCAACATTCAGAGAAGACAGCCTCAGATAGAAATTCGTCCAGCACTATTAGCTCCGAAATATTTACTTTGGACTAGGGGAACCTTTGGTTTGATTCCCGAGGATTTCAGACTCATTTTGGGCTATTGGGTTCCTTTTGGTTAAATTTGGTTTTTAGGTATGGGGCCAACTTTTTGTTAAAACGATCTTTGTTGGGAATTTTATCAATTCCATTGAGTCCAGAATGCCATTTTTTGTAGGGTACCATAGTTTATTTGCGTCTGTGGGACCCAAGATAAATCTCGAGGGTCCATCCAATGACTTTTTAAGTTGTAAAACTTTTGTTGGTTGTTGGTTGTTGGTTGTTGTTGCAGCAATACCCAACCTTTGCCTACTTGAGGGGATGCGGGTGGGTGGGATGTATGCGCGAAGAAGAGGCGTCAGGCATCCCTGCCCTTACCATCACCTATGCGTGGCCTTAGGCGCCTATGCATATCTGCATACCTGGTGGCCAGCCCGTATGCACACAAGAGGGGTGCCTGGCCCTGCCTCTTCTTGCCCATAGTGTGCACATGTGCCAGGACGCCTACACAAGGCCGCATACGCAGTGGCCTGCTCGCATGCGCGAAGGCCTGTGTCTGCACCTATAAAATGTTTTCAACTTCATTTTTGTCTCCTTTAATCTGAAATTTCCATTAACTTTGAGCTTCAAGAGCTAGTCCAAGCTTCAATTTTCATCCCTCATTATTCTGGTAAGTCCCCCTTATTTCCCTTCTCTTTTTTTTTTCATTTAGATCGTGTTATCTTTCGTTTAAATTTCGTAAAAATTCCTTGTTTAAACTCTTGATCAAAGTGGACTTTACGGCTGCTTTGAGCCTCGAAACGAGTCTTGTTTGCACTCAAATTTTGGGCATGAGTTTATAAATCTTCTGTACATATAATTGTAAAATTTAGTTTCCATTTCATTTTGTGCGCCTCGAGGGTCATTTTTTGACCTAATTTTTGGCTCAAAATTCCGTATAGCAATATGGGTGTCATTCTTCTCATCTTGACACCTATTTTGTATTTTTGATAGTATGGCATCATTTTAAGGCTATTCAAAAGGGGAAGACATACGAGTGACGGTTCGTGCTTGTATTTCAGCCCTGAGGTAGGTTACTATTTATTTATCTTAGACCTACATTAGTTAGATTTTATATCTTATGAGTTGCATGAACGTCATGCTAGGTTTTAGGTTAGAGGTAGGCTTAAATCATATTTTTCACTTATTTTATCCATATTCGGGACTATAGAATCATGCTATCATATTTATCCTTAGCTTAAGGGCTTGTAGAGTTGCGATGGCTAGCCTAGAATCCTTAGTGTAACTTTAGGAGGTTTTAGAGGTAGAGTAAGTGTTTTTACTTTTTTTCTTGCTTTATTACCATTTTTGCTCGTTCATTACCATTATTATGTAATTGTGGGCCCGAGGCCATAGCGTAGATCAGACGGAGTTCCAGGTCAGTTGTCTTATTTGGAGGGTATTTTACCCTGGTTGCTTATAAGTATCTGATATTTTCTGAATTTGGCATCATATCTCATACTGCATTGCATGGCAAATGGTTTGAAAATTGAAGAAATATGGGATTTTTGGTTCAAACTTGAGATTTTCTACTTAACCAGTGGTTTTCGAAAGAATGAAAAGTACCACTATTTATGCCGGTTTGGGGGACGTTTCTGGACCCTTTCTCCATTTACTTTTCAGTTGATGAGCTCGATGGATAATTCAGGGCAGCCCAAGGAGAACATATCTGGGTTTTATTTTATAAATATGTTGATGAGCTCGAGGTTAAATTTCGGGCACCGGGGGTACTAGATACCGGGTTTTACTTTTCTACAATGGCTATATTCTGTATCATATCATCTCACAATGCATTGCATTTGCTTATATGTATTTGGAGTGCCTTTGCCTTTACTATCATTATTATCTTCACCGTCAGTTTAGATAGTTCTACTTTCTAAAGTAAGGAGATGCGCAGGAACGATCCCTAAAGCAAAGATTCGGAATGCTCCACGACTATAACTACATTTAGATGGATCCTTGTAGCTAGTTTAATTTCTTGTATCTTATAATATATATTATCTTTCTGAGCTTGGTTGGCCAATGATGCCTACTGGGTACCCGTTGTTTTGGTACTCATACTGCACTTGCATCTTTTTCTGATGCAGCACCTAGTACTAGCCACCCTCGTTGACCCTCCAGTTGCTCGTGGCCAGTTGTTGTTCGGATTGTGGTGAGCTCCCAACGTTTGGAGATTCTCTACTGCATTCCATCATATTTCTATCTATATTTTTGTATTTTGGATAGATAACACTTACTGTATAGCATTATTACATACTTTAGATGCTCTTGTATCAGTGTCACTAGGTCTGAGGGGTGTCTTGTATATGTTTGTCTTCTCGGTCACTTTGGGGCCATTTTTGTATATTTATTATTGTTGGCATGTATATATACTGTTGGCCCCTTTATTGTATGCTTCCCTTCCACTTTCCTTTATTTAAAATATTTTATGGTACTTCCACATTCTTGGGTTGGCTTGCCTACCGGAGGGTTGTGTAGGCGTCATCGCAGCCTGATTTTGGATCGTGACAGAGTGGTATCAGAGTTATAGGTTCACTGGTCTTACCCATATTAGAGCAAAGTATCTAGTAGAGTCTCGTGGATTGGTATGATGACATCTGTTTCCCATCTGCGGGAGACTATAAGGCATTCTTAGGTAAAACTCCATTCTTATTTGATTCCTTATCGTGCGTCTATGACCTTATCAACTTCAAAATATCTTTGTTTCACTCTTTCTCAGATAGTTAGGACGAGATCAGAAGTGGGTGAGGATGAGGCCCCTACACCTACAGGTAGAGCCCCAGCTAAGGGACGAGGTAGAGGTCAACCCAGAGTTCAATGTAAGGGATGGGCTGCGGCCCTAGCTTCGGCCTAGACTAAATTATCATCGCCAGAGCCTGTGATGAGGTTGAGAGGGTACAATATGAGTCAGAGGTCATAGGGATAGCCCATCCCCCGATAGATTTTGTGGCTACACCAGTACTACAGGATACATTGGTTTTCCTGCTTGGGTTTCTGGAGTATATGTCACAGCCAGCAACTTTAACTGGTACTCCAGTTAGTTCTCAGATTATGGGTGAGGCCCAAAATTCAGCCCAGGCAGTGATACAGGGTTCAAGAGCACATCATGCTACTGCGGCTGCCCGACTAGAGGTGTTTCCACTTTCTATAGTTGTTCCACCTATTCCAGTTGGGCCAGGTATGTCTTCTGAGGAGCAAAAGATGCTTGGTCGGTTTTTATGGTTGAGTCCCTCGAGGTTTTCTGGTGATCCTAGGGAGGATGCACATTAGTTTTTGACTAGTTGTCAGGAGAGGTTGCATAACCTTAGGTTGGTTGAGTCATACAGAGCAGATTACACTGTATTTCAGCTGGATGGTCCAGCGAAGCAGTGGTAAAGGTCCTATATAGCTTGTAGACCAACCTTTTTGGAGAAGTATGTACCATGTAGCTTGAGAGAGAGGTTTATGGATGAGTTCACCAAGTTGGAGCAGGGCTCCATGTCTGTCTCAGAGTACGAGGTTCATTTCCATGAGTTGGCTAGGCATGCCACCATAATTCTGCCCACCGAGCATGAGAGAGTGCATCGCTTTGTCAGAGGCTTGACTTTACAACTTCCAGTCCTTTCTGGAGGTGGTGAATCATGCCCTCACTATTGAGGTCATACTTTGCGAGGCCTAAAGGGGCAGCGATAAGAGGCTCCATCATCAGGGTAGTTACAATGGTCTACCATACCAAGGTAGAGGCTTATTTTGTAGAGGTGAGCACCATCAGTATTTTCAGCTGAGCCAGCCTATTCAGGTGGAATTACAGATTATCGAGGGGTAGAGTAGTCAGGGAGCTGTTCAAACTTTGAGAGGTGTTGGTTCTGGGTTCTCAGGCCGAGGTAGTCATTCTGATTCAGCTAGGTCATTGCAGGAGGGTATAGTTGGTCAGGGTTGTTATGAGTGTAACGAGTTGGGTCACTTTTCTAGAAATTGTCCTTCAGCACAGCACCATAGGCGACATGATCAGCTTGTTTAGGCCCCTAGGGCTCCAGCACCACTATCCAGAGGTGGTGTACAAGGTAGTAGGGGTGGTCCCCCCGGGTACTAGAGGTGGTCCTAAGTTTGGTAGATTAGGTGGTCATGGAAATCAGAGCCACATGTATGCAATTCTAGACCGTCCAGAGGTTGAGGCTTTAGATATTGTTATCGCATGTACGATCTCTATTTGTCATTAGTCAGCTTCTGCTTTGTTTGATCCGAGGTCTACATTCTCCTATATGTGTGCATATTATGCTACTTGTCTGGAGTCTGCTTATGAGTTATTGTTTGTGCCTTTGCATGTAGCTACCCCAGTAGAAAATTCTTTAGTAGTGGATCATGTATATCAAGCTTGTGTGGTGACTATTCTTAGGTATGACACGTGGGTAGACCTGTTTGTGCTAGATATGGTTGATTTTGATGTGATTTTGGGAATGGATTGGTTGTCTCCCTACCGTGCAATCTTGGATTGCTTCACCAAGACCATTACTCTATGAATGCCTGGTATCCTTTCTATAGTACGGAAGGGTGTCGATATCCACATAGCGAGCGGAGTGCTATCTTTCCAGAGCGCCTAACAGTTGGTTGGGAAGTGGTGCTTAGCCTATGTTTCTTACGTCTGTGATACTAGTGCCACCATACCTTCACTTGAGTTAGTTCCCATGGTTTGTGGGTATGTGGATGTGTTCCCCTCTGATCTACCGGGTCTTCCTCCTAATCGTGATATTTATTTTGGGATTGATTTTGAGCCAGACATACATCCCATTTCTATTTTACCATATTGGATGCCACCATCCGAGTTGAGGGAGCATAAGGATCAGCTCCAACATTTGTTGAGTATATGGTTCATCAGGCCTAGTGTTTCTCAGTGAGGTGCTCCAGTTCTATTTGTGAAGAAGAAGGATAGGTCCATGTGTATTTGTATTAACTACATACAGCTGAATAAGGTGACCGTTAAGAATAGGTATCTAATGCCGCATATTGGTGATCTGTTTGACCAACTACAGGGTGCAGCGATGTTCTCTAAGATAGACTTGAGGTCCGGTTATCATCAGTTGAGGATTAGGACTGTAGACATCCCAAAGACTATATTTAGGATGCAATACGGCCATTACGAGTTCCTAGTCATGTCTTTTGGGTTAACCAATGCCCCAACAATATTACCAATAACTTCCATTCAGACTCCGTGCTCGAAGGCCTAATCATGCATTCTTCTGTTAATTCTACACAGTGTATACATTTAGCTCATTCGAGTATACTACTCATAAATCATAACCTACCTCAACTAAAGATCTTAGGACAAGCAAGCCACACCACGGATGCTCCTTCTCTTCCTTCATGCCTCAGAATATACAATCATCTAATAACAAGCAATTATAAGAGTAATTAATCAATCACTCCTTAAATAAACACTTTGGAAAAACAAACCCACTAATTCTACCCTTATTCACGGTCTATATCATTACCTAAGGGTTAAGTAACCATTAACTAGTTCTATCAAACTCACTTTATCTCCATCAATGGAGTTTTAATGGTAAAGACCCTATTTTTAATGAACTCAAGGTTCCCAACCACCAAAATTCATGTTTTAGAACAATAATTTCATATTAGGAAAGGTTAATTTGCAATCTAGAAACAATTCTTGGTGATAATACACATACCCATAGGTTTTATCCATATTTTCATGAACCTAGGGTTCTAATCCACAATTCCACCATTAAAGATCATTCTAATGATTCTAAGGTGTTAAAGGATTAATAGAAGAAGAAGTTGATGAAAAAACTTACCTCAACAAAGAATTTTCACCCTAGACTTGGAAAAGTTGCTCCTCTAAGGTTTTAGAATTAAGTTTTGGAGTTATGGGACATAAAACACTAAAAAATGCAGGTATGTATCGCGTCGTTCATCTCAACGAACAACTCTTCCTCGCGATAAGCCCTGCTTCCAGCATAGATACCCTTCATAAAATAGTCATAACTTTTTACTCTAGAAATGAAATAATGAACGATCTGTGGCATTGGAAAGAAGACTCAAAGACCTTTAATTTTGTGGGTACTAAGACACATAACTCTTCTTATGCTAGGAGAGGTTCTCATTTGAAGTTGCACCTAATAAAAACTTCTATCAAAACTCAATCGGCAAGAATGTTTTCAACTCAACTTTGTGCTAGGGTTTTTTACAATCCTAATTCATGACTAATGCACTCTCACACTAAAAAAATGATCCTAACACCCATGGAAATTAATATCTTATGCCTTTACTGAAAATATTTTTAGTAACGATGGAGTGGGTCATTATATTAGATACCAATTTACCATCTCTTCATCCCCGAATGGACATTGGTTGAAGAAAAGGGGCATGAGGTCGGAATGAAAAGGACATTACTCTCAAAGTAATTTATATCAAACCTTACTTGACTTATGGTCAGGGAAGCTTCCCCATCTCTCATCGCAATAAGCCGGGTCTTATCGCGATGAGTCATAATGATGAGGATCAACTCATCATGATAGCTTGTCGCGATGAGGGAACCCTTCATCATGATGAAGTGAAAATTCTAGAATGTCAAAAACTCATCCTCAACCCCTTATTTCACAATACAACCTTGATTTTTAGATATCAAGGATCAATCCCAACACGATAACCACCATGACCAGAGTTCTATGAACCCAAGTATCATCCCAAAACTTCCTACGGGACCCTACACCCCTTGACTATTCGTAAATGAACCCCACACTATAATACAATAATCCATGATACCCCAACCATCTCTTATTCAGAGGATACTAGATTTTTGTTGAAGTTCACCCTAGCCTGAGATTTTACCAACTCTTATTCTAGAGATTTTTCTATTCGGGTGCTTATGACCTTACTTTACTATAACAAATACAACACTACCAAACACTACACCATGATCTATAATTCAACGATAAATAACACAATACCAAGTTTTCAACCAATATCATACTACCCCGAGGTCTGTCATTCTTATACTAGAAAAATATCTAGTATGGTACTTACACTTTAATAATTTTATAACATACAGTACCGCCAAATACTTGTCCCTTCCCGAGCCTACACCCTGGATATAATACAGTGCTTAGAGCTATACAAGTGAGCCCAAGCTAACCCATGGCATGGCACTGTGTATTCTAAATAAATATGTAATGACCCTTCCCATTTTTATGGGTGAGCTATTCGTGCAAGAAAATGGGTTAGAAATCTTTCGGATTGGGGAGTTAAAAAATTTAGGCTAGGCTACTCTCAGATAAAATCTAAGCAAGGTGAGGTCTAGGTTAATATGGAAACGGATTGGCTGAAATGATTAAGTTTGAGCTATTTTTATGTTAGTTAAGGCATTAAGAAGTGTGTAGGACATTTCAGAATTGAATTCAGGTGAGTAGAACTCCCGATATCGAACATGACGTAAAAGGGGTAGTCTGGAACATCTTGGTTTGAGGGTGTATTGTGAAATTGGCAAAACTGAGAGGATTTTTGAGTTTTTATCCCATGTCAGCTGCTATAGCGAGTGACACGCTACTACCATGATGCTGCTATAGCAGAGAAATTCCCGTTATAGCACGAGTCAAGGGTGGTCAACACTGCTATAACGGGCGACTTCTGCTATGGCGGTGCCTCTATAGTGAGATTTGGCCCTTATAGTGAGATTATTCATTGTAAATGCACAAACTTCTCCAAAAATGTTCATTATTTCTCAAGAACATTTTGGGGAGGGTTGTGGCAATTTTAGGCGATTCCCAGCACTTTTCCATCAAAATTCTTTGTTAAGTCTGTATATTGTCCCCGTAAACTAGTACTTCGATTCTTATGGCTTAGAATCATTAGTTACAGGCTTGGGAAAAGGTTTCATGTAACCTAGGTTGGATTTTCTGGTATAAAAAGGGAATGTGGGGATGAAAAACCTTGGGTTCTTGGTTTAAGTTGTTATTTAGGATTCCCATATCGTATTTTACTAGCATAACCATGGAATTGGTAGTAATTAGGTGAAATTATGGTGGGAAGGCCCTAGAACAGGGGGAATGATCATGGAATTGACTTGGGAGTTTGGGAGCTATAATTTGTGATAATATAGGTCATTTGGTTGATAATGTGTTGTATTCTTGTTTTAAGACCACGATCAAGCTAAAGTTTCAAGAAACAGGAAAGCTCTGGTCCAGTAGAGCATTTAGGCTTGAATTGAAGTAGGTGATGGATAACTTGTGACCTAAATTGCATGATGTGTGCATGTTAACTGTTTCATTAGTATTGCTTGCATAATACATGTTTAGGGAATAAGGGAATGAATGTTAAAAAATATCGTGTTGTCAATCTCATGCAATGAACTTATCTTAAATGATTGTTGGTTGTACAAATATGGTTTGTATTCATTGTGGTTGTGATTGTTGTGGTATCTGTGATTCTTTGGCTAGCTCAGGAACCACACCTGGTACAGTTCATTGGTTGGATCGGGTACCATACCTGGTAAAGGTTATTTATTGGCTTGCTTAGGTACCACGTGTGGTACAAATTATATATTGGTTGGCTCGGGTACCATGCCTGGTACATATTTAGTTGTTATTCTATGTGTTGGTTCTATGACTGAACCTGGTTTTTTCATTGTGATGTTATTATTACATGTTGGTCCATGAGTGGCTGGGTTATTGTGTTTAAATGTTGTGGTGGTTCTTGTGTAGACCGAGGTTGTATGTTAAACACAATAGATAATGTCCTAGGGATCCTTGGGTGGTTCGAGTTATGAAATATGTGTTGAAATCATATATGGTATATTAATTGTGTTTCGGACATGTCTCATGTAGTTTTTAGGTCAGGTTAATGACTGGGAGTCTTGCTTATATTCACTGACTTGGTTTATAAATGTTTGTTCAGTTTTACTAAGTTATAGTTGTATATTCATATCTCGTATTTTGGAGCTGGCCAATGATCCTACTAGTACACTGTTGTTTGGTGTACTGATACTGCACTTGCTCTTCTTTTGTTGAGTACAGGGCATGTTCCGGTGAGCTGCATCTTCCAGGCTACCATAGATTCTTCTGTTAGTTCTAGTCCATTGTTCGGACTTAGACTTGCTTTGTTTTGGGGTTGCATCCCCATATTTTAGACATGTTTAGAGTTTTCATACACGACTTTCAGATTCTAGGGGATTGTTTTCTGCAAGCTTTACTATTTTGTTAAGTTAAGATGTGAATCTTGGTTTATCTATTGAATTTGGTTTTTAGCAGCTTAGTTTGTCTAAGTGTTGGACTTACTTATTGGTTCTCCCACCGAGGGTTTAGTGTGGATGCCACTCGCAGTGGGTTATATCATGACAAAGATAGTATCAGAGCTCTAGGTTCATGGATCTCATCATACCAAAATGGATCTAGTAGAGTCTTGTGAAACGGTACGGAGACATTTGTACTTTTCTTTGAGAGGCTACAAGACTTTAGAAAACTATCTATTCTTTCTTCCTTTGTTCTATAACTTGATTCCAATTGGTATCTGATGATCTAAATTGGTATCTGACTTTCTTTATTCTTTTGTCTGCAGATGGTGAACACTAGATGGAATGGAGAAAGGGCAGCAACTCCAGATGTGGGACTGGTAGTTTGTGGGCGAGGAAGGGGTAAGGGAAGGGGGAGAGCGACACCCACCAGGGGTGGAGCTCAGGTAGCAGCTGACCAGAGGCCAGCATCGCCTCCCCTACCCCAGGATCATATTGAGGAGGAGGTTGAGATAGTGCACGAGGATGGCATGGAACCAGAGGTGGCAGCATCGATTGGAGGTTCAGGTCTTCCCTCTATATCTTATGAGGTTATTGAGCAGGTGTTGGCATTACTGAGTGGGTTGGCTGTTACTGGAGCCACTCTCACTATGCCAGCTACTCAGGTTCTGGGTGCCCATCGTGCTACCACTTTAGCTCCCAAGATGGATGACGCTTCAGGTATAGATGCATTCTTCCGTCCAGTGTTAGGCCCTGTCATGACCGAGACCAAGCATGAGTTATTGACTAAGTTCCTGAAGATGAACCTCCTTCTTTCCATGGTACAGAAGATGGGGATGCTTTTGAGTTCATCCTAGATTGCTATGATAGGTTGCACAAGTTGGGGATTGTACAACAACATTGGGTGTAGTTTGTGACCTTCCAGCTGCAAGGTGATGCTAAGCAGTGGTGGAGGGCCTATGTGGAGTGTCATTGTCAAGACCTAAACCGACATGAGTGGCACCCACCCAAACAAGCCAAACATCCCATGCTAACCGATTTCCGGCTCAATGCGTCTGCCACAATATTGGCTTTACCCGGATGATATTGGATGGTCACGTCATAATCCTTCAACAGTTCCATCTACCTTATATGTCTCAGATTCAAATCCTTCTACGTAAACACATGATACAGGCTATAATGGTCTGTGAACACCCGCACCTGGCACCATAGATGTAGTAGTGTCTCCCGATCTTGAGTGCAAAGACCGCCGCTGCCAACTCCAAATTGTGGGTTGGATAATTCTTCTCGTGGGGATTCAATTGCCTTGAAGCATATGCTATAACATTCATGTCCTATATCAACATAGTACCCAAACCCGAATGTGAAGCATCACAAAACACAATGAAATCCTTACCTTCAACCGACAATGATAGGACGGGAGCTGTAGTCAGAAGTGTCTTGAGCTTTTGAAATCTCTCCTCATACTTGTCAGACCAAACAAAAGGTACCTCCTTCTAAGTCAATCTTGTCAAGTGAGAAGCAATGGAAGCAAAGTTCTTGACAAACCTGCGATAATAGCCTGCAAGACTCACAAAACTCCTAACCTCAGTCACAAAACTAGGTTGGACCCAATTCTTAACTGCCTCAATCTTTTGGGGATCCACCTTAGAGCTTCTAGCATATCAATTATTTCTGCCTCTATGTTAGTCCTGAGCCCTAAGTCTTCCCCTTGAGCATAAATCAGATTACCTGTGATGAGATGCTGGGAATCCTGTTGAGTTCTTACGCTTTCATGTTGACAACTCAATTCATTCGATTACTATAGGGATGAACACAATCCGGAATATGAACCATAAAAGAAACCATCACACCTTTTACTAAAACCACATGCCCTAAGAAAGAAACCGAAGACAATTAAAATTCACACTTTGAAAACTTGGCATACAATTTATGGTGGCTCAATATCCCCATAACAATGTGAAGATGCTCTGAATGCTCCTCCTTACTCTTGGAGTACATCAGAATGTCATCTATAAACACAATCACAAAGGAGTCCAGGAACGAGTTGAACACACCATTCATCAAACTCATAAATAATGTCAGTGCATTCGTCAACCCAAACAACATTACCAGGAACTCATAATGCCCATATCGAGTCTAGAATGTCATCTTAGGTATATCCTCAGGCTTAATCTTTAGTTGATGATACCTTGACCTCAAGTCAAATTTAGAAAATACCAAAGCACCCTGCAGCTGATCAAAAAGGTCATCAATGCAGGGTAAAGGATACTTATTTCAGATGGTAACATTGTTTAGTTGCCTATAGTCTATACATATCCTCATACTACCATCTTTCTTTTTCAGAAATAAGACTGGAGCACCCCAAGGTGAAGCACTGGGATGAATAAATTCTTTATCTAGAAGTTCCTGAAACTGAGTTTTAAGTTCTCTCAACTCTGTCGGAGCCATACAATAAGGAGGAATAGAGATTATGTGAGTGCCCCACTCCAAATCGATACAGAAGTCAATGTCCCTGTCCGGAGGCATGCCAGGAAAATCCGCCAAAAATACCTCCTGAAATTTAAAAACCACTGAGACATATTCAATGGAAGGAGACTTCATACTAACATCCCGAAAGTGATCCAAGAAGGCTGAACAACCTTTCCCCACTAGCTTCCTAGCCCGAACAAAGGATATAATCTTCACCGGCTTAGGCTTGTACAAACCTTCCCACTTTAGTCTATCCCTACCTAGAATCTCTAGAGTTACTATCTTAGAACTACAGTTTAACATAGCATGATACGTAGATAGCCAAGTCATACCCAAATAACATCAACATCCTGCATATCCAGAATAACAAAATCTACCCAAATATGAAAACCTATAACCACCACAAAGCAAGTACGATACACATGGGTCACTACCATAGACTCCTCAACTGGGATAGAAACATGAATATAGGAATCAAGAACATCACAAATCAAGTCCAAACCCAAGGTAAATTTAACAAATACATATGATATATGGAACCTGGATCAAATAAAATAGAAGGCATCCGGTCACAGACTAGAATTGTACCTGTTATCACAGCATCTGATGTCTCAACCTCAGATTTCCCTGGGAAGGTATAACAATGGGCTCTGTCATTAATCTGGGAAACCTCTCTAGCTTGTTGTGCCACTCCCCTTCCCTCATTACTATTCCTTTTATTTCAACGACCTCTTTGAAAGTTCCCTCACCCACCCTGTTGGCGTCCCCTGCCATGGCCACCTCCACCTGCTGGAACTATAGCCTTAGTCTATTGGTGCACTTGATTTCCTACCTGTCTGAGAGGGCATTCCCTCTTGAAATGAGACAGATCACCATAATGAAAACTTCCATGATCAAGGGAGGGACTGCTGGCAGAAGTATAAGAAGCCCCCTGGCCTCTAGGAGCTGAAAACTACTTATTGGACCCTGAACGACCACCTGCAGAAGCTGGCAGGGCTAACTTAATAGGGCGATCTAAATAAACCTGATGATTGGGACCCCTGGAGTAAAAACCACTAAAATTAACCTCATTCTGGGACTTCATAGCTAACACCTTAGCCTGCTCAACCTGTCTGACCCTCTCCAGTTTCTTTACATATTCAGTCATCTCATTAAAGTTTTTCCCTACCAAAGTCATATGAACAGATAAAACCTGCAACTCAGCAGGTGGCCATTCAGGGGCTATTTAGCAGTTTCCAGCTCCTAGAGGCTAAGAGACTTCCTATTCTTCTGCCAGTAGGCCCTCTCTTGAGCGAGGATGTTTCTATTATGGTGATCTAGGTCATTTCAAGAGGGAATATCCTCTGAGGTAGGCAGGTAATCAAGTGCAGTAGCAGACTAAGGTTGTGGTTCAAGCAAGTGAGGATGGCAATGGCAGGGAATGTCCATCGGGTGGGCAAGGTAATAATCAGGGAGGTCGTGGTGGTAATAGAGGAAGTGGTAACACATGGAAGGGTGGAGCGTAGCCCGCTAGAGAGGTTGCCCGGATTGATGATAGAGCTTATTGTTATGCCTTCCCAGGCAAATTTGAGGCTGAGGCATTTGATGTTGTGATAACAGGTACTATTCTCATCTATGACTGGATGACTTCTATTTTATTTGATCCGGGTTCCACTTACTCTTATGTATCTGTTAGATTTTCCTTGGGTCTAGATTTGATTTGTGATGTTCTTGATTCTCCTATTCATGTTTCTACTCCAGTTGGAGAGTCTGTGATAGTGACCCATGTTTATCGTTTATGCTTTATTATGTTTATGGGTTTTCAGACTTGGGTAGGTTTGGATATATTGGATATGCTGGATTTTGATATTATAT
This sequence comes from Jaltomata sinuosa, assembly GCA_003996215.1. NCBI lineage: Eukaryota > Viridiplantae > Streptophyta > Magnoliopsida > Solanales > Solanaceae > Jaltomata > Jaltomata sinuosa. Next base: position 1,442,468 of record QJPP01000072.1, read on the forward strand.
TGGGTATGACTTGGTTGTCTCCTTATTATGCTATTTTGAACTATAATTCAAAGATAGTAACTCTAGAGATACGGGGTATGAATAGACTAGAGTGGGAGGGTGTGTATAATCCTAAGCCAGTGAAGATCATATCCTTTGTTTTGGGATAGAAAGCTAGTGGGGAAGGGGTATTCAGCCTTCCTGGCTCATCTTTAGGATGTTAGTGCAGAGTCCCTTTTTATTGAGTCGGTCCCCGTGGTTTCAAAATTTTAGGAGGTATTTCCTATGGATTTGCCTGGTATGCATATGGACAGGGACATTGACTTTTGTATTGATTTGGAGTTAGGCACTCGCCCAATCTCCATTCCTCCTTATCGAATGGCTCTGGCAGAGTTGAGTGAACCCAAAACTCAACTACAGGAACTTCTTGATAAGGGATTTATTCATCCCAGTGTTTTGCCTTGGGGTTCTCCAGTCGTGTTTGTTAAGAAGAAGGATGGTAGCATGAGGATATGTAAAGATTATAGGCAGTTGAACAAGGTTACCATCCAGAATAAGTATCCCTTGCCCCACATAGATGACCTTTTTTATCAATTGTAGGGTGCTTTAATATTTTCCAAAATTGTCTTGAGGTCAGGGTACCATCAGCTAAAGATTAGGTCTGAGGATACACCTAAGATGTCTTTCAGGACTCGGTATGGGAATTATGAATTTCTGGTAATGTCGTTTGGGTTGACCAATGCGCTAGAAGTCTTTATGAGCTTGATGAATGGGGTCTTCAAGTCATTCTTGGATTCTTTTGTGATTGTTTTTATCGATGATATTTTAATTTACACCAAGAATAAGGAGGAGCATGCAGAACATCTTCGTATTGTTTTGGGAATTCTGAAGGAAAAGAAATTGTATGCTAAATTTTTGAAATGCAATTTTTGGTTATCTTTGGTTGCCTTCTTAAGGCATGTAGTCTCAGAAAAGGGGGTGATAGTAGATCCCTAGAAGATTGAGGCAGTTAAGAGTTAGGTCCGGCCTAGATCTGTGACCGAAGTTAGGAGTTTTGTGGGTCTTGCTAGCTATTATCGCAGGTTTGTCAAGAATTTTGCTTCTATTGCTACTAACTAGAAAAGGTTGAATCAGAAGGAAGTATCATTTGTTTGGTCTGACAAGTGTGAAGAGAGCTTCCAAAAGCTCAAGACACTTTTGACTACAGCTCCTACTCTATCACAGTCGGTTGAAGGTAAGGACTTTATTATATTTTGTGATGCTTCACATTCAGGTTTGGGTGTTGTTTTAATGCAGGACAGGAATGTCATAGCCTATACTTTGAGGCAATTGAAGCCTCATAAGAAGAATTACCTGATCCATGATTTAGAGTTAGCAGCGGTGGTATTTGCACTTAAGATATGGAGCCACTATCTCTATGGTGTCAAGTGTGAGGTGTTAACAGACCATCACAGCCTGCAGCATGTGTTTACACAGAGGGATCTGAATTTGAGACATAAGAGGTGGATAGAGTTTTTGAAAGATTATGACGTGACCATACAGTATCATCCGGGTAAGGCAAATATGGTGGAGACGCATTAAGCAAAAAAAACGATAAGCATGGGAAGTTTGGATTATTTGGGGGTCTCCAAGCGACCCTTGGCTAGAGAGATTCAAACTCTAGCATCCAAGTTCATGCAGTTGGGAATTTCATAAAAGGGTGGAGTGTTGGCCAGTATTGAGGTTAAGTCCATATTTCTGTAGGAAATCAAGTCCAAATAGTTTAAGGATGTACAATTGAACAAGCTCCAGAACAAGGTGGTGTCTGGGGAGACCTTAGACTCCACACTTGATGCGTATAGGGTGTTGTGTTTTAGAGGGCATATATGTGTCCCTCGGGTTGATGACTTAGTTCAGAATGTGTTAGCAGAAGCTCATGGTTTATGATACTCGATTCATCCGAGCGTAACTAAAATGTACAGGCTTTTAAGGCAGCTTTATTGGTGGGCTGGGATGAAAAATGACATAGTACAATATGTGTCCAACTGTCAGAATTGTCAGTAGGTGAAGTACGAACACTAAAGGAATGCAGGTTTGCTTCAAAGAGTGCCTATTCCTGATGGAAGTGGGAATGGATAGCCATGGACTTCGTGGTAGGTCTTCTTAAAACCTTGAGGAAGTATGACTCAATTTGGGTCATCGTGGACAGGCTGACTAAATCAGCCCATTTCATTCCATCCGGGGTGGATTATAACTCTCAGTAGTTGGCCAAGATCTACGTCAAAGAGATAGTAAGGTTTCATGGGGTGCCACTTTCCATCATTTTAGACAGAGGTATGCAGTTTACTTCTAAATTCTAGGGCATGTTACATGAAGAGTAGGGATCCCAACTCACTTTTAGCCCAGCCTTTCATCCTCAGACTGATAGACAGTCGGAGAGGATGATTCAGTTTCTTGAGTACATATTGAAGGCATATGTGATTGACTTCAGGGGCCATTGGGATCAGTTCTTACAGTTGTGTGAATTCTCATACAACAACAGTTATCAATCAAGTATTGACATGCCACCATTTGAGGCATTTAATGGGAGAGGGTGTAGATCGCCCATAGATTGGTTTGAGGAAGGTGATATGAAGCCTTTGGGCATTGATTTGGTAAAGGAAGCTCAAAAAAAGTGAAAGATATCCAAACCAAACTATTGGTAGCCCAAAGCAGACAAAAGGAGTATGTTGATCGTAAGGTAAGGGACATGTCATTTCAGGTTGGTGAACAGGTTCTGTTGAAGGTATCACCCATGAAAAGAGTAATAAGGAGAAGGGTAAGCTTAGCCCTCAGTATATTGATCCATTTGAGGTTCTCGAAAGTATGGGGCTAGTAGCTTACAGGTTGGAATTGCCGCCCAGTTTGTTCGGAGTCCATCCAATCTTTCATGTATCCATGTTGAAGAGATACAATGGGGATGGTGATTACATTATCCAATGGATTCAATCTTGCTAGATAAAAACCTTAAGTATAAGAAGGAGCCTGTTGCTATTCTTGATTGAGATATCCGAAAGATGAGTACACACAAAATTAGATCGTTGAAGGTTCAATAGAAGAATCATCTGGTTGAAGAAGCCACTTGGGATACTGATGTTGGGCATATATATATGCCCATTTATCATATTTTACCCATGTTTACCTTATGTTTTGAGAACGTTACCTACTATATATTGTGTGTTTTGATTGGAATTGCTATATGTTGCACTAAGACACATGATTAGATACTTGCAGGCAAAATGACGTGGGAAATGACCACGAATAGGCAAAACAGAAGGGTAAAGCATGGAAGTGATGTAGAGGAATGATCGGGAGCAAACAAGAAGGTGAAAATAGGTCGGGCGCACACCTGGCGCGGTGCCCTAGGCCTTAAACTACTCCAGAGCCTTCCTGGCGCCTTCCAGGTGCGGTGCCCCAAAGGGGAACCCAGTTAGGCGCTATACTGGCTCAGCGCGCCCGACCTCAAACAACAGAGGCCCGATCCGACCGCTATCCAGGCGCAGTGCGCCAGAGGTCAAACTGCCGCAGGACACTCTTGGTGCCTTTCAGGCGCGGCGTGCCAGCAGGCATCTCGATAGACTTTTTCAGCTTTTTCTCTTCCGATTTCAAGAAGGAAAAGGGGTTATTTCCCAAACCCTATAAATAGAACCGTGTACGTTTTTTGAGGGGTTCCGTCATTATATTGGAGAGCAAGAGGCAAGAATAGAGTTCACCATTAGGTTTCTTTTCTTCTTCCTTTTTCTTAGTCATACTTTGGATGAAACAATATTATCTTTGTTATTCATTGTAGTATGAGTGGCTAAGAACCCTTGTTCTGGGGTTACGACTACAAACGCATGACTATTTAGTATTGAATGTGAATTGATTGTTCGTTTACCACTATTAGTTGTTCTTATATTCTTGTTTTAGTATTTTGATGCTTGGCAGCCATTAAAATAAACATATAACCTTGTTGTGAACTCAAGAGAGGAATCAACAAGGTAGACCGAGGAATATAAGGAGCAAGACCTCTCTTTTGTAACGTAAGGGGTAGGTTAGCGACTAGGATGGATATATACCTAGAACGCCTTGCTTGGTTCATACGGGAAGAAATATAAATGCTTTTAAAATAAGATGTCATATCCCCGCTCAATGATGTAGTTGTGATGCTATTTTGAATAGGCAACTAGAGGCTCGAGAGACCATAGTTGTAATATCAACCCGAATCAACAACTAGGTGAATGAACAAGTTAATTCACGTGATTGCAACTTAGGATTGTGTAATAAATCTGTAACCCTGGAATTCACTCTAAACTTGGAATCAACAATCATTACTTATTTGTAATTCATTTTTTCAATTTACTTTAATTTGTTAATTACTACAAAAATCATCTGTGAATTACTTTCATACTTGTTTATTTAAGCTGTGTATGAATAAGGTAGAATATTTGCTAAATCACAAGTCTCTTGGGTACGATATCTGGACTAACCAGTTCCTATTACTTGGACGACCACGTACACTTGCGTGTGAGTGGAAATCAACCAACACATACCGAGAAGGACATGCGGGACAAGTACCCTTAATTGCTTGAGGATTTAGGTACTACTTTCTTCTAGCTTAGATCTTTTTTTTATTTGATCATTTGGGGACACGATGGGTAAATTGGTATCTATTGTAATGATCCTTTTTGTTGTTATAGATGATCTATTCGTGGGATAAAATAGGTTAGAAATATTTTGGGTTGGGGAGTTAAAAAATTTGGGCTAGGCTACTCTCGAATGAAATCTGAGCAAGGTTAGATTTAGGATAATCCAAGAAAGGATTGGGTGAAATGATTAAGTTAGAGCTAGTTTTTATATTAGCTAAGGTGTTAAGGAATCTGTAGGACTTTTCAGAATTGAATTGGGGTGAGTAAAACTCCCGATATTGAACTTGACGTAAAGTGGTTGGTCTGGAATGTCTTGGTTTCAAGGTGTGTTGTGAAATAGGAAAAACTGGGAGGATTTCCAAGTTTCTATCCCATGTCATCCACTATATTGGGTGACACGCTGCTACTGTGATGCTACTATAGAAGAGAAAATCCCGCTCTAGCAAGAGTCAGGGGCGGTCAACTCTGCTATAGCAGGTGGCTTCTGCTATGGTGATGCCGCTATAGAAGTATTAGTCATTGTAAATGCAGAAACTTCCCCAAACACGTTCATTATTTCTCAAGAATATTTTGGGGAGGGTTGTGGCAACTTTGGGCGATTCTCACCACTTTTGCACCAAAATTCTTTGTTGAGGTATGTATATTGTCCCTGTAAACTAGTACTTTGATTCCTATGTCTTAGAATTGTTAGTTACAGGCTTGGGGAAGGGTTTCATGTAACCTAGGTTGGAATTTTTGGTGTAAAAGGGGGATGTGGGGATGAAAAACCTTGGGTTCTTAATTTAAGTTGTTATTTAGGATTCCTATACCATATTTCACTAGCATAACCGTGGACATGGTAGTAATTAGGTGATATTATAGTGGGAAGGCCTCAGAACAGAGGGAATGATCATGGAATTGGCCTGGGTTTGGGATTAAGTTATAATCTGCGATAATATAGGTCATTTGGTTGATTATGTGTTGTATTCTTGTTTTTAGACCACGATCAAGCTAAAGTTTCAAGATATGAGAAAGCTCCGGTCCAGTAGAGCATTAAGGCTTGAATTGAGGTAGATAATGGTTAACTTATGACCCAAATTGTGTGATGTGTGCATGTTAACTGTTTCATTAGTATTACTTGTACAATACGTGTTTAGGGAATAAGGGAATGAATGCTAAACGATATCATATTGTCAATCTCATGCAATGAAGTTGTCTTAAATGCCTGTTAGTTGTACAAGTGTGGTTTGTATTCATTGTGGTTGTGATTGTTGTGATATATGTGATTTTTTGGTTGGCTTGGGTACCACGTCTGGTACAGTTCATTAGTTGGATCGGGTACCACGCCTGGTATAGTTTGTTTATCGGTTAGCTCGGGTACCACGCTTGGTATAGATTATATATTGGTTGTCTCGGGTACCTCACCTGGTACATGTTTGGTTGTTCTTATGTGTGTTGGTTCCATGAGTAAATTGGGTTTATTCATTGTGATGTTATTATTAGATGTTGGTCCATGAGTGGTCGGGTTGGTGTGTTTAAATGTTGAGGTGGCTCTTGTGTAGATGGGAGTTGCATGTTAAACACCATAGATAATGTCCTAGGGATCCTTAGGTGGTCCGGGTTACTTGAAATATGTGTTGAAATCATATATGGTCTGTTAATTGTGTTTTGGACATGTATCATATAGTTGTTATGTCAGGTTGATGATTGGGAGCCTTGCTTATATTCACTGACTTGGTTTATACATGTTTGTTCAGTTTTACTAAGTTATAGTTGTATGTTCCTATCTCATATCTTGGAGGTGGCTGATAATCCTACCAGTACACTATTGTTTTGTGTGCTGATACTGCACTTGCTCTTCTTTTGTTGAGTACAGGGAATATTCCAGTGGCTGTTGCGCGACCTCAATTGTGATACGGACGATTTATGAATCTAAGGGGGAGATGCATCTTCCAGGATACAATGGATTCTTCTATTAGTTCTAGTCCATTGTTCGAACTTAGACTTGCTCTGTTTTGGGGTTGCATCCCCGTCTTTTAGACATGTTTAGAGTTTTGGTACTCGACTTTCAGATTCTAGGGGATTGTTTTCCGTAGGCTTTACTATTTTGTTGAGTTAAGATTTGAATCTTGGTTTATCTATTGAATTTGGTTTTTAGATGCTTAGTTTGGTTAAGTGTTGGCTTTATTAATTGGTTCTCCCACCAGGGATTTAGTGTAGGTGCCACTCAGGGCTGGTTAGGTCATGACAAAATAAGACTAAAAGGAAGCTAAACTGGTAAAAACATAAGTTTTAGAATTTAACTGAGAAATCTCTGAAATAATGTTAGTTTGAAAGACAAAACTCAATCTGAAATAAGCTGAATATCTGACTCTATATCTGAAATCCTCTACTACTGATGAGCTGCTGGAACAAGTCCCAGCTAACTCTAAATATTGAAAATAGTAAGAGAATGTCACCTAGTAACTGTTGAAGTGGCACAGAATTGTACTAACCGTGCTGTTCAAAACTGAATGTCCGAACCTGATATTATAAAATTATATAGTGCAAAGAAGTATGCGGTCAGTACTTTAAATATACTGAGCATGTGAGATATAAAACTATAAAGTAACTAGACATGGTGAAAATGTTGATAACGATACTGAAATGCAAACTGAGTGCAAAACTGAACTGTAGTACAATGACCCAATGATAACCTGAGCATGATAATTATGAGAGATAATCTGAAGTAAAAAGCATAGTAAATATGCAACTGAACTGAACAAAGGGTCATGTACAATCTACTAAGTTTAAATCTGCGGGAGAGCTTGTTAACCGACATAAACCACGTGAGCTAAACATGGAGTCTGATGTATACGCCTCATCAAGAGGGCCTAATATACCTTGCTAGGGTATAAAGGTATGACTGGAATGATCATTAAAACTCAGCGCAAATGGGGGATAAATAAACCTCACGAAGTTCTGGGACTTCAGGTGAAACTAGGACCCTAGTCCAACTCGGTGCTAAGTACTAGTCCTAATTGAAATTTCTGATAGCTCGTTTTGGGTCTGAACTTAACTTAACTTAACTGATTCTGAAGACTAAATGCTGAAAAATTGACTGGGTTCTATTTAATCTAAATGCTGACAATATAAGCTAAATTCTGAGGGAAAACTAGATTAGGAGAAATTTTTGAAAATTCAGGCTAAAATTCATTCTTCCAAAAATCTAGGGTGAGAAACTTATTTACAGGATTTTATACAAAACCATTCTAATGAGGATAATAAGCATATAGAAATATCAAGACATCAAATTCATAGGAAATCACACGCTTGGGTAAGAACCCTAAAATCATGAATTTGTATGAGTCGCAACTGAAAGCTAAAACTTTGGGCATGAGGGTGAAAGAGAACTGTCATTGAAATCCCACATACCTGTTTTTCAAAAACATTGAATAATCTTGAATGTGTGGAAGCTTTGGAGAAAAATCCCAAGGCTTAATGTTGAGAAAAGATTGCTTCTCTTTTGTTTCTTTCTGATGTTAGTCAAGAGAATGAGGGGATGGGGTCGACTTAGTCTAATAAAACCCCTCCAATAGGCTTAAGACGAATTAGTTTAGGAATTATAAGAGTGGGAAACGTCTAAAATACCCTCGAGAAACAAAACTGAAAAACTGCTAAAAATTTCAAAATAGGGGACCCGTGGACACGAACCACAATACGTGGAATGGACCACGGCTCATGGTCCATGGTTATGGTTCTCAAGGGTTTTGGCAGGCTGCGGGTCTGATTTCCACGAGGGGACACCATGGATTGTGGTCTAATCCACAGTCTGTGGATCCCTTTCATGGATCTCAGACCAAGTGTTGGTCTTCAGTACTTATTCCACGGGTGGAGACCATAGGTCGTGGATTGTTCCATGGTCCATGGGACCCTCTCATGGTCATTGTCTATCATTTTTGGCAGACAAACTCTTTTTGGTAAAATGTTGATAACTTTTTACTTTGAACTCCATTTAATGCACGATCGATGGTGTTGGAAATAAGACTCGAAGATCTTTAATTTGGTGGGTACTAAGACACCTAACACTTCATATTCTAGGAGGAATGATTGTTTGAAGTTGACCCTAGTTGAGTGTTGGCTTAGAAACTTTTGGGGTGTTACAATATATCTCCCTTGGGACCATTCGTCCTCAAATGAAGACTAAAACAGCTAAGATTGGAGGGAAAGAGATGCAATACCACCAACTGAGTTCTAAGAGATAAAGTTCTAACACAATAACTGAGTTCTAACTGAAATATAACTTAACTAAATTCATGAGACATGAATGCATACTAGGAGCATAAGAACAAATGATGAGAAATACTAAGGAGGAAACTATTACCTCAAACTGGAACTATACTGGAAGGAAAGAGGTGAGGGTACTTGGTCATCATGTCTGCTTTTACTTTCCAAGTAGCTCCCTCGACTAGTTGATTCCTCCAAAGGACTTTCATTGATGCAACTTCCTTATTCCTTAACTTATGAATCTGATGGTAAAGAATCTTAATTGGGACTTCTTCGTAAAAGAGACTGTCCTTCACACCCACATTCTCTAATGGAATAATTGAGGCCTGATCACCAATGCACTTCTTCAACAAGGACACATGAAAGACTGGGTGCACTAATGCTAACTCTGCTGGCAACTCTACCTCATATGTTACCCTGTCGATTCATGTCACAATCCTATAGGTACCTACATATCAGGGACTAAGCTTCCCCTTTTTACCAAACGTCACCATTCCCTTCATAAGTGAAACCTTCATAAACACCGAATCATCAACTGTGAACTCTAAGTCTCTTCTCCTAACATCTGCATAGGATTTATGATGACTCTGGGCTACCTTTAACCTCTCCCTAATAAGTTGAACCTTTTCCATAGTCTCATGAGCTGAATCTGGCCCTATCAAAGCAGCTTCACCTACTTCAAACCATCCAATAGGTGATCTACACCTCCTTCTATAAAGTGCCTCATAAGGAGCCATCTGGATGCTAGAATAGAAGTTGTTATTGTAGGCAAACTCTATAAGAGGTAAGTGATCATCCCAATTATCCTTGAAATCGATAACACAAGTCCTCAACATGTCCTCTAAGGTCTGAATGGTATGCTCTGTCTGGCCATCTGTCTGTGGATGAAATGTTATACTAAGATTTATTTGAGTGCCAAGACCTTTCTTGAAAGACTTCTAGAACTAGGATGTAAACTAAGTGCCCCTCTCTGAGGTGATAGATAATGAAACCCTATGCAATCTGACTAATCACAGATATAAAGTCTGACATAATCCTCTACTGAGTCAGTAGTCTTGACAAGCAAAAGGTGGGATGATTTTGTCACCCTGTCTACTACCACCCAAATTGAATCCTGTTGTTTGCGAGTACGAGGTAAACCTGAAATGAAGTCCATATTGATCACTTCCCACTTTCAAGTAGGAATGTCAATAACTTGAGTCATACATCCCGGTCTCTGATGTTCTACTATCACCTCCTGGCATTTTTGATATTTAGCCACAAAAAATCTGCAATGTCCCTCTTTATGCCATTCAACCAATAGACTTCTTATAGGTCACGGTACATCTTAGTGGCACCTGGATGAATAGAATACCTAAAGTTGTGAGCCCCTATCAAAATCCATAGTATCAAATCATCAACACCTTAAACAGATAACTGACCCTGATAACAAAGCACACTATCTCCTCCTTAGGAGAAAATCTTTATTCCTTGCTGGTGGAAAGCACCCTTCAACTGACGCAAGATAGGATCACTGTCCTGTTTGTCCTTCACCTCAACTACCAGTAAAGATTCTTCCCCATTCTGAACCATAACACCACCATCAGCTGAATCGGTAAGGCGAACCTCTAAATGCGCAGGCCTATGAACATCCTTAGCCAAATCCTTCTTCCTTTCTTCTACTTGTGACACACTACCCATAGACAACCTGCTAAGTGCATCAACCACAATATTGGCCTTACCCTGATAGTAAACCACACTAATGTCATAATCCTTAAGAATCTCAAGCCACCTTCTCTGTCGAAATTCAACTCTTTTTGAGTGAACACATACTGTAGGCTCTTATGATCGGTAAACACATCCACGTGGACACAATACAAGTAGTGCCTCCAAATTTTCAAGGCAAAATACACTACTGCTAACTCAAGATTATGGGTCGGGTAGTTTTTCTCATAAACTATAAGTTGTCTAGAAGCGTAAGCAAATGACCTATCATGCTGCATCAAAAGACAACCCAAGATAACTCTAGATGCATCACAGTAAATAACAAAGCCGTCTAGGCCCTTTGGCAAAGTCAAAACTGGAATTGTAGACAACCTAGTCTTCAATTCCTAAAAATTCATTTCATAATCATTGGACCACTGAAACTTAACCTTTTTCTGAGTCAACCTAGTCAACGGGGCAGCAACAGACAAGAACCCTTCAACAAATCTCATGTTGCACCCAGCCTAACCTAAAAGATCCTAATGTGTGTCAGAGAAGTGGTCCTAGGCCAGTTCTTTACTGCCTCTATTTTCTGAGAATCTACCCGAATGCCCTCATTAGACACCACATGAACAAGAAATGCAACTGACTTCAACCAAAATTCACACTTGCTAAACTTACCAAATACCTAGCGATCCTTAAGAGTTTGCAAAACAACCTTAAATGGTATGCATGCTCCTCCTTACTCCGAGAGTAGACAAGGATGTCATCTATAAAGACAATAATGAACATATCCAAGTACTACTTGAATACCCAGTTCATCAAGTCCATAGAAGTTGTAGGAGCATTTGTTAATCCAAAAGACATAACCATAAATTCATAGTGAACATACCGAGTTTTGAAGTCTGTCTTTAGAATGTCACATTCTCTAACTCTGAGCTGATGGTAACCGTACCTGAGATTGATCTTGGAGAAGTAACTGGCACCCTGAAGCTGGTTAAATAGTTCATCAATCCTAGGGATGGGGTACTTGTTTTTGATTGAGACTTTGTTCAACTGAAGGTAGTCAATGCACAATCTGAAAGAACTATCTTTCTTATGCACGAAGAGAACTGGAGAACCCCATGGAGAGATATTAGATCTGATAAAACCATTATCTAGGAGGTCTTTCAATTGATCTTTCAATTTCTTAAGCTCAACTAGAGCCATTCTGTAAAAAAGAATAGATATGGGATGCTTATCTGGAGAAAAGGTCTATCCCAAGGTGAATCTCCCACTCAGTAGGGACTCCGAGCAGATCCTCGAGAAACACTTCAGGAAACTCACTGATTGATGGGATTGACTGGACAGATGAGGTTTTGGAATCAAAATCCTTCACTCAAACTATATGATAGATACACCCTTTTGAGATCATCTTTCTAACTTTGAGGTTAGATATGAAACGACCTATAGACATTGAAGAACTACCCTGCTAATCTAAGACAAGTTTATTCAAGAACTAAAATTTTACGACTCTGGTTCTGCAGTTGACTGTGGCATAACAGGTGTGTAGCCAATCCATGCCAAGGATGACATCAAAATCAGTCATATCTAATTCTACTAAATCAGCTGAGGTGACTCTATGGAGAACTGAGATTGGGCAATTTCTATAGACCCTCTTTTCTATGACTGACTCTCCAACTAGAGTGGAAACAGATAAGGGTCTAAAAGTTGTTTGAGACTGACTCCAAATTTACATGTAACATAGGGTGTCACAAAAGACAATGAATCCCCAGGGTCTAATAAAGCATATAAATCATAAGAAAAGACTTGTAACATACGAGATACTACATAAAGTGAGTTCTCCTGGTCCTGATGCTCTCAAAAAAAATATAACTCCCCTCGGCACGTGACTATCAGTACCCTTCCATACAATAGAAGGGATACCAGGCATACGTAAAGTAATAGTCTTAGCAAAGCAATCCAAGACCGCATGATAAGGAGACAACCAATTCATGCCTAAGATCATATCAAAGTTAACCATATCTAATACAACTAGGTCTGCCCATGTGTCATACCCCAGGATAGTCACTACAAGCCCAATACACATGATCCACTACTAAAGAATCTCCTGCTGGGTAGCTGCACGTATAAGCACAGGCAATAGCTCACAAATAGATTCCAAACGAGTTTCATATTAAGCAGATACATATGAAAATGTAGACCCTGAATCAATAGTGCAGAAGCTGACTGATGACAAATAAAGATCATATATGTGATGACATCATCTGAAGCCTCCACCTCTGGCTGACCCAAAAATACACACATATGGCTCCGTCCACTATGACCACCTTATCTACCTAACTAAGGACCACCTAAAGCTCCTTGGGGACCAGCTCTACTACCTTGCCCACCACCTCTGGCCGGTGGCACTAGAGCCCTGAGGGCCTAAACTAACTAGCCCTGGTGACTGCCATGTCTGAGTCTAGGACAATCTCTCACAAAGTGACCTATCAGACCATACTCATTGCAACCTCTGCCCTCTAATGCCCATGGAGAAGAACTCGTTGAACTAGACTAGCCACCACAACTTGAATACCCAGAAAGTGAACCACGAGAAGTCTGAACTGAACTCTGGTTTCCCTAACCACTCTGACCTGAATATCCACTCTCAGAAATATGCAGTGCTGCCTAAAAAGGCCTGCTAGGATGGAAATGCTAGAATGACCTCTATCAATGTAACTTATGCCTCTAGACTACGAACCACTAAATCTACCCTAATAATAAGGCATCTTGTCACTGCCTCTAGAGGCCTCGTGATGAATATCCTCAATAGTGCAGTCATGATCAACAACGGTAAGAAAAGTAGACCCTAAAGTCACTAACTACTCTCTAGACAACTGAAGTGGTAGAACCAACCCCTTAACAAATCAGCAAACCCGCTCGTGCTCCGTAGGAAGAATCATGGTAGAATTTCTAGTCAACTCATGGAAACAGGCCTCATACTCATAAACAATCATAGACCCCTACTCTAACCTGGAGACCTCATCTCTCAACTGCTCTCGCATGTTACACGACATATACCTCTCTAAGAAAGCCTCAGAAAATTGAACCTAAGTCATCGGAGGTGACCCAGCTGGTCTGCAAGTAATATAAGACCTCCACCACTGCTTTGATGCACCATCTGACTAGAATGCAGTGTAATCTGCTCTGTGCAACTCTACTAACTCGAGATTATGCAACCTCTCCTGGAAACTAACTAAGAACTCATAAGCATCCTCCCTCGAGGCACCAAAAAACCTCAGAGGACCCAACCGAATAAACCTACCAAGCATCTTTCGCTCTTCAAAAGACATAAATGGCCTAGCTGTAATAGGCTGAGCAACTAATAAAATAGGCAAAACCTATAATCTGGGAACTATAGCAGCAGGTTATGCTCCTGAACCCTGTGTCACTGCCTGGGCTAAAGTCTATGCCTTATCTCAAACATGTGAGCCACTAAGAGTGCCACTCAAAGTCCCAATATGTGACATACCCTTCAAGAAACCAAGGATCCAGACCAAAGTATCCTGCAGAACTGGTGTAGCCACAAAACCTGCCAGATGTTAGGCTGGCCCCATGCCCTCTAGCTCATACTGAATATCCTCTACCTCAATCGCTGGCTCTAGTGACGGTATCCTATCTTGGGCCCAAGCAAGTATTGCAGCTTGTGCGCTACCCCAACCTCTAGGTCAACCTCCGCCTCATCCCCTAGTTGGGGCTCTAATTACAAGCGCAGGGGCCTCGTCATCACCTGTTGTTGATCTCGTCTGAACCATCTGAGAAAGAGTGAAACAAAAGACATTTAGATGTTGATAGAATTAAAGATGCACGATAAGGAATCAATTAAGATGGAAATATTCCTAAGAATGCTCTATAGCCTCTCATAGATATGATATAGACGTCATCATACCGATTCATGAGACTCTACAAGACACTCGCTCTTGTACTGGTAAGACCAGTGAACCTAAAGCTTTGATGTCATGTTGTCACGACCCAAAATTGGTCCATGATGGCACCTACTAAAACTCTCCAGTAAGCAAGCCAAACCCAAGGTACAATACTACAAAATAACTAAAACAGGTAAGTGGAAGTAAGATACTAATGAGAATGGGGCCACCAGTATTGATACATACATAACGGTATAAAAATATACAAACAGGCCCCTAAGTGACCAAGAAGAATAAAATACATGCATGCATAGGAACTAAATCCCAGACCTAGTGTCACCGGTATAAAAGTGGCTAAAGTACGAAAATAGTGTTATATAAGGTACTACTATCTAATAAAAATACAAATAAAGACAGTAAGAGTAGAGGGAAATCAGTAAATCTTCAGACGGTGGGAGCTCACCAAGATTCGAGCAGCAACAAGCCTCGAATGAGTAGGAGACAGTGAGGGTGGCTCGTACGAGGTGCTGCATCAAAAAAAATACAGAAATATAGTATGAATACCAAAGCATGGGGTACTCAATAGGCATCATAGGCCTACTGAGCTCACAAGATAATATATAAAATAAGAGACATGAAGGTAAACTAAGCATTCTATCAACCTAGAAGTCTAGAAAAAATAAGGATAACTACAAGGTAAATAGAACCATAACCTCATATAAACAGGGATTTGACGGTGAAGATAATAATAATAAAGATAATATTACACTCAAATACAAAGACAAGAGAATGCAGTATATTATGGGATGAATATGATGCAGTATGTGGCCAATACAAAAATTAAAAACCCCAAAACTGATTCGCAGGCCGCCTCCTAGGCTCCCCAAATTGTCATGCAGGCTCAGTGGAGCTCATCAACATATACAATAAAATTAAATAACCCAAATATATACTCCTTGGGCTGCACAGAATCTTACATCAGACATAAAGTAGGTTAATATGAGCCCAGAATCTTACATCAAATATAAAGTAAGTAAATATGAGCCTGAAATCTTGAATCGGATGTAAAGTAAGTACATATGAGCCTGAAATCTTAAATTGGACATAAAGTAAGTAAATATACTCTCCACGAAGCCCAAATCAGTAAAAGATGAGATATTTAGTTTTAAAAACTGAAAATCAGTAGTAAAGTAGTATAAATCTTTTTAGAAATTCAAAATACGCAGTAAGGGTGAAAAACCTCTTTTCCAAACCAAAAATGAATTTTGCTCCTCTGTATTATGACAGGAACTATGCAAATGAATGTATGAATGCATACATGTCATCTCAGAAATTATGTAAATATATGAATAAACACCAAACAGGGAAAACCACCCTACAAGTAAGAGATACTCACCTAGAGTCCTGTCCGATCCGAAAACCATGGCCTCGGGCCCACAATTACACAATAAATGGAAATAAAATCTAAAAGAGAGCAATAACTATAACTATCAATAATAGTCTATTCTATCATGAAAATCTCCTCAACTCTACACTTAGGATTCTATCCTAATCACCTCAAGACTAAAAGCAACCTAAACTAAGGGTTTAGATAAAGGTACTAATCGAAGGTCCCAAAAATGGTCAATTCATTAGTAAGGATCATTTAATCTTAATTCTATCCTACAAACATCTCTAACTATCATGGAATTTATAAAATATAGAATCTAACTAAGCTAAGTCTAAAAGAAGTAAACTATAACCTACCTCAGGTTGAACTGCAAGCATGAACCGTCCTTCATATGCCTTTCCCTTCTGAAGAGCCTCAGATTGTTTCCATACTATCATAAACACAATCTATGCATCAAGATGAGATCAACGACACCTATATCAATATTTAGAATTTTGGGCCAGAAGTCATATCAAAACTCCACCCTCGGGGCTCATCAACAAAAATAGAAACAAAGTTTACAATTATGCTCTCAATAAGGTCTTAAACCCATGCCTGAAATTTGGGCATAAATGGGACACGTTTTGGGGCTCAAATAGCCCCGAAGCTTAGTTGATCAAGGGAATTAATCATGAAATCTATAGAAATAGAGAGGGATAAACACGTAACACCAATGGAAAACAAGTGAAGAAACATGAGGGAATTATCAGAAAGAATTTGGATGAGAAAATTCTCCAAAATCAGCTCCTAAGCTCAAGGGAAATGAATTTTTAATTGAAAAGGTGAAGAAAACAAAGTTTAGAAATATATAACTGCCAAGGGTCCTTCATCGTGATCGCGAGGACCCCTATCGCGATCGCATTGACCACATTGGCTGAACAATCATGATTGTGATGACCAATCATGCGATCGCATAGAATAAAGGGAGTTGGGCTTACTGGCCCTTGATCACGATCGTAGGGAATCCACCTCATGAACGCGACGGCCAACAAGTCAACCCTTCGCGATCGTGAGGTCTTTATCATGATAGCAATGAAGAAACGTGACCAGTACTAGCAACAACAAACAAGCAAAACCACAAATTCAAAATTCACTGGAAGGAACCTCGGGATTCATTCGAAATCCTGTGAACATAAACCAAACATTCTATCCAACTTGAAATGACATTTCTGACTCAAAGGAATCATCAAAATGACCAACGGAGGTCGTCTGCATGAAATATTGACCAAAGTCAATAATTTACCAATTTTTCCTAAAAATCACCCCAAGTGCCCAAAACGAGTCCAGGAGCCTCGAGACCTAAACTAAAGATCTCACTAGGCCAAAGTTCAAGCTCCAGATAAATTCCAGCACCTAGATGAATCCCCAACAAAGTCGTCATTCTATTACGATCATTTTTAAAATTCAAAAACTTTCATAACTTCATGGCAAAAATTCATTGATTGATTTTAATTGGAAAATAATGGGAGAGTTTAAGAGAGTCGTCACATAATTTTAAAAAAAATAAAGAATAATTTAAAAAGATATTTTTTAAAAAAAAAAACCTTTTATTTTAAAACTAGAGTCTAGGTAAGTTTTCAGGTTAAATTTGAAAGAATGTGTTAGGCACTTTTGTAAATTCACAAAGCGTGGTTCCCGGCGGATTAAATATATTTGGCTAAACTTTAAAACTTCTTTTAAGTTACATGAAAAATCTTATCTTTAAAAAGGAAAAGAATTCATTTTGATATTTAAACATTTATTTCATTTCATAAGATGAAATAATTTTAACTTTAACGATTTTATCTGATTTAAGCCTTTGAGTCAAAAAATTGACCCAACTTTTAAAATATAGATTTGTGCTACTTAATAACTATGAAGGGACATAAAGAATTCTCCAAGTTATTCTACGAGCTTAAGTTTGCCTATAAGTAAATTTTGATTATCAAACGTATGAATGAGTAACTTAAACCATATTATAAAACAAAACTTGACAAAAAAAAAACTTAAAAAACCATTGTGAGGATTCATCTAAGTTTAAGATAAAATATTAGTGATAAAAATCAATGATAATAAAACACATAAGATATCAAGAGAAAGATTTGAACTTTTCAGCCCAAATTCAACTAAGATATGCTTCTATCAGATTCAGGCCTTCGGCCTAATATATCTTTAACTTTTGTTGTTGCTTCTTCGGATTAGGGTTCTTTGGCCAAATACTAGCTTCCCTTTTCGATGTTTGATGGGGGTTGACTCGAAGAAAAATTGTGTTGGGTCACAAACCAAACATGAAAATGCAGATGGAGAAGTCTGTTGGACCCGTTGAATGATACATGTAACAAAACAACGGAAAAGGAATTAACAATTAAATAACAAAATGATACAGGTTTTAAATTTAGAATTAAATTCCTAAACAAAGCTGAACCAAGCCAATTAGCACAGAAGTATTACCAAAATCCCAAAGTTCGAATATTTTAAAGGCATATTTTCAAAAGGAAAGCAAACAGAGAGATCGGCCAAGAACTTGAAAAATACCTTTAGGACTATTCAAAGTAAGATTAGTAACTTGCGGGAATTATTAGTTCTAGGCGGATCCATTTCAAATAAAACAGCAGAACTAGTCCGAAAAAAATAATTTTTAACAAATAACTTCAACAAATAAGTCCATAATTGATCCAAAAAACAACTAATCTGGAAGAAAATTTTGGTTCACGATCCTTTTCTTTCAAGTCTAAACCAAAGCTAAAATCAAATTTCAAATGAAGGCAATGAATTTAACACTTAAAGCCGATATAACAAACTCAAATCACCACTTATCATTCAGAAGTGGTTGACCTAATATAGAACTATTTAACACATACTTGTTAAACTTAGTGCAAATCTGAAGCTACGAATAGATTAAATCAAAAGGGAGAATTAAGGAGATTTCACTTTATGAAGGAAAAAGATCATAGAAGATATGATTTTCTTAAAAGGAAATTTTTTGAAATATAAGACCCCAAATTCGAAAAATCAATTTCGAACATCAACATTCAGTCACTTTAGAATTAAAAAGATTTTGAAAGCTCGTGAAACAGATTCCCTCATGTCTTTAAAGATACTGTTAAAGAAAACCAGAGAATAATATTTGAAACTTTCAACCAAAGGCAGTTAAAATTAAGAACAAATTACAAGAAATCACTTGATCTAAACATGGAATCTTACTTGTATAATATTCAAGCATAAAGCTACCATGATTGATTCTTTAAACCCAAACAAAACTTCTAAAAAGACATATTCTTTTCAAATCAAAACAGAAAGCAGGCATATATTTGTCACTGAAATCAAGACGACTTAAACATTAAGAGGACAAAATAGACACAATCTAATCCTCGTGATATCATTTAAATACACATGCACTCAGGTTGAAGGCAATGGTAAAGAAAGCATATTCTAATACTAAAATAGATTACTGACTTGAATCAAAGTCGTTACATTGAATTAAGGCATAAGTATCTGGCTAGAAAAGTCCCTAAGTGAGATTTGAAAATCTTGGGCTAGGATGAGCTCGAACTAAAATATATTATTTTGTACCTTAGGTGTATTTCATGGTTCGTGTGTCATAGTTTGGTAGTGTGGTGCCTATTTTTGGATAGCCAACTGCCATTGGAATCTGTAGGAAATTTTGGAATGAGAATCTAAGTCATAGAACTCTGGATATGATAGTTGTCAAATTGGAAACAATTTGTGGTATCTATAAAATAAGATATGTTACAAAATAGGGGTCTGGGAGCGAGAACACCATGTTTTATAAATTGTTGCTCGTAGTAGCAGAGGGTGCCTCATCGCGATGATCCATCACAATAAGGCATTTTTCATCAAGATGATCCATCACGACAAAGAGTCATCCATCGTGATGATGATCCATCATAATAAGGCATTTTTCATAGCGATGATCCATAACGACAAAGAGTCATCCATCATGACGAGATTACGGGCAGTATACCTGGGAATTTTGCAGTTTTTTGAGTTATCTCTCATAACTCAACTTTGTTCTAGAGCTCTCAAAATCAATTTTTTCAAGAAAACTAGGGTAAACTCCATCGTTTGAGGTAAGTAATTTGTAGAACCCTTATTTTATTGATTAATTATCTTCCTTAGACCTTGGAGGAAGAATTAGTGGTAGATTTCTTGCAATTAAGCCCTAGAAGCATGGACTTGAGGAAAAACCCTATGGGTAGGTGTAAAATCACCTAGAATTAATCTTATATTATGTTTTTTTGAGTTCTAGCATGAAATTATTAGTTATTAACATGTTTAAGGCTAGTGGAGAATCTTGGGTTCCATAAAGGTAAAACCTTTAGTCTTAAAAATGGTGGAAAAGCTATGAACTTAGTTAGAAACCTTGAATATTGATCCTATGAATGCAATAGGACTGATTTATGACTTATTAAACCCTTGGGGAATGCTACAAACCTCGTGTAATGGGTAGAATGGTTGAGATTGATTCCCAAGGCCTGAAATGAAGGGTAATTAGCTAATTACTCTTATATATTTGCTATTTCTAGACCTTTTGCATTCCAGGGGGTTAAGAAAGGACAAGGAAGTGGTGAACTAGCTTGCGGGTGTTAGATCTTCACTCGAGGTAGGTTATGATTTGAATTGAAATTAAGACTCACCTTATTCCATGTTTGTTATGAAATTATATAATCTATGATTGGTCTTCGGACATGATTATATCATACATGTTTTTCCTATTATGTTTGTATGAATAGGCTAAATAAACAGGAAGTAATAAGTAATATGAAATGGCTAAGTATGAATCCTGTCTTGGGCACCGAATATTTTGATGAGAATATGGGTCTGAGAACCCGACAATCTAGATATTATTGTGGATACATAATATGGAGCAGATACCTCCCAATATGATATATAGAGTGGATATCTCACTGTTATGGTACATAGACAACCTAGGGTCCCCTGCAGGTCATAACTAGTGGGCAGCCATAAGATCCATAGCATGTGTGTACACTTTTTTGCCTTGTTTCATATTATGATATTGCTTTTACGAATTATGAACTTGACTTAGTTGTTGTTAAATATACTTGCAAGACTATCTGCTGATTTTTTATATGCTAAGAGTTGGATTCCTATTACTAGTTGTATGTTTTGCTGCTTTCATGTTATACTCTTGGGTCGTCCTATGATACCTTCCAGTACATATTATGTTGTACTGATACTACCCTATGCTCTTCTTTTATTGAATGTAGACCATGTTCCAAAGGCTGAGACGCAACCTCGGCTAGAGTAGAGTGACCGACTGCAGATTCAAGGGTGAGCACTATCTTCTAGGCTTCCATGGATCTTCCACGAGTTCTTGTCCTTCTTTCGGATAATGGAACTCTTTATCCTTATTGTTTTTAGTTGATGTTAGATTCTTAGACTATGTTGTTTTAGTAGTTATAGATGATGACTTTCAGTTTTTGGGGAAATGCTAGTTGAGTATTTTCTGCACATTCTTTTATTTACTTTATTAATATTGATTCATTTATGGTTTAAGTGGATTTTTTATCTATTTTCTTGGAATTGGTTAAGTCTAGAGTTGGTTTTGGGTTGTTTTGTTCTCCCACTAGAGGGTTAGTGTGGGTGCCAATCACGACCCTATTTGGGTTATGACAAAGTTCGTATCAGAGCCCCGGGTTCATTGATCTTGTCATACCAGAACAAGCCTAGTAGAGTCTTATAGAATGGTACAGAGATGTATGTACTTCTTTGAAAAAGGCTATAGGACTTTAGGAAACCTCAATTTCTTTCATTCCTCATACTATAACTTGATCCCAATTGGTATCTGGCGATCCAAATTGGTATCTAACCCTTTCACTCTTATTCTCGCAAATAGTAAGGATATGTTCATTTGAAGCTAGAGCGGCACCACCTGAGTTGGTTGTCGAGGCTGTAGTTCACAGTAGGGTCAGAGTTAGAGGTAGAGCAAGAAAAAGGAGGAGAGGGTCACCTGTCAAAGATGGAGCTCGAGCTGAGGCTCGGGCTCATTAAAGATCAGCATTTCCTTCTCCTCAAGAGAATGCTTTGGAAGTTGTAGTAGAGGAAGAGGTTTGAGTTGAGCAGAATGGGTGGCAGAGACAGTCCAGGAGATAGGCACACACCCAGTTCAAGGAGGTGTAGCGCAGGTTCCATTATCATCTGAGGTAATCCAGTAGGTTTTGAACTTCATTAGTGGCTTGGTAGGGTATGTGGCTACTCTTATGGTCTCGTTGTTCATCACCTAGTAACCCAGCATATTGCAGCTATGGCACCATGATTAGATACTGCTTCTGAGACAGGCATATTTCCTAGACCAGTAACAGGCCCTGTGATGACTGGTGGTGAGCATGAACTCTTTTGCAAGTTCGTCAACATGGGGCCTTATGTGTTTCATGGATTGGAATCTGAGGATGTCTATGAGTTCATCATAGATTTTCACAAGAGGATGCATAGGGTGGTAATTGTCAAGAGGCATGGAGTAGACTTTGTGACATTTCAGTTTCAAGGGGATTCCAAGATGTGGTGGAGGGAACTCGTGGACTGTAGGCCTACTAGGGCACTTTCTGTGACTTGGAATATTCTTTAGTGACTGTTTAAGAGACATGTTTCTAGGACTTAGCTCTTTATACTTTGTGAAAGGTCTGAATATAACATTATAGATCACCTCCTTGCAGGTAGTATCCTCCAAAAGGTCATTTCAGGAAGTGGTTGAGTTCGTAAAGAATGTTGAAGGGGTGAAGCATGAGATTCAAGAAAGGATATCTTCGAAGAAGCCTCGGTCTGGAGGTGGTTACAGTGGTCAGTTTTGAAGGATCAAGGTTCATAGGTATACCCTGTGCACCCCATTCATTTGTCAGTTTTGATTTTTATTAGGGGTCCATTAGGGACCATTCAGTCTGCACAAGACTTTGGTAGGTATTTAGCTTAGTCAGTTTCAACACAGTGACCTAATTTTGATCGTGCTTGATTTGAGTATGGTAAGTGTGGTCACTTGAGGAGGAAATATCCTCAGCTTTGAAAAGCATCAGAGCAGCAGACTCATAGAGCTTTGGTTCCAGCTAGTAGAGATAGTGGTTATGACAGAGATTGTCCGCAGGGTGGGCGGGGCGGTCACACAGCAGGTAGGGGTGGTGCTCAACCCAACCAGAGAAGTGGTAGAGGAGGTAATTACCCTAATAAGGGCGGTGCACAGACAGGAGACAAGAATCACTTATATGCGTTCCTGGGTGGACCAGAGGCAGAGGCTTCAGTTGTAGTGATCACAGGTATCATTCTTGTCTGTGATCGTATGACTTCAGTTTTGTTTGACCCTGGGTCTACCTTTTCTTATGTCTTTTCTGGTTTTGCTGAGAGTTTTATATGATTTGTGAATCCTTTGACCTTTTTATTATTGTATCTACTTTGGTAAGGGATTCTGTGGTGGTGGGTAGAGTCTTTTGGGCTTGCTCTGTTATATTCATAGGGCGAGAGACCTTAGGTGACATAGTTATTCTTGACATGGTAGACTTTGATGTCATCTTGGGAATGATTGGAAATCTTTGCATCATGTTATTTTGGACTATCATGCTAAGATAGTGGCTATGGCTATGCATGGGTTGGATAGGTTAAAGCAACAGGGTAAGTATAGTTCGGCACTAATAAAATTCATTTCTTTCCTTCGTGCTCAGAGTCTTATAGGGAGGGGATGTTTGGCCTTACTATCTCATCTTTGGGACACTAGTTTGGAGGTCCTATCTATTAAATCAGTTCCTATAGTGTGTGAGTTCCATGAGATATTTCCTCCAGATCTGTATGGCATGCCACCCGATCAAGATATTGATTTCTGCATTGACTTAGAGCCAAACACTCATCCTAGCTCCATTCCTCCCTATAGTATGATAGCGGCCAAATTGAGAAAGCTTAAGGCTTAGTTTCAAGAGCTGTTGAGTAAGGGTTTCATCCGTTCAAGTGTCTCCTCATAGGGTGGTCCAGTGCTCTTTATTAAGAAGAAGGATGGAAGTCTGCGCATGTGTATAGATTATAGACCGCTAAACAAGGTTACTATCAATAATCAGTACCCTCTCCCTCGCATTAATGACATATTTGATCATTTACAAGGGGCTTTGGTGTTCTCTAAGATTGACTTGAGGTATGGTTACCGTCAGCTAAAAATCTGGCCTTCAAATATTCCTAAGACTGCATTTCAGACCCGTTTGGGCACTATGAGTTTCTGGTAATGTCATTCGGGCTGACCTACACCCCAGCTTCCTTCATGGGCTTGATTAATAAAGTATTCAAGCCATATATTGACTCCTTCATCATAGTTTTCATTATTGATATCTTGGTATACTCTAAGGATGATAAGGAGCATGAGGATCACCTTAGAATTGTGTTGGAACTACTGAAGGAGAAGGAATAGTATGCAAAGTTTTCAAAGTGTAAGTTCCGGTTAACTTACGTGTCCTTTTTAAGCCATGTGGTTTCAAAGGATAGAGTGATATTAGACCCATAGAAAATAAAAGCAGTTAAGAATTGGGCTAGACCCACTTCGGCTACTATCATCAGTTCGTCAAGAATTTTTCATCCATTGGTA
Organism: Jaltomata sinuosa; assembly: GCA_003996215.1. Lineage (NCBI taxonomy): Eukaryota > Viridiplantae > Streptophyta > Magnoliopsida > Solanales > Solanaceae > Jaltomata > Jaltomata sinuosa. The sequence goes on from QJPP01000072.1 coordinate 1,466,930, forward strand.
CTCACCTGGCTCGCTTGACTCAGAAAGATGTGTCATTTGTTTGGTCAGAAGAACGCGAAGAGAGATTCCAAAATCTCAAAACCTTGTTGACCACAGCTCCTATCCTAGCCTTGTTGGTTGAAGGTAAAGACTTCATTATTTATTATGATTCCTCACGGTCTGCTTTAGGTGTTACATTGATCAGGAATGGAATGTCATTGCTTATGCTTTGATACAACTCAATGTGCATGAGAAGAACTACCCTACTCATGACTTGGAGTTAGATGCAGTAGAATTCGACCTCAAGATATAGAGGAACTATTTATACGGAGCCTATTGTGAAGTGTTCATAAAGTACCATAGTTTGCAGCATGTCTTCACCCAGAAAGACGTGAACCTGAGATAGCAAAGGTGGATGGAACTGCTTAATAATTATGACATCACCATCTTGTATCATCTGAGTAAGGCTAACGTGGTGGCTGATGCACTAAGAAGGAAGACTGAAAGTATAGGAAACTTGGCTTATTTGAATATTTCTAGATGACCACTGGCCAGGGATATTCAGGCTTTGGCTAACAACTTCATGAGGTTGGAAGTTTTCGAGAGGGGTAGCTTACTAGCATGTGTAGAGGCGAGGTCCTTTTTCCTTGAGCAAATCAAATATAAGCAATTTGATGATGTGAAATTAAGAAAAATTTATGACAAGGTGTTGCGAGGTGAGGCAAAGGAGGCCATCATAGATGAGGAAAGTGTCTTAGGGATCAAAGGACGAGTTTGTGTGCCCCATGTTGAGAGAGTCAATTCCTACCATTTTGGCAAAGGCTCACAGGTCTAAGTATTCCATACATCCTGATGTGACCAAGATATACCGAGACTTGAGAAATATTACTGGTGGGGTGGGATGAAGAAAGATATAGTGAATTTTATGGCTAAGTGCCAAAAATGTCAGAAGGTAAAATATGAGCATCAAAAACCTGGCAGTACACTTCAGATAATATCCATCCTTGAATGGAACTGGGAACGAATAGCCATGGATTTCGTGGTTGGTCTCCCCAAGACTTTGGGAAAGTACGATACAATTTAGGTCATTATTGATAAGTTGACAAAATTTGCACATTTTATCCATGTGCAGGTGACTTATAATGCGGCCAAGTTGGACAAGGTTTATCTTAAAGAGATCATTCAGTTGCATGGAGTGACTGTCTCTATTATTTCTGATAGAGGTACCAAGTTCACCTCTAATTTCTGGAAAAAGTTGTGCGAAGAGTTGGGGACAAGATTGGACCTAAGTACGCCTTTCACCCTAAGAGTAACGGGTAGTCCGAGCGTATAATTCAGTTATTAGAGGACATGATTCGCGCATATATGATGGACTTCAGAGGTTATTGGGATCAGTATCTGGCACTGGAGGAGTTTTCTTATGAAAATAATTACCACTCCATCATAGACATGGCCCCATTTGAAGCTTTGCATGGGAGGAGGTGTAGATCTCCCATCGGTTAGTTTGATTCATCTGAAGCAAAACCTTTGGGTATGAACTTGGTAAGGTACTCCATAAAAAGAGTGAAATTCATCCAAGAGAAACTTTTAGCGGCTCAAAGTCAACAAAAAGAGTATACAGATAGGAAGATTAGAGACATGCACTTTGTGAAAAGTGAGCAAGTTTTGCTCAAAGTCTCACCCATGAAGGGAGTTATGTGATTCAAAAAGTGAGGCAAGTTTAGTCTGAGGTATATTGGACCCTTCAAGATTCTTAAGAAGATGGGGCCAGTGGCTTATAGGTTGGCTTTACCACCTAGTCTATCAGGGGTTCATCCTGTATTCTATGTGTTGATGCTTTAGAGATACCATGGTGATGGTAATAACATCATTCGCGGTCATGTTAGATGAGAACCTATCTTATGAAGAAGAGGCCATTAATATTATTGATCGAGATGTTTGGAAGTTGAGAACCAAGGATATTGCATATGTGAAGGTCCAGTGGAAGAACTGTCCCATTGAGGAGGCCACTTGGGAGACTAAGACAGACATGCAGAACAAGTATCCTTACTTGTTCACCAATTCAGGTAATCTTCATTTTCCCCATATTTTCTTCTTTATGATTGTTTGGGGATGAATGATTATTTAATTGGTATCTAATGTAATAACATGTTCTATCGTTATGCTAAATTAAGGCATAAGTATCTGGCTAGAAAAGTCCCTAGGTGAGAATTGAAAATCTTGGGCTAGGGTGAGCTCGAACTAAAATATAGTGTTTGGTGTCGTAGCTGTATTTAACACTTCGTGTGTCATTGTGTGGTAGTGTGATGCCTATTTCTAGATAGCCAACTACCGTAGGAATCCATAGGAAGTTGTGTGACGAGAATCGGAGTCATAGAACTCTGAATATGATAGTTGCCTCATTGGGAATAATTTGTGATGTCTACAAAATAAGGTGTGTTGCAAAATAGGGGTCTGGGAGCGAGAACACCATGTTTTGGAAATTATCATTCATAGTAAAAGAGGGCGCCTCATCCCGATGGTCCATTATAATGAGCCATTTCTCATCGCGATGGAGAGTCAGCCCTCGTGATGAGATTACAGGCAGTATACTTGGGCGTTCTACAGTTTATTTTAGTTATTTCTCTCATAACTCAATTTCATTCTAAAGCTCTCGAAAGTGGTTTTCCGAAGAAAATTAGGGCAAACTCCATTGTTTGAGGTAAGTAATATGTAGAACCTTTATTTTATTAATTAATTATCTTCCTTAGACCTTGGAAGAAAAACTAATGGTGGGTTTCTTGAAGTTAAGCCCTAGAAGCATGAACTTGGGGAAGAACCATATGGGAAGGTGTAAAATTACATAAAATTGATCTTATTTTATGTTTCTTTAAGTTCTATCATGAAATTATTAGTTCTTAACATGTTTAAGGCTAGTGGGGAACCTTGGGTTCTATAAAGGTGAAACGTTTAGGCTTAAAAATGATGGAAAATCTATGAACTTAGTTAGAAACCTTGAATATTGATCCTATGAATGCAATAGGACTGATTTATGACTTATCAAACCCTTGGAGAATGCTAGAAAGCTCGCGTAAAGGGTAGAATGGTTGGGTTTGATTCCCAAGGCCTGAAATGAAGGGTAATTGGCTAATTAATCTTATATATTTTCTATTTCTAGACCTTGTGCATTCTGGAGGGTTAAGAAAGGACAAGACAATGGTGAACTAGCTTGCGGGCGTTATATTTTCACTCAAGGTAGGTTATGGTTTAAATTAGAGTTAAGACTCACCTTGTTGTATGTTTGTAGTGAAATTATATGATCTGTGATTAGTCTTCAGACGTGATTGTATCATACATGTTTTTCATGTTATGATTGTATGAATAAGATATGAATAGGAAGTGATTAGTAAGCTGAAATAGCTAAGTATGAATAGTGCCTTGGGTACCAAATGTTTTGATGAGAACGTGGGTATGAGAACCTGGCTATACAGATATTGTTATGGATACATTGATATAGTATATGGAGCGGTACCTCACCAGTATGGTACATGGACAACCTAGGGTCCCTTGCAGGTCATAGCTAGTGGGAAGTCATAAGACCCATATCATGTGTGTATACCTTTTTGCCTTATTTCGTATTATGATATTGCTTCTATGATTTATGAACTTGACTTAGTTGTTGGTGAATTGACTTGCAAGACTATCTGTTGATTGCTTATATACTAAGTGTTGGATTCTTATTACTGGTTATATGTTTTGTTGCTTTCATGTTTTACCTATTGGGTCGGCCTGTGATACCTACCAGTACATATTGTGTTGTACTGATACTACCCTGTGCTCTTCTTTTGTTGAGTGCAGTCTGTGTTCCATAGACTGAGATGTAACCTCGGCTAGAGTAGAGCGACCGACTGCAGATTCAAGGGTGAGCACTATCTTTCAGGCTGCCATGGATATTCCATGAGTTGTTGTCCTTCTTTCGAGCAATGGAACTCATTATCCTTACTATTTTTAGTTGATGTTAGATTCTTAGACTATGTTGGTTTAATAGTTCTGGATGATGACTTTTGATTTTTGGGGATACATTAGTTGAATGTTTTTCGCACATTCTTTCATTTACTTTATTAATATTGATTCAGTTATGGTTTAAGTGGATTCTTTATCTATTTTCTTGGAATTAGTTAAGTCTAGAGTTGGTTTTGGATTGTTTGGTTCTCCCACTGGAGTGTTAGTATGGGTGCCAATCACGGTCCCATTTGGGTCATGACAAAACCACATAGTTTACTTGAAGATAAATAAAACACGAAAACAACATCAATTCTCAAAGCACAAGAAAAGACATTAAACGATAATCAAATTTACTAGACTATCTATAAATACATGATTGATCTATATTTCTAGGGCATAAATGATAAAGAAAAGCAATCAAACATGGAGGAATATCACCTTTTTATGGGAAGCGAATTTGGACGATGAGTTTGTGGAAGATTTCACACCACGCCAAAACTTGAAACGATTTTGCCAAAACTTTGAAACTTTTTATTTCTGAAACTTTTTGGACCCTTTTGAGCTAGAGAAATACTTCTCCAAAGAAAACTCAAGGGTTTCAAATAGCCAGCCCCTAATCAGTAAAGAAGAGGGGTTATATATAGGGAAATTTTGGGGCAAAAGAGGGGGGAAATCAGATGGGGTAAACGGGAACTTCACTCGAGGAAATTCAAAATTCAAATTAGGATAAGGGACAACCCATCTTTCGTTGTACGAAAATGGTACAAATTGAAAGGAAAAAGAATGATATTTTGGGAATAATCCCATTGAGGAAAAACCTAAAAGTTTATAGAACCTTCCTCGTATGAGCCAGCTCACACCCTTCATACAATTGAACAGTAATAGAGTGAATTAGATGGAATTTGATTTGGAGTTGTCATTTGGATGATATTACTGCTCATTGCTTCTAGGTGTATTTGTGAGGAAGAGTCAAGGAAGATGAAAGAGTGGAGAGAGAGGAGCATGGGAATAGTACATGTATTCTTTCAAAGGAAATAAAAGGGGGTGAGGTGCGTGTATTTTGTGATGTATGTGTCACGATCCAACTACCAGGCCATGCGGGCACCTACACTAATCCACCTAGATAGGAGCACCCTTACAACCCAAACCAACAGGCAAAGTGGAACAGAACATAAATCATGAAATAAAAACCTTTTTAAAAATACATGGAACTTCCTTTACAATAATTTCAGAAAATACGACTTATAGAACTTGCGAAAAATCATTTACAATATGAGACAGCCCTCCCTAGAACCTAGTCTAAGCCAGTACAAGAGCTACTATAAGATGATACATAACTGAAGAGGACGCAACTCCCACCATAGAAAAGAAGTAGGAGCTGCTAGAAGATCAGCTCCATCCTGAACCTGTGAAACATCACCAAACCTGCAACCAGACTATACCCAAAAAGGTATAGCAAGCGTAGAATCAGTAAAAACACACGTACTAATAGGCATCATCGATTGACCTAAATTGAATCCTACCATCATATAGAAATCAAGATAAAATACATCAGTTAGATACCTCAACCCCTTTCACATTCGCCTTCATCAATCCCCCCTCCCCTTCGGAATCAACCTTCCTAAACCTTCGCTGTCAACTCCACCACCCTAGTCTTATCCCTGACATCCAGGACTTTACAAGTCTCACTAACCTTTACCAATATCAGTGTCCATGCCTGGACTACCCTTCCCTTACCTAAGTCAACTGTCTTGACTAGACATTCAGTCTTAACCCGGCTAATTGCCCAACCAAAACACTTATACCCGTAGTATTACTAACCAGTGCTCGGACTCTCTATGGACCACTAGGACAACTTTCCAATCCATTTATAACAACCAGCAACTACAACCCAGACTCTGAGTATTCCTCCTAATTTACCAACCATATGAAATCCACCTAGCCACCATTGACATATTTCATACCAACCACAGAGTTACATCTAAATCCCTTTTTAATCACATAACCCGGACCCTCCAAGGATCCCCTTACCACACCTAAGTGTTCAACAGGCTACCCCGGTCTACACCAAGACCGACCCTTAGCTTATTAAACACAAGTAATACCTGACTACTATTGACACACGAAATGTCAATAATATATGTCTAATTAGCCTTCCTTTTTACATAGTCCAGACCCACCCCAGGATCCCCCTAGCAACACCTAAGTGTTAGTATGACGAACCCGGTCTACACAAGACTAACATAATTCAACATAATAACCCGGCCTCTCATGGACCATATGCAATTATCAAAGTTAAAGAATACAACCCGGTATGCTCATGGAACCCTCGCAAGAATAAAACAATGCAATAAAATAAACTCGTACCAGGCGTGGTACCCGAGCCAACCATTTATGAGGTTCTCGTACCAAGCGTGGTACCCAAGCCAACCGTTAGTATTCCCATACCAGGCGTGGTACCCAAGCCAACCATTATTAAACCTGTACCAGGCATGGTACCCGAGCCAACCAAATGTCACATAGAAATCCACAGTTACAAACAATGAACAATCAAACTTGTAAACCAACAAGCAATAACACATAGTTCATTTCACAAGACTGATAACAGGACCTTTAGACATTCCTAAATCATTCCCTAAGCATGTAATTCATACAACACTTAGACAAAAGTAAACAAGCATATAATGCATACAGGAATCAATAACTATCACCTAGCCTATTCCAGGTACACAATGAACCGTTAAATCCCATTCGAAGAATAACCCCGAATCACCCCTTTAAATATGCCATTAGATACCTTTATTCATGACCCTCCTCCTAGGACCAAGATACAACATGGGGAAACCTCCCCTAGCCTTGGAAACACAGCCCTCACGATATTCTAATTATACCGATTCATTTCCCAAAACTTCTGTTCCTTGCACATTAGTTAATTGCTAACCCCTTCCGGTTCCCCGAACCTTCCTAACATTCTAGTCCCTGTATTTTATTAGCAAAACCATACCAAAATAAGTATACACCCAAAATATCACAACTCATTATCACAAATCTACTATTTCCAGTTCAACCAAACAACCCAACAATCCTCCTCCAGACTCTATGCCCGAAGGCCTAAACTTGGATTCTCCCTTTCATTCTACACAATAAATAGGAAATGAAAGCGGTTAATCTACTCTGTGAAGAAACCTAGCCTACTTGGATGCCAAGCAACTGCACCATGCTTTTTTGGCTCTGTGAAGGCATTCCCTGACGATTCTGCAGGCCCAAATCCATAGTTTCACGTCCCTTCAGTTGGAGTCCCTCCTCCTCATAGCTCCCAAGCCTTGGAGCAGCATAGGAAGGTTTTTGTAGAAACCCTCATATGGTTTCCAACTGAGGAGGAGAATTCTTTTATTTAAAATCGCGTAACAGGCTACTGCCTCCCATTGTTCCACTATGGCGGATGGTCATCCGCTGTAGAAGTTCTGCTATAGCGGACTAAATAATTCTATAGCAGAGTGACATTAGCCTAGACCAAATTTTAAAAACTATAGATTTTCCTGTCACTTCAACCTCGCTTAATACGATCGAAATTTTTAATTAATTCCCAAAAAAATTGACTTTGTGATTCCTAAAATAACAATGGATTCGGTCGTTACAACAGATTCTAATTTATGCATTGTTCATCCCTGAATGATCCCGAATATCAAAAGAAAAAAAGAACTAGCTCGGGACCCTCATTGTCCCAAGTGACCGCGTAGTTATGAACCTGCGCAAGTTACCGAGCTTCCCCCTAATTAGTTGCACCGACTAAAAGGAAACATTAATGTTATTCCGATCTGACAAGGAATTTCTGAACTACCCAAGGAATATTTCATATGTCCCTTATTCTGAGTATCTAAGAAATCTGGGGCCTCGGATAATGTTGGAGAAAAAGAATTTGAAAAGACCTGGGAGAAACCTTTCCTTTCCAAAAACTGATTTATGTCTGCTATAGCAGTCATTATACCGCTATAGCACTTTCACTACAGCAGAGTGTCGACCGCTATAGCGGTCGACAGCAGGTTGAAATAGGGGAGAAATGGATTTCACCCCCATTCTCCCCATATTTTCTTCCAAAAACACTTCCTTCTCTCCCGATCACCCCGCTACCGATGTCATAATTCTCAAGTAAACATTGCTTTTACTTACTACATTACTTCCTTGCACAAATTTATACATGATTATGGTAGAACACAAGGATTTTGGGGTGTATATTATAGTGGGTTTTTGAACTTGAACTTAGTGGATTACTGTTGGATTTCCGAAGCATGAATGCTTCCCTTACATTTACAATGCCTCCAAGGCATTCTGGGGGTAAAGATTATACAACTTTTGGCCAAAACCAGGCCAAAATGGTGTGGGAGGTGAAGGGTTGTTCTTGAAATAAACTTGTGATTTGGACAGAATTTAGGGGTTATAATGCCCAATTATTTGTAGAAATCTATAATAGGACACCTTAGAAACACTAATCTGGACTTGGATTGTTAAAAACAAAATTTTGGATCAAGGGACTCCATTGTTGCACCCCTTGGAGGTTTGGGATGATAAATACTGCTATAGCAGTTGGACTCCGCTATAGCAGTCCCGCTACAGTGGAGAAATATCTGCTATAGCGATTCCTCTATGGCGGACAACCGTTTGTTATAGCAAAAGGTCGTGAACCAGTAGCCCTTCAGGCTGAAAATTTTCCCTTAAAACTCATTCCCCTTTTTCTTAACCCCTCATGCCTTATCGAGTCCTAATCCCACCCTTGGCTACATTTTAGGTTAACCCATCTAATGGCTGAGGAACAGGATCCCGTGTATAATTATGAGAGGTTCCCTGACGATGCTAGTCAGGAGAGGTTTCAAGACATCCGCCGGGTAGGCTTCTGTTATGAGAGGGGCTGAAAAATAACATGTGTGGATGGAAAAGCAGCCGCCTTCCATCGCAGGGTTCGAGAGTTGGGTTGGAATTCTTTGCTAGTGGCTCCCCCTCCCGTGCAGTCAAGCTAGGTGCGGGAGTTCTATGCTATCCTTCCCACCATCCATTGGGATGATCCCAACCCCACTATTTGAATCCGAAGAGTAGATGTCCCCATGGACGCCCAGACTATCAACGAGGTACTAGGAGTGCCTCACGTCTCCAATAAGGCATATGATGCTAAGGCCAAACTTTGGGATATGACCTGGTTGTGAGACACTTTGGTGGATGCAGAGTTTAGAGATAAGGTTTACTGGCCAAGTGCTAAGGGCATCACCAGTGTATATTTCTCGGTCGATGCTAGGAGGTGGCTCAACTTGGTGTCTCGGAGAATCCGCCCGTCGGGAAAGAAGATCGACATGACTTATGCCCAGGCCCTAGTAATTGCTTGTGCCATGCAGGGGATTATCATGAATGTGGGGGAACAAATCATCTTAGGATAGAGTGACTTCTACCCGGGTCATAGGAAGGGCCCCAATCTTCTGGGCTTGGTGTCCGAGCTATGCAGGCGAGTTGGGGTGCCTGTGGATCATACTAACCAGGAGGTAGATATGGATGACCCATTCAACCCTCTCCGGGTGAAGGTGGTCTCTTCTAAAAAGAAGAAGAAGATGGATGAAGCAGGAAGCAGTCAGCCGGTCGAGGATGCTGACGATGATGATAAAGATGACACTCATGCCCCTTCCTAGCCTCAGCCCCTGATCACTAGCACTCAGCTGGAGGAGATTTTGGCCGCGGTCCAAAGGTTTACAGAGGGCACCGCCGCTGGAGGTACAGCCTCGCCCCCTTCTGCTCAGGAATTTGCAGCACTCCGCAGTGAGTTAGAGGAGGAGAAGAAGAAAAGGCACTCTCGGGACCGCATGTTCACCTAGATGTGGAAGACCATCAAGGTCATGTTCTCTTGCATTACCCCGGGCCAAGAGCTTCCCACCCTGGAGCCTGAGGACAGGCAGGAGTTCCCCTTCCTAAGCGATGATGAGGCTTAGGACCTCCCCTCCCCTTTTACTTTCAGACATTTACAGCTCTTTGGTTTTTGCCCCCGTTTGGGGCTAATTAAGACAATGTTCCCTTTCCTCTTTTTATCCCTCTTCATTTTGAAGCACGAGAATGCTAGTTTAGACATTATTTCCCTTTTTATGCAACACTAGATTAGTTCTATAGCTAATTTCCTTGTTTTCCTTGCAATTCATAGCTTAACTATTGCATTTTTTAGCCCCAGGAATGAATGAAAAACAGGGGGAAAAAAGGCAGGCGTTCTTCCCCGCATCACTCCTCTATGGCAGTTGTCACTCCGCTACAGCAGAACCGCTATAGCGTAGAAAATACCGTTATAGCGGGATCACCATAGCGGTGTCGTCTTCTATGGCGATCCCGACGATAACAGTCCAAAAATTAGACTTTTTAGCAAAGTGTGCTCGTTCCCTTTCTCGGTTATCATTGTTTAACTCCATTTATCCCGCCATGGTCTTAAACAACCCTCAAGACCATTCCTGGCAGTGCACAGACTGAAACTTAGCATCAAGTTCTCACAATTCATGGATGAATTACACAAGCAATTTCTTCTCAACAATACGTCCCCGCTATCAAGCGTGAATAATCCCCTTGTTCCCATGGTTCCCAACCAAGCCCCGACTGTCCTGAAACCAGAGTTTTCCCACAGTCGTAATTCATTTCCCCTCACCATCTTGACCAATGATGAGCCCTTTTTCCAAAAACTTTTATGGAATTCTAACTCCACACCCACACAGCACTTAATCACACTCAATCATACCAAGAATCAATTATGAATACCTTCAGACTCGCAATTTCATAACAAGGCAACCAATCATATATGAATCAATTAAGTCATGCCAGCATTGTAATACACAAACAATTCAGTTTCAGGTTACAACCAAAAATCAAACCACATCAATTACTCTATATCCATCCCATGGATGACCCTTAGCCGATCACCCATGCCTTACCACAGCCTCTCAGGTCAGATACCAATTGGAACCTTCTCGGTTCCAATACTTCTTGCTTTCCCATCGTATCCGGAGTCCAACAACATCCTTCACCTTGTTGAGATACCAATTGGAATTGAGAGATACCAATTAGACTCGACTCATACAAGCAAGTAAACTAACCGCACAAAAGGAATGAAAGAAGGGATATTTTCTAGAATGCTTCATAGTTTCCCAAGGATTAGATGTGGATGTCAACACACCAATCCGCAGGACTCTATTCGACACTTTGCTCTTGTACTGGGAGACCGTAACCTGGGCTCTGATACTATTTGTCACGACCCAACTACTGGGCCATGCGGTCACCTACTCTAATCCACCTAGACAGGAGAACCCTTACCACCCGAACCAACAGGCAAAGCGGAAAAGAACATAAATCATGAAATAAAAACCCTTTTTAAAATACATGGAACTTCCTTTACAATAATTTCAGAAAATACGACTTATAGAACTTGCGGAAAATCATTTACAATATGAGACAGCCCTCCCTAGAAGCCAGTCTAATCCAGTACAAGAGCTACTACAAGATTATACATAACTGAAGAGGACACAACTCCCACCATAGAAAAGAAGTAGGAGCTGCTGGAAGATCACTGCCATCCTGAAGTTGTGAAACATCACCAACCTACCCTACAACCAGACTATACCCAAAAAGGTATAGCAAGAGTAGAAATCAGTACAAACATACGTACTGGTAGGCATCATCGGTTGACTCAAATTCACTCCTACCATCATATAGAAATCAAGATAAAATACATCAGTTAAATACTTCAAACCCTTTCACAATCGTCTTCATCAATCCCTCCCCCCCCCCTTCGGAACCAACCTTCCTAAACTTTCGGTGCCAACTCCACCACCCTAATCTTATCCCTGAAATCTAAGACTTCCCAAGTCTCACTAACCTTTACTATTATCCGTGTCCATGACTGGACTACCCTTCCTTTACCCAAGTCAACTGCCTTGACTAGACATTCAGGACTAACTGGCTAATTGCCCAACCAAAACACTTATACCCCTAGTATTATTGACCAGTGTCTGGACTCTCTACAGACCTCTAGGACAACTTTCCGACCTGTTTATAACAACCAGCAACTACAACCCAGACTCTTAGTATTCCTCCCAATTTACCAACCATATGAAATCTACCTAGCCACCATTGACACATTTCATACCAACCATAGAGTTACATCTAAATCCCTTTTTAATCACATAACCCGGACCCTCCAAGGATCCCCTAACCACACCTAAGTGTTCAACAGGCTACCTCGATCTATACCAAGACCGACCCTTAGCTTATTAAACATAAGTAATCCCTGACCGCTATTGACACACTAAATGTTGATAATATATGTCTAATTACCCTCCCTTTCTACATAGTCCGGACCCACCCCAGGATCCCCCTAGCAATACCTAAGTGTTAGCATGACGAACCCGGTCTACACCAAGACCAACATAATTCAACATAATAACCCGGCCTCTCATGGACCATATGCAATTATCACAGTTAAATAATACAACCCATTCCACTCATAGAACCCTCACAAGAATACAACAATGCAATAAAATAAACCCATACCAGGCGTGGTACCCAAACCAACCATTTATGAGATTCCCGTACCAGGAGTGGTACCCGAGCTAATTGTTAGTATACTCGTACTAGGCGTCGTACCCGATCCAACCGTTAGTAAACCTGTACCAGGTGTGGTACCCGAGCCAACCAAATGTTACACAGAAATCCACAGTTACAAACAATTAACAATCAAACTTTTAAACCAACAAGCAATAACACCTAGTTCATTTCACAAGACTGATAACAGGACCTTTAGACATTCCTAAATCATTCACTAAGCATGTAATTCATACAACACTTAGACAAAAGTACACAAGCATACAATGCATACAGGAATTAATAACCATCACCTACCCTATTCCGGGTGCACAACGAACTGTTAAATCCCATCCGAACACTAACCCCGAATCACCCCTTTAAACATGCCATTAGATATCTTTATTCATGACCCTCTTCCTAGGACCAAGATACAACATGGGGAAACCTCCCCTAGCCTTGGAGACACAGCCCTCATGATATTCTAATTATACCAATTCATTTCTCGGAACTTCCGTTCCTTGCATATTAGTTAATTGCTAACCCCTTCCGGTTCCCTGAACCTTCCCGACATTCTAGTCTCTGTATTTCATTAGAAAAAACATACCAAAAAAAGTATATACCCAGAATATCACAACTCATTATCACAAATCTACTATTTCCAGTTCAACTAAACAACCCAACAATCCTCCTCCAAACTCCATGCCCGAAGGCCTAAACATGGATTCTCCCTTTCATTCTACACAATAAATAGGAAATGAAAGCGGTCAATCTACTGTGTGAAGAAACCTAGCCTACATGTACGCCAAGCAACTGCACCATGCGTTTCTAGCTCCATGAATATGTTCCCTGACTATTATGCATGCCTGAATCCGTAGTTTTACGTCCCTTCAGCTGGAATCCCTCCTCCCCATAGCTCCCAAGCCGTGGAGTAGCATAGGAGGGCTTTTGGAGAAACCCTCGTATGGTTTCCAACTGAGGAGGAGAATTCTTTTATTTAAAGTTGCGTAACAGGCTACTGCCTCCCATCGTTCTGCTATGGCGAACGGTCATACGCTGTAGCGGTTCTGCTATAGCGGACTAAATACTGCTATAGCGGAGTGACGTCAGCCCAGACTAAATTTTAAAAACTATAGATTTTCCCATCACTTCAACCCTGCTTAATACGACCGAAATTTTAAATTAATTCCTGAAATTTTTGACTTCGTGATTCCTAAAATAATGATGGATCCGATTGTTACAGTATGTATATGTGTTGTATTTGAGTGATCTGAGGGAGTAAAGAGGAGTGGGCCTGGTTATAGAGACTAGAAATTAGGCTTGGGGAGTTGATTTGGTTATTGGGCCAAAACAGAGGAGTCTAATTGAAATTAATGAAAGACTTGGCTAAGCTTGCAAATAAAATTGAATTGAGATAAAATAATTTCTAAATTAATTAATAATCTCTTAATCCTCACAATTAAAAAATAATTATCTCATAAAAGACATAATTAATTCATTTAAGATTAAGGATTAATTATTTAATTAATCTTCAATTTGAATCAATTTGTGGAAAAATAAAGCATTTTCAATCTTAGACATGATTTTCACTCGAAATTATTTCTAAAATATTTTCTTAAGTAAAATTTATATAATCTTGTATAATTAAATGCAGAATATATATATTTCACCTAGAAATCACAAAGTTAGCCTCAAATTAATTTTGAAAATCTTTTAACCTTATAAAAATAATTATTTTAAACTTGTTTAAAATAGTAGAAGCTCAAAATTAATTCAAAATATGGAGGGCAAAAATTGTGTACCAACAACAACAATTGTAGTAGTTGATTCAAATAGTGAGTGTTACAATCTCTATGAATCCTCTTATTCTTCCTTTCTAATATAAATTCAAGAGTTTTTGAGCTTGATCTTGACTTGTACTTGAATTCAAAGGGCTTGAAGCTTGATCTTGACTTGTGTTTGAATTCAAGGACGTTTGAGCTTGATCTTGAATCTTCGTCTTGATCTCTAGAACCTGTATTAAAATACTTGAGTGCTTGAATCCTTGTAGCTTGTAGAGAAATCTGCATCATTTGATCCACAGAGCTCTCTGTGGCTTCTTGCTAGAATCTGGTGGATTTTTTGAATTATGGAGACCCTTATTTATAGTTGTAGGATGGAAGAGTTACAATAAATACAAACTATTTCCAACCAATCAGATGTAAGGTGACATGGCCATATTCGATTGGCTAGAACATGTCACTTGTAAACATGTCGTGTTTCTATTGGCCTTGGATTTGATTTGACAAGCTATGTCATTTTGACATATGAAATAATTCTATTGGATATTTCACTTGACTTGGCGTGCCACGTCATTTGACATGTGGCACCAAATTGGTCCTCTAGAATAAATGATAACTTGAGCTTAGCAAAGTGGGTTCATCATTTGTAGTCCAAATCAATGAACTATCCCAATAAAAATTAGACTTTAATTAAATCTGTATTTATTGAACTTAAATAAATAATCCAATTATGTTAATTCATAATATTTATTTGGACTATATATTTTGAATTTCTTACAAATTTACCTTTAATATAATTTCATTGTACACAATCACGTTTTGCTTTTTGAGAGTCAATTTGAATAATTCTCAAAGCTAAATTAGATTAGATTAATTCAATATTTTAAAATTAAAATTTAGATATTCAAAACTATATAGAAAGTACTATAAATTGTATTTTTTTCTTATATTAACATGATAAAAATAAATATCTTAAAATATTGATCAAAATTCATATTATTTGACACTCAAAAAGAAATTTGTGACAAGTAATTTAGAACAGAGAGAGTAATATATATGTAGATATATAGTGTAATTTATGTTAGTTGTACTAGAATGATATAATAATACTAAATGGACCTCAAAATTCATATGCGACCAGTCATGTGTTTACCCATAGTGGAGGTGTCATAATATGAAATTAGCTAACTAGAATTTATTGTTTGGAGTTGGATGGTAATGAGGTTGGTTAAGAAAGCTAGTGAGTATTCCAGTTGAAATAAAATCAACATCTTTTGTGTTAATATATTATGGTTTCCAAGCATCAAGTTGTGGTAAAAAATAAATTTTTCACTAGCAAAAATAGACACAACTATTTGAGATGTAATACGATAAAGCAGATGTTGTGTGATAAAATTATTTATGTAAATTATGTGTAGTCAGAAGTGAATCTAATTAATTCACAGACTAAAAGAAACTGTTTACAAAAAATTTTAATGTGTGAAAAATAAAGCAACCACAAACAAAATCTAAAGAAATAAGAATATTTTATTGATAAACAATAATGTGGGTACAATTTTGTTTGTTCCCTTGATTCTTCTCTCTTGATTATTGTTGCATTCTTTTGCACACGCAAGTGTACGTGACCGTACAAGTAATATAGGATATGAGTCCAGATATCGTACTCAAGGAATTTGACGAATTAATTAACTAGTTTGAATTCTTATAGTCGCTATTCAGTAGGTAATCAATAATAGAGAGTGATTTTTGGTGTTTGAATTTAAATATGTCACGACTCGATTTCTCAGGTCATGATGGCACCTATAACCTTCCTGTAGGTGAACCAATCTCTGTATTCCAGAACGGTTAGTAATGAGCCACTAATAAAGCGAAGCACGTACAAAAAAGTGTAATAAGCGAAAAAATACAAAGAAGACATAAAAAGAGAAGACAAGTGTGTGTATATATATATATATATATATATATATATATACGGAATCTAAACCATCTCATGACCTGGTATCATAGTATAGAAGTCACTACCACATATACAGAGTACAAGAGGGTACAAAAATGAGAATATACAATGTCTCTGAATAGTAAAAGAGTACATAGTACAAAAGAAGAGATAAAAGCCAAGTCCCGGTCGACAGGAGCTCAGCCTAAGTCTCAAATGCCCAAAACACTGTATGAGTCTGCGCGATCAATGGCGATAGCTCACACTAGGATCTGCACCAAAGATGCAAAAGTGTAGTAAGAGCACCAATTGCAAAGCAACGGGTACCTAGCAGGCATCATCGGCCGACTGAGCATATATAAGATATAAAAGAAGTAAATAGCATATAAGAAAGAAGTAGTCACAGAAACAAACAGAGGAACGCACACACAAGCTAGCAACCAATAGAAGGCAAGAAGAATACAAGTATACTATGCTAGCCACAGAGTATGTATCACAATACAGAGGTGAAAGAAGTAGAGAACGCACCTGAATCCTTGCAACAACAATATATACAACGAGTTTAAGAACATGGCGGTATACCGGTAACCTCAATAAAAAGAGAAAGAAGGAAAAGCAACATACATAATCATGCTAACAGTATAACTCACAAGGTAAGGATGATTTGAAAGACAAATAATCCAGCAACTATAATATGAACGAGTAAGCTAGTCTACCTACATTCCTAAAGGGCACCCGTACACTCGAGGAATACATACATGTGAAAACAAACCCTCCAATATCCCATACTACCAGAGCGTACACACAACAAATAGCAAACAAGGGTGGAACCGTGCAAACAATATATGATATGCTATGAAATGTATGTGATACCGTATGCACCTTCTCTGGTGCCCATAAGCCCAGCAGGTAGGACCCATGGAAGGCTTCCCCCATATACCTTTACTCCCTCATATACCCCTCCTCCGACACTCTCAGCCAATAGCCCCTAGTTCGGATTGACAAGGTCTATGGAGGTCTCCGAGACCACATACAAACTCTCAATGTCTCATTATGCTTGCCCAGACTCTATCCAGGTCTAAAATCAGTAAAAAAGTCGTGTCTAGCACTCCGGCCCAGCCGAGCCTAGTATCATATCAAGTCAATAGAAAATCATGACTAGCACTCTCACTTAGCTGAGTCTAGAATCAGTATAAAAAACTGTCATAAAACCTCTTTTACTCTAAGAAGTTCCATAAAAATTAGTTTAAATCCATTTCAAACTATTTATACTGAAAACAGGCCCTCGAGGCCATGCAAGGTTTAGAAAATTAGTGATAGTTAGGCCCGGAGCCATAAAGTAGTAAATCAATGCAGAAAACCCTCTTGCATGATAATGATAATATGCTCGAATACAATCAATAACCCAACGGCTCAAAATAAACCTACTGACCCTGCACAGGCTCAATACACTCTACAACACAGATAACCAGCTCATAAATCATGAATCGATGTTTGGGACTCACAAACATTTCCCAAATGCCACTATATATGGTCCAAAGGCGAATACGAAGGCCACCCAGGGCCACAAGGATAATACTACAAAATGAGATCAAATGCTAAAGCCAACGAAGGAAAATAAGACGGACAGGAAGAAAGCGGGCAAAGTCTGGGGTGCCAACCTAGTAAACCCAACCCAAAGATGGTAGATAGTACAATTATATCCTATATATGCAAAGTCTAAGGTGGGTAAGCCATAACCTACCTGGCATCCGATGATAAGCTATTGGGAAGCCAAACCCGAGCCTGAACTGCTCAAAGAAGCCCCAAAAAGCAATCACACTATCAAGAATGTCATCTACACATTAAAACAAAGGTAACGACACCCATATTGCTAATAATTAAGCCGGGTCAAAATTTGGGTCAAAAGTGGGCTCGTGAACCCTGCAACCCAAAACCAGAAACTAAAACTACTACTAGGTCTCCCACGCTACCAGAAGCACATGTTTGAAAATTGAGCGAGGATGGACAAGGGAAAAGCTTCAAACAACCCTTGAACTTCAAGAGGAAAAATAAGGAATCAAAAGATGAAATTATGGAATTTAAGGGACCAAAACTTACAATTGAAGGTGGAGACTTAATCACGGGGACGAAAACAAACACCCCAACGCTTATGATTAATCCACATAGGAGAATGGAGCTTGAGCTCAAGAGAGAAATGGTGGAAATGTTTTAGAAACTTAGAACAAACGAAGAAGGTGAACCTTATAAGCTGCCAGCGCTAGGCGCATTGCCGTGGAGGCTGAGGAAGCGCAGGCGCGCTCCTTGCTGAAGCCACCAGGCATCGCAGGCGCAGTACCCAGGGTGCAGGTGAGATTGCACTAGGGTGGCCAAGGCACCGCTACCGTGCCATACCAGAGAACAGCAGCTACCAGCTGCAACACAACCCAAAATCAATTTGATCGCACACTCGGGGCATATTCCAAACCTCGCAAAAACAAACCAAAAGTTCTATCCTACCAAAAATGGCATTTTGGACTCAACAAAAATGAAAAAACTGCCAATGGAGATTGTTTTGAAGAAAAGTGGGCCCCATGCCTAACTAGCCAACCTTAACCAAAATAGAACCCAATGGCCAAAAATGAGTTTGGAAGCCTCGGGACCCAAACCAAAGGTCCCTCTAGCCAAAAGTCAACATTCCAGAGCTAATAGCATTGACAGAATTTCCATCCGGGGCCGTCTTCTCCGAATGTTGACCAAAGTCAAACATCCAAGCTTAACTGGCCTGAAACCACAGAAAAGGGGATAGAACCAAATCGAAAACTCCCAGGCCCCGACTAAAGGTCCTATTAGACCAAAGTCCACACTTTGGAGCTAATGGAACTACCAAAATTTGATTCTGATCATGTTTGCTAAGAATGTTGACTAAAGTTAATGATTTTCTAAGTTAAAGCTCTAAAATAGAAAAATAGCCACAACGCCTAACGAATGGCTCGGGCATCGAACCACCAGTTTCAGCAAGTAATAAATGACTTGGGCCGGCTACAAGCAAGCTCTAACAATATAAAGAAAGCAAAAATGTGAGAATGACCGGAAGGGCCATTACATCATCCACTACTAAAGAGGACTTTCATCTGTGAAATTCAAGAAAAGGGAGTATTTGAAGGCTCAAACAACTGCGAATACTGAGCCTGCATCTCTCTCGATCTCGATCTCTCGGGTAGCCTCCTTAATCGGATGATGCCTCCGCTAAACTTTAACCACAGGAATCTCTCTAGACCTCAATCTCCTGACATCTCTGGCTATAATGGCTACCGGCTCCTCAATAAAGGTCAAACTCTCATCCAACTGCATTGTATCCCACTACAACACATGTGACTCATCAGTGAACATAACGCCTTAACATCAATACATGGAAGACTGGATGCATAGCTAAAAGTATCGAAGGCAAAGTTAATATATAAGCAATGCTACCAACCCTCTGAAGGATCTCAAATGGCCAAATATACCTGGGGTTGAGCTTTCCCTGCCTACTGAATCTCATCAAGCCCTTCATGGGTGATACACGGAGAAACACCAGGTCACCAACACTAAACTCTAAGGAACGAAGTCTACAATATGCATAGCTCTTCTGCCTACTCTAGGTTGCCCGTAGTTTGTCCTAAATCACTCGAACTCTATCTAAGGAATCACGAAGTAAGTCTGTACTCTGCGGCCTGGACTCCAAATCATCGAACCAACCCACTGGCAATCTGCAACACCTATCATATAATGCCTCAAAAGGATCCATGCCAATACTCGAGTGATAACTATTATTATATACAAACTCTGCCAAAGGCATATACTGATCCCATGAACCTCCAAAGTCAAGAATACAATCCTGTAACATGTCCTCCAAGACCTAGATAGTCCTCTTGGATTGGCCATCTGTCTAAGGGTGGAATGCAGTGCTAAGCTGAACCTATGTACCCATCTCTCGCTAGATAGTCCACCAGAATTGAGAGTAAACTGAGTGCCACAGTCCAAAATGATAGAAGCTGAAACCACATGCAAATGAACCACCTCATGGAGATAAACCTGGGCCAACCTCTTTGCACTATAAGAAGAATAAATCGCCTAGAAATGTGTAGACTTAGTCAGCCTATCAGCAATGACCCAAGTAGAGTCAAACCCTCGAGAAGTGTGTGGCAATCGGGCTATGAAGTCCATAATGATCTCTTTCCACTTCTACTTAGGAATGGGAAGTCTCTGCATCAAACCACCAGGTCTCATGTGCTCAAACTTAACCTATTGATAGTTCAAGCACTGAGATACAAACTCCACTATGTCCCTTTATACCACTCCACCAGTAAAGTTGTCTCAAATCTCTATTCATCTTAGTTTCACTCGGATGGATGGAAAATCTAGAACAGTGAGTCTCACAGAGAATTAATTGAATCAAGTCCCTAACTCTTGGGACATAAAGGCGACCATCAAATCTCAGAATACCATCAAAATCTAAAATAGCCCTGTTGGCCTCACCCCGAACCACCTAATCATAGATATTACACAATCGCTGATCCTGAAAATGACGCTGTTGAATCTGATCAACCAGAGTAGAATGGACCTCAACACTGGCAAGAACTATAGTAGGATCTCACAAATCAAGGCTGTCTTAGGGATGTTCTCCGCCCTAATCCTCAATTGGCGGTAGCCTTACCTCATATCTATCTTAGAAAACGCGGCCAAATCTTAAAGCTGATCAAACAAGTCATCTATATGCGGCATCGGATACCTATTCTTCACAGTCACCTTGTTCAGCTATCGATAATCAATACACATCCACATTGAACCATCTTTCTTCTTCACAAACAGAACTAGAGAACCCAAAGGCGACACACACGGCCTAATCAAACCCATAGCTAATAAGTCCTGAAGCTGAACCTTAAGCTCACTCAACTCAGCTAGATCCATATGATACGGAGTAATAGAAATGGTCCTGGTAGCCAGCTCTAACTCAATGGCAAAGTCTATATCACACTTAGGTGGGAGGCCTGGCAGGTCAATTTGAAACACATCTAAGAACTCCCTAACCATAGGGACTGACTCGGGAGAAAAAGTGTAGGCGTTAACATCCTGGACATATATAAGATAAGCCAAACACCCATGTGAAATCAACATCCTAGACTGAAGAAAAGAAATGATCCCAAATGGTGAGCAGCTAATAGAACCCTGCAACACAACCAAGGATACACCGGGCATGGCTATGGTAATGGTCTTGGCATAATAATCCAAAATCGCTTTATGAGGGGATAACCAGTCCATGCCCAGAATCATATCAAAATCTAGAATGTCTAATATCATCAAGTCAGCCCAAGTCTCAAGATCGCCAACCTCTATCAGACATGATCAAACAACCCAATTACTACTAAAGAATCACCTACCGGGGTAGCAACATACACAGGAATAAATAGTGGCTTACTAGCCAACCCCAATCAAGGAACAAAGTAGGTAGATACATATGAACATAAAGATCCAGGATCAAATAATGCTAAAGTTGACTGGTGGCAAACAAAAATCATACCTGTGATCACCGCATCTGTGGCCTCCGCCTTTGGTCTAATAGGGACCGCATAGAACTATCACCGACCACCACCTGACCGACCGCTATCCTGGTCACCCATCCTGCCATGTTGGGTACCACTTCCTCTGACTGGTGGTTACACTAATCTTAAAGGCTAAGCCAGCTAAGCATCTTGGTGAACTGTACCCCATTGGGGGCACTCTCTGGCATAGTTATCAATGATACAACACTCATAACATGACCCTGACGGCCCACCCTGTTGAGATGAACTGGTTGAACTAGTATGGTTACCAGGGCCTGATTCCCAGATGGTGCGCCCCTCAATGACTGACCACTATAACTCTGATCATACTAAATCCCAACTAAAGTCTGAAGCGATGCCTGAACTAGATGGCTAGACTGACCCTGATGTTGTTGTGGATAATATCATTGGCTCTACTGACCTGAACCTCTACTGCCAACACTGGAACCACTGTAACTGCTCTAATGATGTGGCCTCTTATCCCTAGCCCTGGTGTCATGATGATTCAAATCCTCCATAGTACGGATATTGTCTGCTATAGCATAAATGGTCATACATTGGCAATTAGTATCTTAACAGTCTATCGTAGCTTGATCCTCAACCCCTAGAATAATCGACAAACCCTGTCTGGCTCTATAGGAATGATTATAGACCTGAATGGAGCTAACTCATGAAAGTGGGTCTCATACTCAGCCACTGACATAGATCCCTACATCAATCTAGTAAACTGCTTTCTACAATGCTCACGGACACTCTGAGGCAAGAATTTGGCCATAAAGGCCTCATAGAACTCTCTTTAAGTCAACTGAGGAGATTGAGATGGTTTGTAAGCTACCTGGGGCCTCCACCAAAGCTTAGTTGGGTACTCCAGCTGATAAGTAGTATAACCAACCCCGTGAGTATCCAACAACCCAAGATGATAAAGCATCTCCTCGCAAGTAGAAATAAAGTCATAAGCATCTTATTTGAGAGCACTAGAGAACCTCAGCAGAGACAATCTCAGAAACTAGCCTAAAGCCTTCTGCTCTAACTCTGTCATAACTAGGAAAGGAGTAAGAGGCTGAGCAAATGTAGGTACTAACAAAACCTTTGCACAGGGAGCCACAGTAGTAGGTCGGGCTTCTGAAATCTGAACACCCAGGGCTACCCCCTGAGCGGATGTTTGTGCTATGTCTGAAGGCTGACCCTCAACCATACCCAATAACTGAAGAAGCAAACCTCGGATATCTGCTGAAGGAGCTAGGGCTGGTGCTAATACAGATGCATATACTGGCCCTGGTGGCACCTATGCCTCACCCTGGTCCACGGGTTGCTGATCTGGGATTAACTCAGGCTCAACCTCAGGCTCAAGAGCTTTAACTGGTGTCGATGCTTGGGCACATCCTCGACCTCTACCTCTATGACTAACCTGGACCCTAGCTGGAGTTTGGTGTGCTGGTGTCAAAGGCTCTTCCTGATCTGCTGTTGAAGATCTCGTACGAGCTATATGCGGAAGAGTAAACTAGAACAAATGAGATTTCCAGGAAACCATCTAGGATAAGACACACGATATAGAAGTAAAAAAGAGTCATGTTTCCTAAAATGCCATTGTAGCCTCCCAAAGATAGGGTACGCATATCTCCTCCCTAATCTGCAGGACTCTACTAGACATTGGCTCCTATACCGATGAAACTGGTGAACCTAAGCTTTGATACTAAGTTGTCACGACCCAATTTCTCAGTTCATGATAACACCTACAACCCTCTTGTAGGTGAACCAATCCCCATAGCCTGAAATGGTTAGTAATGGGCCACTAATGAATCAAACCACGTACAAGAAAGAGTAATAAGAAAAAGAATGCAAGAAGACATAAAAAGAGAAGACAACCTGTAATATATATATATGGAATCTAAACCATCCCACGACCTGGTATCATAGTATAAAATCCACTACCATATATACAGAGTACAAGAGGGTACAAAATGACAATATACATTGTCTTTGAATAGTAAAAGAGTACATTGTATAAAAGAGGAGATAAAAGCCAAACCCCGGTTGCCAGGAGTTCACCCTAAGTCTCGGATGCCCAAAACAATGCATGAGTCTGCACGATCAATGGTGATAGCTCACACTAGGATCTGCACTAGAAGATGTAGAAGTGTAGTATAAGAACCAATTGCAATGCAATGGGTACCCAGTAGGCATCATCGACCGACTGAGCATTTATAAAATATAAAAGCAGTAAATAGTAGATGAGAAAGAAGTAGTCATGGAAGCAAACAGAGAAAAGCACACGGAAGCTAGCAACCAATAGAAGGCAAGGAGAATATAAGTATACTATGCTAGCCACAGAGTATATATCACATAGCACAGGTGAAAGAAGTAGAGAATGCACCTGGATCCTTGCAACAACAATATATAGAGAGAGAGTTTAAGAACATTGTGGTATACTGGTAACCTCAATAAAAAGGGAAAGAAGGAAAATCAACATACATAATCATGCTAACAATAAAATTCACAAGGTAAGGATGGTCTGAAAGATAAACTAACCAACAACTATAATACAAATGAGTAATCTAACCTACCTACAGTCCCAATGAGCACCCATACACCCAAGGAACATATACATGTGAAAACAAACCCTTCAGCATCCCATACTACCTGAGCGTACACTCAACAAACAGCAAACAAGGGTGGAACCATGCAAACAATGTATAATATGCTATGAAATTCCTATGGTAGCATATGCACCTCCTTCGGTGCCCATAGGCCCAGCAGGTAGGACCCATGAAAGGCTTCCCCCATATACCTCTACTCTCCCATATACCCCTCTTCCTACACTCTCAGCCCGTAGCCCCTAGTCTGGATAGGCAAGGTCTATGGAGGTCTTCGAGACCATATACAAACTCTCAATGTCTTAATATGATTGCCCAGACTCTATCCAGGTCTAAAATCAGTAAAAAGGTCATGTCTAGCGCTTTGGTCCAGCTGAGCCTAGTATCATATCAAGTCAGTAGAAAATCATGACTAGCACTATGGCCCATCGGAGTCTAGAATCAGTGTGAAAAACTATCATAAAACCTTTTTTACTCCAAAAAGATCAATAAAACCAGTTTAAATCCATTTCAAACCATTTATACTGAAAATGGGCCCTCGAGGCCATGCGAGGTTTAGAAAACTTGTGATAGTTAGGCCCGTAGACATAAAACTAGTAAGTCAATGCAAAAAACCCTCTTACATGATAATTTTGATATGCTCGAATACAATCAATATCCCAATGGCTCACAATCAACCTACCAGCCCTGCACAGGCTCAATCAGCTCTACAGTACAGCTAACCAGCTCATAAATCATAAATTGATGTTCAGGACTCACGAGCATTTTCCAAATCCCACCATTTATGGTCCAAAGGTGAATACAAAGTCCACCTAGGGCCACAAGGGTAATACTACAAAATGAGATCAAATACTAAAGCTAATGAAGGAAAATAAGACGGACAGGAAAAAAGTTATGATGACCCTTCCGGTCATCTTCGCATTTATGCTTTTCTTGTACTGTAGATCTTACTTGTAGCATCTCAAAGTCATTTATGGCTTGCTAGGATCGATGGTTCGGTGCCCTAGCCATTCGTTTGGCTGTTATGGACGTTTGCCTTTTTTAGAGCTTTAACTTAGGAATTCATTGACTTCGGTCATCATTCTTGGTAAACATGCTCGGAATCAAATTTTGACAGTCTCGTTAGCTTCGTAGTATGGATTTTGGTCAAGATGGACCCTTGGTCGGGGTCTGGGAGCTTTCAGTTTTGTTTTGTCTTAGTTTTTGTGTTTCTAGCCAAGTTGAACTTAGAAGTTTGACTTTGGTCAACATTCGAAGAAGACAACCTCGGATGAAAATTCTGACAGCACTGTTAGCTTTAGAATGTCGACTTTGGGCTAGAGGTACCTTTGGTTTGGGTCCCGAGGCTTCTGGACTCATTTTAGGCCATGGAATTCCATTTTAGAAAGTTTGGCCTAAAATTGGTTCTTGGGCGTGGGGCCCACTTTTCATCGTATAAACCTCCGTTAGGATTTTCATTGATTCTGTTGAGTTTGGAATGTTATTTTATAGACAAATATCTCAGCTTATCTGCATTTATGGGACCCTAGATATGTTTTTGAGGGTCCATCGGAGAAAAATCCTAAGTTGGCATGTTGTTGGAAGCTAGTTGATGTCATGGCACCAGCATGCCTTCGCCTACACGGGGGTTGGCCGCCTATGCGTAGGGAAATTCCAGTGCCCCATTTCCTCAGCCATCGCCTAGGCGACTCCTTGGCCATGTCTGCAAGCCTACGTGTGTGGTGGGTTAGCCGCGTGTGTGACACCCGCCCGCATTCGTGTGGCCGCATAAGAAGCGGTGTGGCCGTGTTCTCACAGGGTCATCTGGTAGCTTTTAAGTTTCTTTCTTCTTTCTCCCTTCTCATTTAAAAACAAAACTCCGAATTCTCCTCAAAACCAGCTCTAAAACTCCCTTTTCTTCAACCTTTGCTCATCAACTCTTGGAGGGTAAATCCTCATTGCCTCGTGATCAATTCCCATCATTTAATCCGGTAAGCTTCTTCTTCCACAAAATTGTTCTTTTCCATTGTTGTAAAATCCTCCATTGTTGAGTTTGTCTTGAAGCTTGGATTTTAGCTGTTTCTTGGCTTGGTTGCTCGTTATTGTGGGAATTTCAGTCCGCTAGCTTGTTCTTCTCGTTGTGGTAAGTAACTTTGATTAAATTCCGGATTTACTTCTTGAATTTCCATTCTTTACTTCTTGAATTTAGCGGGCTATTTCGTGCCCTTCCTCTTGGCCAATTCTGCTCAAAATTTGAGCATGCGCTCACGGGAGTCATATGTTCATCGTGCTTCTTCTCATTTTTAGATTTGGATTGTGGTCCCCCCAGGCTCGCTTTTGATCCGAATTTTGACCCGGCTATAATTATAGCAATATGGGTATCATTAGTCTTGTTTTAATATGTAGTTTATGTTATTGATAGTGTGATTGCATTTTGGGACTTCTCGGAGCAGTTCAGGCTTGGACATCGTTGTTCCAACAACTTGTCATTGGACGACAGGTAGGTTATAGTTAACTCTTTAGACTTCGCATATATAGGATAATTGGTATCCTTGGGTGGGTTTATTAGCCTGGTACCATAGACCTTGACTGATTCTTCATGTCTGACTCATTTTCTTCCTCCAATATTTGTAGTATTTGTTATAGATGATATTATTACCCTTAAGGTCCTGTGTGGCCTTGTATTAACTCTGGAACATAGATGGTGAGTTATTTGGGAATGTCCGTGAGTCCCAGACATTGTTATTATTGTTATAAAGATGGCTATCTATATTGTAGAGCAATTGGAGCCTTTACAGGGCTGATAGGTTGATTGTGAGACAATGGGCTATTGTTTGTGATTGAGCATGTCATTTTCATGCATACAAATGGATTTCTACATGATTTTAATATGATTTTGGCTTTGGGCCTACCTTACATATTTTTCTAAATCTTGCATGGCCTCGAGGGCCCGTTTTTGGTAATAATGGTTATGAAAGAGTTTGGTACTATTTTAATGGATTTTCTTGGGGTAAGAAAAGTTAAAAGAGAAATTTATCACAGTTTTCCTGCTTATACTAGACTCGGTTTAGCCGAGGTTCTAGACTTGTTTTGTTATTGATGAGAAATGATATTAGACTCAGTAAAGCTGAGCATCGGACTTGATTTACTACTATTTTAGACCCGAATATGCTCGGGCACCCTTGAAGGGGGTTTTTGAGACTTATTTCACTGATTTAGACCTGGATAGGATCCAGGCATGCATTATCGAGATTTGGTTACTAGTTTGGATTCGGTGACACTCCGGACTGTTATATCGAGGTTTGAGATTTAGTCTGTGGTCTATGAGTAGACCTCCATGGACCCTGTCATTTTGTACCAAGTGCTAGGGGCCGAGGGTGATCGGAGGGGGGCTGGACAGCAGAGTAGAGGTACTCAGGGGAATCCCTTCCATGGATCCTACCTCTATTGGACCTTTGGGGTACCGGAGTGGGTAACATACGACACTGCTATCACATTTAGTTCAGCATATCATATTATTATCATTCGTTTGTGAGATTCCACCCTTGTTTGTTGTTCGCTAAGTGTACGCTCCGATAGTATGGGATGTCAGAGGATTTGTCTTCACTTGCTTGTGTTCCTCGGGTGTATGGGAACTCGTGGGACTATATGTAGACTTATTGTTACTCTATCGTGGTATTGACTCCTGTTATGGTTGCATATGAGATTGGATATTGATAAAGTTATTCTTGGGCTACCGATTGATAGTTTCCTCTACTGAGATTAGTATGCTTAGTTTGGTTATTAAATCTTGTTTTCGGGCATGACTATCTTTATTATTCTTCTTCCTTCTCTTCCCACTTGAGGTTACTGGTATATCACCTATTTCTAAATATCTCCTTATATATATTGTTGTCATGAGGATCCCAGGTGTGTTATTTACTTTTTCACATGTGTATGTGATGTATATATATCTAGTAGCTAGCCATGTTTGTTGTTTTCTACTTGTATTCCTTCCTTGCTAGCTTCCGTGTACTTATTCATTGCTTTCCGTGACTATTTGCTTTTACTCTGTTTATTACTGCTCTTTTACCTTATATGTACCCAGCCGGCCTATGATACCTACTGGGTACCTATTGCTTAACAATTGGTGCTCATACTACACTTCTGCATCTTCTAGTGCAGATCCTAGTGTGGGCCATCGTTGTTAGCTCGTGGAGTCTCGTGCTAGGAGTTTTTGGACCATTCCAGACTGAGGTTGAGCTCTTGGCGACCGGAGCTTTGCTTTTAGTTTATCTTTTATAGCATGTACTCTATTACTATTCAAAGACATCTGTATATATTATTTTGGATCTTTTGTACTCCGTTTATGTAGTTCCGGCTCTATACTATGATCCCAGGTCTTTTGGGTTGGTTTAGCTTTCGTATATATGTTATATATATTCATGTTTATCACTTTCTTTACTTATCTCCCTTGCTTCCGCATTTTCTTACTGTTCTTCTGCTTACATGCTAGATAGTAGCCCATTACTAACCATTCCGGGCTATAGGGATTGGTTCACCTACTGGGGAGTTTTAGGTGCCATCATGACTGAGAAATTGGGTCGTGATAGCTTGGTATCAGAGCCTAGGTTCACTGGTGTCATTAGTATAGGAGCCAATGTCTAGTAGAGTCCTGCAGATCGGGGTGGACATGTCCGTACTCAATCTTTGGGAGGCTACAGTGACATCTTAGGAAATATGACTCTCGTATTGCTTATATCTCATGCGTAATATCCTTGGAAGTTCTTGAAATCTCACTTATTCTAGTTCACTTTTTTGTAGATGGTTCATACAAGGTCATCAGCTTTTGACGGAGGAGAGCCTTCGATCCCTGCACCTCCGACTCCAGCTAGGGGCCGGGGTGGCTGCAAGAGTAGAGGTAGAGGTCATGCCCGAGAAACGGCACCTGCTAGAGCTGCTAGAGTCAAGATAGAGCCCAAGCATGATTATGAGCCAGAGTTTGTTCTTGAGCAGTAGCATGTGGACTCGGGGATAGCCCAGGTGACACCAGCTCCAGTGCCAGCTTCAGCACTAGTTTCTGTGTCAGCCCCAGCTCAGTCTTCAGATACTCGGGGTTTGCTTCTACAGCTTTTGGGTATGATTGGAGAGCGTCCTTCTGAGGTAGCATAGACATCCACTCAGGGGGAAGCCTTGGGTGCACAGAGTTTAGGAGCGTAGCTTGATATTGTGGCTCCCCATGCTGAGGTTATTCCAGTTCCAGCTGTTGCATAGCCTCTTACTCCTCGCCCAGTTATGAAAGAGACGGAGCAAAAGGCATTGGGTAGACTTTTTAGATTGGCACCGCCTAGATTTTCTGGTGCACCAGGTCAGGATCCACATGACTTCATTACTACATGTGAAGAGATGTTACATCACTTGGGTTTATTGGAGACTCACGGGGTTGGATATACTACTTATCAGCTGGAGGGTCCAGCAAAGTTATGGTGGAGGGCACAAGTTGCTTGCAGACCCTCTTCATCACCTTTGTTGCCTTAGTCCAAGTTCTATGAGGCCTTTATGGCCAAGTTCTTGCCTCAGAGTGGTTGCAAATGTCACAAGGAGCATTTCACTAGGCTTTCGCAGGGACTCATGTATGTATTTGAGTATGAGACCTATTTCCATCAGCTTTCCCCATTTGGGGTGATGATCATTCCTACTAAGCCAGACAATATTCTCAGATTTGTTTGGGGAATGCGGACAGAGCTTAGACAGCCAGCTAAGATATTAGTTGCTAGTGGTTGATCATTCAGGCTATCGCAGACTATGTCTACACTGTGGAGGACTTGCACCGTCATGATCCGGGGGACAGAGATAAGAGGCCTCATCATTAGGGTGGCCATGATATTTCTCATCATGGTGGTAAGAGTTCAGGCCAGTAGGGTTGGGGTTATCAACCACAGCAGCACAAGGGTTAGTCCAATCGACCAGTTCAGGCTTCACTTTAAACTTTGGGTAGTTCTCAGTTTGAGCAGGGTCAGTCTTCGAGAGGTGTAGCTTCTGGGGCATTAGGTCATGGTGTCCGTACAGGTTCTACTAGTTCATCTTAACAGTTCAGACCATCAGGGCCTTGCTATGATTATGGTGTGGTTGGCCATTATGCTAGAGATTACCCCCAGCGAGGTACAGTTCAGTTCGCTGCTCAGCCAGCCGAGACTTTACAATCAGTTCAGCCATCGGTTAAAGAAGGTGGTGGTCAGTCTAGAGGTGGTGCCCCACGTGGCAGAGCAGGTGGTAGGGATAGAGGTAATCGTCAGTTCTATGCGGTCCCTAGGAGATCAAAGGCAGAGGCCTCGGATGTTGTGATTACAAGTACAATTTATGTGTGTTGTCAGTCAACTATGGATTTATTTGATCCTGGATCTACTTGTTCATATGTATCTGCCTACTTTGTGCCTTGTTTGGGGTTAACTAGTGAGTCGTTATCTTTGCATGTATCTGTTTTGACCCCAGTAGGAGATTCTTTAGTGGTGGATCGGATTGTGAGATCCTGTATGATTTCTGTTGGTGATTTGGAGACTTGGGGTGATTTGATGATCCTTGATATGTTAGATTTTGATATGATACTGGGCATGGACTAGTTATCCCCTCACCGTATGGTTTTGGATTGTTATGCCAAATTATTACCATAGCCATGCAAGGTGTATCCCCAGTTGTGTGGCAGGGTTCTATTAGCCGCGCACCGTATGAGATCATCTCTTGTCTTTGAGCTAGGAAGTTGATTTCTTACAGGTGTTTAGCTTATCTAGCATATGTTCGAGATACTAGTGCTGACCCTTCTTCTCCTGAGTCTGTTCCTGTGGTCAGAGACTTTCTAGATGTGTTCCCTACCGACCTGCCAGGCCTTCTACCTGAGAGAGATATTGACTTCGCCATTGAGTTAGATCTGGGCACCAGGCCCATTTTTATTTCTCCTTACCATATGGCTCCAGCTGAGTTGAGAGAGCTTAAGGAGAAGCTACAGGATCTGTTAGCTAAGGGGTTTATTAGGCCAAGTGTGTCGCCTTAGGGTGCTCTTTTTCTATTTGTTAAGAGGAAGGATAGGTTGATGCGGATATGTATTGATTATCGGCAGCTGAATAAGGTGACTGTGAAGAATAGGTACCCGATGCCATGGATTGATGACTTGTTTGATCAACTTCAGGGTTCAGCTGTGTTTTCAAAGATTGATTTAAGGTTCAGCTACCACCAGTTGAGGATTAGGGCAGAGGACATCCCTAAGACAGTATTCAGGACACGTTATAGCCATTATGAGTTCCTGGTGATGTCTTTTGGGTTGACTAATGCCACCGCAGCCTTCATGGACTTGATGCATAGGGTGCTTAACCCGTACATGGACTCATTTGTGATCGTTTTCATAGATAACATCTTGATATACTCATGGAGTAGAGATGAGCATGAGCAGCACTTGAGGATTATACTCCAGACTTTGAGAGATCACTGGCTTTATGCCAAGTTCTCAAAGATTGAGTTTTGGCTTGAGTCGGTTGCATTCCTAGAACAGCTGGTGTCTAAGGATGGGATTAGAGTTCATCCGGGTAAGATTTCAGCAGTTCTTGAGTGGCCGAGACCTACTACTCCTACCAAGGTCTGCAGCTTTGTTGGGTTAGCAGGGTACTACAGATGGTTCATTGAGGAATTTTCTTCCATAGCAGCACCCTTGACTATGCAGACTAGGAAGGATGTTCCATTTCAGTGGTCGGATCATTGCGAGGATAGCTTCCAGAGGCTTAAGGCCTTATTGACTTCAACTCCAGTATTGACTTTACCGGTCGAGGGTGAAAGTTTCTCCATATATTGTGATGCTTCTGGGGTTGGTCTTGGTTGTGTGTTGATGCAGCAAGGTCGAGTGATAGAATCTGCATCGAGACAGTTGAAAGTTCACGAGTGTAACTACTCCACTCATAACTTGAAGTTGGCGGTGGTAGTCTCTGTGCTCAAGATCTGGAGGCATTACTTATACGGAGTTCATTGTGAGATATTTACCGATTATCATAGTCTTCAGTTCATTACGAGTCAGCGAGATCTGAACTCGAGACAGAGGAAATAGATTGATCTACTGAAGGACTATGATTTCACCATTATTTATCATCCGGGCAAGGCAAACATGGTAGCAGATGCCTTGAGTCAAAATATGGTGAGTATGGGTAGCCTAGCTTCACTTTCAGTTTTGGAGTGACCGTTGGCCTTGGACATCCAGTCCTTGGCTAACCGTTTAGTTAGGCTTGACTTGTCAGATCCTAGAAGGGTTATTGCCAGTGTTGAGGTTCGTTCTACACTAGTTGATCAGATTTAGAGCCAACAATTTGAGGATCAAAGATTGTGTGACCTTCATGATCAGGTAGTTTAGGGTGAGGCTAGCCGGGCTACTTTGGGTTCTGATGGTATTCTGAGGTTTGACAGTCGTCTTTGTGTTCTGAGAGTTGGAGATTTGATTCAGTTGATACTTCTTGAGGGACATTGTTCTAGATACTCCATTCATCCTGGCCCAGTGAAGATGTCTAGAGATTTGCGGTAGCTTTACTGGTGGAGTGGTATGAAGTGGGACATAGCAGAGTTTGTATCCCGGTGCTTGAACTGTCAGCAGGTTGTGTTCGAGCACATGAGACCTGGTGGTTTGATGCAGCGGCTTTCCATTCCTGAGTGGAAGTGGGAAGGGATTACCACGGACTTTGTAGTTGGATTGTCTCATACTTCTCAGGGTTTCAACTCCATTTGGGTGATTGTTGATAGGCTGACTAAGTCAGCGCACTTCTTGCCAGTTCAGACTACGTATAGTGGAGAGAGGTTAGCTCAGATTTACCTTTCATGAGATTGTTTGGTTGCACAAGGTTCCAACTTCTATCATTTTAAAATGCAGCACTCAGTTTGCATCTCAGTTCTAGAGAGCTAATCAGCGAGATTTGGGTACAAAAGTTCAGCTTAGTACTGCATTCCACCCTCAGACAGATGGCTAGTCTGGGAGGACTATTTAGGTCCTAAAGGACATGGTCCGGGCCTGTGTTCTTAACTTTGGAGGTTCTTGGGATCAGTTTGTGCCTTTGGTCGAGTTTGCTTATAATAATAGTTTCCATTTGAGCATTGGCATGGCACATTTTGAGGAGTTGTATGGTAGGCATTGCAGATCATTGGTTGGTTGGTTTGGTGTTTTGGAGTGTAGGTCACAGAGTACAGATTTGCTTCGAGATTCCTTAGACCAAGTCCGAGTGATTCAAGATAGGCTTCGAGCAGCTCAGAGCAGAAAGAAGGGCTATGCTGATTGTAGACTTTGTGCCTTGGAGTTTAGTGTTGGTGATTTGGTTTTCCTCCGTGTATCGTCCATGAAAGGTATGATGAGATTTTGTCAGCATGGTAAGCTTAGCCCCAGGTATATTGGGCCATTTGAGATTCTCCAGAGGGTTAGTAGTATTACCTATCAGTTAGCTTTGCCTCTGATGTTTTCAGCTATGCATCCAGTTTTTTATGTCTCAATGTTGCACCGGTATGTTCTAGACGAGTCTCATGTGCTGCAGTGAGATTCGGTCCAGTTGGATGAGAGTTTAGCTTTTGTTGAGGAGCCAATAGATGTTTTGGCCAGAGATGTTAGAAGGTTGAGATCTAGGGAGATTCTGGTAGTGAAAGTTCAGTGGAGGCATCATCTGGTTGAGGAGGCTACCTGGGAGACCGAGAGTGAGTTGCGAGCTTAGTATCCGCAGTTGTTCGAGCCTTCAGGTACTCCCTTCTTCCTGACTTTTGAGGATGAAAATCGTTTTAGTAGTGGATGTTGTGATGACCCTTCTGGTCTTCTTCGCCTTTACACTTTTCTTGTACTGTTAGAGCTTGCCTGTAGCAGCCCCAAGTCATTTATGTCTTACTGGGACCGATGGTTCGGTGCCTTGGCCGTTCGTTTGGCCGTTATGGCCGTTTTCCTGTTTTAGAGCTTTAACTTAGGAATTCATTGACTTCAGTCAACATTCTTGGTAAACGCACTTGGAATCAAATTCCAATAGTCCCGTTAGCTCTGAAGCATGAAATTTGGTCTAGATGGACCCTTGGTCGAGGTCTGGGAGCTTTTGATTTTGTTTTGTCTTGTATTTTGTGTTTCTAGCCAAGTTGAACTTGGAAGTTTGACTTTGGTCAACATTCGGAGAAGACAGCCTCGGATGAAAATTCTGACAGCATTGTTAGCTCTTTAATGTCGAATTTGGGCTAGAGGGACCTTTGGTTTGGGTCCTGAGGCTTTCGGACTCATTTTAGGCCATGGGGTTCTGTTTTGGAAAGTTTGGCCTAAAGTTGGTTCTTGGGGGTGGGGCCCACTTTTTGTCGTATCGACCTCCGTTGGAATTTTTGTCAATTTTGTTGAGTCTGGAATGTCATTTTTAGTCAAATAGCTCAGCTCATTTGTGTTTGGGGGACCCCGAATATGTTTCCGAAGGTCCATTGGAGAAAAATCCTGAGTTGGCATGTTGTTGGAAGCTGGTTGCTACCATGGCACCAGCATGACTTCGCCTACGTGGGGGTCGGCCACCTATGCGTAGGGCAATGCCAGCACCCCATTTCCTCGGCCATTGCCTAGGCGACGCCTTGGCCGCGTCCTCAGGCCCGCGTGTGATGTGGGCTGGTCGCGTGCGCGCAAGGCAAGCGCCTGGCCTTCGCATGCGCGATGCCCACTCGCGTTTGCATGGCCACGTAGGCAGCAGCCTGGCCGTGTTCGCACAGGATCATCTGGCAGCTTTTAAGTTGTTTTCTTCTTTCTCCCTTCTCATTTAAAAACTCAACTCCGAATTATCCTCAATACCAGCTCCAAAACTCCCTTTTCTTCACCCTTTACTCATCAACTCTTGGAGGGGAAATCCTCATTACGTCATGATCAATTATCGTCATTTAATCTGGTAAGCTTCTTCATCCCCAAAATTGTTCTTCTTCATTGTTGTAAAATCCTCCATTGTTGAGTTTGTCCTAAAGCTTGGGTTTTTCTTGGGTTTTAGTTGTTTCTTGGTTTTGTTGCTCGTTATTGTGGGAATTTCAGTCTGCTAGCTTGTTCTTCTCGTTGTAGTAAGTAACTTTGATTAAATTTCGAATTTACTTCTTGAATTTCCATTCTTGAATTTTGTGGGCTGTTTCGTGCCCTTTCTCTTGGCCAATTCTGCTCAAAATCGGAGCATGTGCTCACGGGAGTCATATGTTCACCGTGCTTCTTTTTGTTTCTGCTTTTGGGTTGTGGTCCCCGTAAGCCCTCTTTTGACTTGAATTTTGACCCGGCTATAATTATAGCAATATGGGTATCGTTAGTCTTATTTTGATATGTAGTTTATGTTCTTGATAGTGTGATTGCATTTTGGGACTTCTTGGAGCGGTTCGGGCTTAGACATCATCGTTCCAGCAACTTGTCATCGGACGACAGGCAGGTTACGGTTTAACTCTTTATACTTTGCATATATAGGATAAAATAGTACTAATTGGCATCCTTGGGTGGGTTTATTAGCCTGGTACCACAGACCTTGACCACTTCTTCATGTCCGACTCATTTTCTTCCTCCAATGTTTGTAGTATTTGTTATAGACGATATTATCACCCTTGTGGTCCTGTGTGGCCTTTTATTGACTCTGGAACATAGATAGTGGGTTATTTGGGAATGTCCGTGAGTCCCGGACATTGTTATTATTGTTATAGAGCTGGCTATCTGTGTTGTAGAGCGATTGGAGCATGTGCAGGGCCGATAAGTTGATTGTGAGCCAATGGGCTATTGTTTGTGATTGAGCATGTCATTTTCCTGCATATAAATAGATTTCTACATGATTTTACTACGTTTTTGGCTTCAGGCCTGCCTTATATGGTTTTCTAAATCTTGCATGGCCTCGGGGGGCCCTTTTTAGTAAAAATAGTTATGAAATGGTTTGGCACTGTTTTAATGGATCTTTTTGGGGTAAAAAAAGTTAAAAGAGAAATTTATCACAGTTTTCCTACTTATACTAGACATGGTTGAGCCGAGGTGCTAGACTTATTTTGTTATTGTTGAGAAATGATATTAGACTCGGTAAAGCTGAGCATCGGACTTGATTTACTACTGTTTTAGACTCGGATATGCCCGGGCACCCTTGAAGGGGATTTTTGAGACTTATTTCACTGATTTAGACCTGGATAGGATCCAGGCATGCATTATCGAGATTTGGTTACTAGTTTGGATCCGGTGACACTCCGGACTGTTATATCGAGGTTTGAGATTTAGTATGTGCTCTATGAGTAGACCTTCATGGACCCTGTCATTTTGTACCAAGTGCTACGGGCCGAGGGTGACCGGAGGAAGGGTACGGCAGAGTAGAGGTACTCGGGGGAATCCCTTCCATAGATCCTGCCTCTATTGGACCTTTGGGGTACCGGAGGGGGTAACATACGACATTACTATCGCACTTACTTCAGCATATCATATCATTATCATTCGTTTGTGAAATTCCACCCTTGTTTGTTGTTTGCTAAGTGTACGCTCCGGTAGTATGGGATGCCGGGGGATTTGTCTTTACTTACTTGTGTTCCTCGCGTGTATAGGCGCCCGTGAGACTGTAGGTAGACTTATTGTTCCTCTCTCGCGGTATTGACTCCTGTTATGATTGCATATGAGATTGGATATTGATAAAGTTGTTCTTGGGCTACCAGTTGATAGTTTCCTTGACTGAGATTAGTATGCTTAGTTTGGTTATTTAATATTTTTTTGAGCATGACTATCTTTATTCTTCTTCTTCCTTCTCTTCCCACTTGAGGTTATCGGTATACTGCCTATTTCTAAATCTCTCCTTATATATATTGTTGTCGCAAGGATCCCAGGTGCGTTATTTCCTTCTTTAACCTGTGTATGTGATGTATATATATCTAGTAGCAAGCCATGTTTGTTGTTTTCTACTTGTATTCCTTCCGTGCTAGCTTTCGTGTACTTATTCGTTGCTTTCCGTGACTATTTTCTTTTACTCTGCTTATTACTGCTCTTTTACCTTATATGAGCCCAGTCGGCCTATGATACTTATTGGCTACCTATTGCTTTGCAATTGGTGCTCATACTACATTTCTGCATCTTATGGTGCAGATCCTAGTGTGGGCCATCATTGTTAGCTCGTGGAGTCTCGTGCGAGGAGTTATTGGACCATTCCAGACTGAGGGTAAGCTCTTGGCGACCGGAGCTTAGCTTTTAGTTTATCTTTTGTAGCATGTACTCTATTACTATTCGTAGACATCTGTATATATTGTTTTGGATCTTTTGTACTCCGTTGATATAGTGTTAGCTATATACTATGATACCAGGTCTTTTGGGTTGGTTTAGCTTCCGTATATATGTTATATATATTCCTGTTGTTCACTTCATTTACTTATCACCCTTGCTTCAGCATTTTCTCACTGTTCTTCCGCTTACTTGCGAAATAGTAGCCCATTAGTAACCATTCCGGGCTTCGGGGATTGGTTCGCCTACTGGAGGGTTGTAGGTGTCATCATGACCGAGAAATCGGGTCGTGATAAAAGCAGATAAAGTTTGGGGTGCCAACCTAGTAAACTCAACTCAAAGATGCTAGATAGTATAATTATATCCTATATACGCAAAGTCTAAGGTGGGTAACCCATAACCTACCAGACATCCGACGATAAGCTGCTGGAAAGCCAAAGCTCGAGCCTAAACTACTCCGAGAAGCCCCAAAAATCAATTACACTATCAAGAATGTCATCTACGCAATAAAACAATACTAACGACACCCATATTACTAATAATTAAGCCGGGTCAAAATCTGAGTCAAAAGCAGGCCCATGGACTCCGCAACTCGAAACCAGAAATGAAAACTACTACTAGGTCTCCCACGCTACCAAAAGTGCATGTTTGAAAATTGAGCAAGGACGGACAAGGGAAAAGCTCAAAACATCCCTTGAACTTCAAGAGCAAAAATAAGGAATCAAAAGATGAAATTACGAAATTTAAGGGAGGGAGACTTAAATTAAAGGCGGAGACTTGATCACGGGGACGGAAATGATCACCCCAACGCTTATAATCAATCTACACAGGAGAATAGAGCTTAAGCTCAAGAGTAAAATGGTGAAAATGTTTTAGAAACTTAGAAGAAATGAAAAAGGTGATCCTTATAAGCTGCCAGCGTTAGGCGCAGGCGCGCCCAAGGAGCCGCAGAGGCGCCATCGCTGTGGTGGGTGAGGGAGTGCAGGCGCGCCTTATGCTGAAGCCACCAGGCACCACAGGCGCATCACCCAGGGTGTAGGTGTTGTTTCACTGGTGTGGCCAAGGCACCGCCGCCACGCCATACCAGAAAATAGCAGCTACCAGCTGCAACACAACCCAAAATCAATCTGATCACACACGCGGGGCACATTCCAAACCTTGAAGATACAAACCAAAGGTTACCCTACCAAAAATGGCATTTTAAACTCAACGAAAATGACGAAACTCCCAACAGAGATTTTTTCAAAGGAAAGTGGTCCCCATGCCCAACTAGCCAACCTTAACCAAAACGGAACCCAACAGCTAAAAATGAGTCTGGAAGCCTCAGGACCCAAACCAAAGGTCCCTCTAGCCCAAAGTTGACATTCTGGATGGAATTTTCATCCAGGGCTATCTTTTCTGAATGTTGACCAAAGTCAAACTTCTAAGCCCAACTGGCCTAAAATCACCAAAAAGGGGATAAAACCAGACCAAAAGCTCCCAGGCTCCGACTAAAAGTCCTACTAGACCAAATTCCATGCTCTGGAGATAATAGAACTGTTGGAATTTAATTCTAAGCACATTTGCTAAGAATGTTGACTTAAGTCAATGATTTCCTAAGTTAAAGTTCTAAAACAGGGAAATGGCCATAACGGCCTAACGAATGGCCTCAGCACTGAACCACCAATCTCAACAAGTCATAAATGACTTGGGGCCACTACAGGTAAGCTCTAACAGTACAAAGAAAGCAAAAACGCGAGAATGACTTGAAGGATCATTACAAAATAGAACCAATGGTTTAAACAAGTAGTGATTTTGTTGTGTTGTAATTCAAATTTAAGAAAAGATCTAGGGTCATGGTCTTTCGATAATCTAGTTGAGTTTTCAAACTATACATTTAGTTGATTTCCTGAGTTACTAGTTAGGGATTGATTTTAACCATGTTGAGCATTTTGCCAACAATTCTAGGTCTCCTCGACTATTCCTAATGCCTATATTCTTATGGTCGTTGGTTGATAGTAAAGGGAATATGATTTTTCTTCTGTATCAACTGGGCAAGGCTAACGGGTATATTCCTATCCATGTTAGTGAATCATTCTCCCTTCCTTATAGAGTTTATAGTCAAGCCCTATCTTTCTTTATTACGTACATAAATACCCTATTCCTAGTCCAATTTATGCACCATACATAGTGTTGGCTAGATGATAAAGTTAACAAACACTTAAGCACAAGCGAAGGTAAATAACTCAATAGATGGAAATTCGAACTAAACAATATGATAATTAAACACAACCTCCATGTGTTTAACCACAACCCTAGATACTAAAGGTTTAGCTACTTATGAATCTCTTTAGAAGAAGAGATTTCATGAGTTTACAAGAAAAGAAAAAAAAAAGAAAAAAAACTAGACCTTGTTCTTGAGCTTTACCATAGGTTTTGCCTTACCCTAATCAATTGTTGTTGATAGAAAAAGTGGGGGGAGGTATTTATAGAGTTTAAGAACCCTTAGGACTAAGTAGACCAATCCAAATTGGGTTAGGAGAAGTGTCAGCTCAGGCCACTACCCAAAAGCGGAGCAGTGGCGCAAGGCACAAAACAAACTTCAGAGGGCTGCTAGAATCCGCACCACTACCCGCTTTGGGTGGTGTGGTACAAGGCTATACTACAAGGAAACTTTAGAACATGCTCTAAATCCGCACCACTGACCACTTCGGGTCATGGTGCAAGGCACAACAAGATATGCAACTTTTTGCTCATTTTGCGTCGCTTTGCAGTGTTGCTTCTTTCTTGGTTCCTTTTGGTTCCTTGGTGCTCCTTTTCCTCTTATTTAAGCTCCATATACCTCCAAACACTCCTTACTAGAAAAAATACAAAACACAAGTGTGATTTATAACATTTAAGCTCATGACGACACTAAAAAGAAAGCAAATGAGAGGCAAATTATCATATAAAAGAGTAACTTTTAGCCTCTCATCAACACCCCACACTTAAACTCGTGCTCGTCCTCGAGTAATCTATACACTCATGACTTAGACTATATTACAAACTACACTAATTGAATACAAGAATACTTAAGCTAAGACTACAAGGACTACCGATGACAAGCGCTTAGCACAACATGCTTCATTCATTCAAAGCTCATAAACAACTATTTCAAGGCCTCCTAGCCTCAAGAACTGACTCTACGATATTAGAAACACTTATAAGTCACACAATTAAGAAATCAAGCATTTTACCTATCAGAACCATAAGCTTGCCCTTAGTGTACTACTCCACTAATATAAGAACGTCACATTCAAGATCAAGTAGGA
Organism: Jaltomata sinuosa; assembly: GCA_003996215.1. Classification (NCBI taxonomy): domain Eukaryota; kingdom Viridiplantae; phylum Streptophyta; class Magnoliopsida; order Solanales; family Solanaceae; genus Jaltomata; species Jaltomata sinuosa. Next base: position 1,507,836 of record QJPP01000072.1, read on the forward strand.
CTTTTCAAGGTTGTAATGTAGGTTAAGGGATGGGTAGGAATTATTTTGGCTAAAATAGTGACTATCTTCCCTAAGCGCTTTAATACATCACATTTTTTTGTTAAGCACCTTCCTCAATCAACAAACTTCTTTCTTCTACTCTTCTCTCCCATAGATTTCTTTGTTTTCCAATATCTTTAAGCATGTTCACACACCACAAGTAAGGAGTACTTAATTATAAAAAGCTTTTTTTCTTTTTCTTTTTCTACTCCCTACTAAAGTATATGAATTTTTTTCTTTCTTGCACCCTTAGACTTTTCTACAGGCTTCCATCCTCAACTATTTTCCTTTTTTCTTTCTTACTCCCTCCAACTCTTACTTTTCAATTAAAGTACATAGGTGTTTTGGATCAAATCAAAGGTCGATTGAAACTAAAGGATTAAGATTTAGTTGTGGCTACCAAAAGAATAGGTTAAAGGCTCAACGGGGCAAACTAGGAATATCAATTATGGGTAGGTAAAGCAAAGGATAAAAACTGGCCAATAAAAGAAATGCCTATGTCATCTCCTAAACTTAATATTCTTCATTTTATTTTGCAAACACACCGGGCAAGTTTTAGACATCAATATGAAAGCACAAAATATCACAAAATTTGAACACACATGACACATGTTCAACTCAAAATGGATTCATACATATTCTCAATCAAGTAACCAACAAGAGTCAAGTAAAAGAGCCTAGGTGTCTCAAAAGAAGTCATTCAACTTTTCACACAACATGCTTTGTAGTTCAAAACCAACTTGCATCATTCAGTCAATTATAATTCCTAACAAGAGCACCTAGCATTTGATTGGTCCTAAAGACTCTTTAACTCCTAATGACTAACTCTTACCTTAAGACAGTCGTCAACCATCCATCGTTAGAAAGAGACATTCTACCTAAAAAAAAACTACTCATAAAAGTAAAAATAAAAAAGATAATCGGTTCAAAGGGCTCTCCCTCAGAAAAGAACTAAAAAGAAAAACCAAGGAGTGGACGAAGTATGTCTCTAAAAAGAAACTAAAAGCTAAAAACTATCCTAGCTAAAGAATAAAAGAAAATCCTTTCGTGTTTTTAGACTTTTTCAAATAAAATTCAGTTTTTCATCTAACTTAGAAAAATAAAAAGAAAACATAACAACCTATGGCCTACTTCACCCTTAACAAATATCGGAAGGTATTTCATTCTACACTTAAAGTCATGATTTATCCCCAAAGCAATAAATAAGATAAAAACCGGGTTAGAAATACTCTCTGAGACCCTTTAGGGCCTAGCTAACAGCATGTTTCTTCGCAATGAATAAAAAGGGGCGAACGACCCCATACTTAAGCTTAAATCGTGCTCCTTAGCTTTCAAATTTGGGTACTCAGACTTTCCCAAACCTGCACAAAATCACAAACAAAAATAAAAAGTGACACTATAAAAATAAAAAAGACTAAACTATTATAAAATTGGGTTGCCTCCCAATCAGTGCCTGATTTAACATTGTGGTACAACGCATGTCTTAAATCAACCAAGTTTTCTCAATCTCTTTCTCCCCTTATTATAGAGCTTTTGCCTCTTCTTCACTATTGGAGGATCACTTTCTTCATTCACTTTCCTCTATTCTTAACATCCATTTCCAGGTCACTGTTAGGACATTTAAACAAATGCTCATGCCTTCGCAACAACTTGAGTAATTCTTTTTGCTGCACCTCAAACAATTCAGTAGCAATATTCAAAGTTTTAACTTTTTCAAACCCACTCTCTTCCATCCCACACTTATTTTGACCACCTCTGTGATCATGCACAAATATCTGTAGTGTAGTTTGAAGGGGTGGAGAGTGACTTATATACCTTGAACGTCGCCTCCTTATCATGAACTTACATCTTCAATTCTTCTTTTCACACATCTATCAAAGCTTCGCCAGTTGCAAGGAATGGATGTCCCAAGATAATTGGCACCTGCTAATCTAATTCATAATCTAAAATAATAAAGTCGGCAGAGATGACAAACTTACCCACCTTGATGAGCACATCCTCAATTATTCCCTCCGGATATACACGAGATCAATCTATAAGCTGGAGACGAATAGTGGTGGGGTGCAGCTCTTCCAAGCTTAGTGTCTTAAAAATAGAGAGAGGCATTAAGTTAATATTTGGCCCAAGATCACATAATGTATGCCCAACTTCATCTTCACCAATTTGTATAGGGAGGGTGAAACTCCCAGGGTCTTTGAGCTTTTGAGGGAGTTTACTCAATACCCTCGAACTACACTCTTCAATGAGTGCAACCGTCTCAAACTCTCTCAGCCTTCTCTTTCCAGCGACCACATCTCTTAAGGACTTATTATACTTTGGTATGTCTATCAAAGCATCAATCATAGAAATGTTAATGTGAAGTTGCTTGAAGATATCAAGGAACTTCTTATAGTTAGCATCTTCCTTGCTTTTTTGGATCCTTTGGGTAAATAGTGGTGGAGGTATCTCTCTTACCATCTTAGGATACTCAACAGTATCTTCTTCAACTACCTTTTCTGGCAGATTCTCTTACTCTTGCTCAGGTGTTGGTGTTGGAGTTGGTGTCGAAAGCAACGCTCGTGGAAATAGAGATGGACGCTTAATGTTGTCAAAGTTAATTATCTTTCTCTTTGGAGGCTCTTCTTCTTGCAAATCTTGCCCATTTCTCAAAGTGATGGCCATAACCTGCTTGGGCATCTCTGTATCGCTCGACAAGTACCTTGAGGTATATCATGAAGTGTGGTGGCAAGTTTTCCCATCTGAATCTATAATTCTGTGATCGCCTTCTTTCTTTCAACATTAACATGTGCTTGTGCTTGTGCTTGCTTATCTTGTTGTTGTTGTTGGGTCATAAACTGCTTTAGAGTTTCCTCCAAAGAACTACTCATTTGTTTACCCTGTTGTACATATTGTTGTTTTTGGCCCTGCTGAACTCCATCCCAAGAGAAGTTTGGGTGGTTTTTATAATTCTTCTTCCCCACATAGAAAATAGACTCAGGATTCAATGGGCATCCCGAATAAGCATGATTTTCACCATACTTTTCACAAAACAACACAACTTTCTAAATTTGTTGTACCTATTGCACCTGAGCAGCACTTGGATCTATCAACTTCTGCTTCACGAATGTACACAATTGACTAATATCAGCCTGGATGGCTGACACCTCATCAAGTTCTAACTTTCCCGGTGTTTTTTGAGTAGATATAAAACTCTGCTACGCTCTGTGTGATCTCTATTTCCTGCAGACAATAGGTTGAGTAGAGCCTATATCTCATCATAGCTCTTGGACAAAAAAATTCCTTGAGTTGTAGCATCTAGAAGAGATTTTGAGTCTGGCCTCAATCCTTCAGTGAAATTATGTCCAATGATCTGCTTAGGTTGCTGGTGATGCTGACAATCTCTTAAATACCCCTTGTATCATTCCCAAGCATGTGGTAGGGATTCATCATCTTTTTGTGCAAACCCAAAAATTCTGCCTCTGAGCTCTTTGTTCTTCTAGATGAGAAGAACATGTTAAGAAACTTGTCAGACAAGATATCTCATGATGTAATTGAACATGCGCTCTCACTCTGCAACCACAACTTTGCTTCTCCAATTAGTGAGAATGGGAACAAGGTCAACCTGACATATTTGTCGGATACGTTTTATAGTGAAAGTTATCACTCAACTCAAAAAACTCTTGAAAGTGCTTGTATGGGTCTTGATACGATTTATCCTCATACTAGCAATTGCTCTGTACTAGTCGCACCATGCCTTCTCTAAGCTCAAAAGTTTTGGTGATAATCAGCTTTACTATAGCTTTAGAGGCATTCTACTGATTCAACCTCGCGAAGTTAAGCACAGGGACATGTGGTGGAGGAGCAGGTTGGACTGCAGCCCTATTTTCAGCACTATTCAGATTATTTGGGTCATTCATGTGGTCACCCATAGCTTTCACACCTCTTAAAGTGCGTTCAAGCTCGTGATCAATGGAAATCAAGGGATTGCCTTGACTTCGAGTGTTTAGCTTAAACCAACCTATGACCTAAAATAAATAAAAACAACAAACAAAAGTGAAATCTAAAAAGTTCAACAAAAATCCAAAGTAGTATCAATTTCAAATCAAATCCCCGGCAACAGCGCCAAAAACTTACTTCATTCTTTTGCACACGCAAGTACACGTGGTCGTACAAGTAATATAGGATGTGAGTTCAGATATCGTACCTAAGGAATTTGATGAATTGATTAACTAGTTTAAATTTTTATAGTCGCTATTCAGTAGGTAACCAATAATAGAGAGTGATTTCTTGGTGTTTTAATGTAAACAAACACAATTGTGTAAACAAGTAGTGATTTTGTTGTGTTGTAATTCAGATTTAAGAAAAGATCCAGGGTCATGGTAATTTGACAATCCAGTTGAGGTTTCAAATCATACTTTTATTTAATTTCTTGAGTTACTAGTTGCGGGTTGATTTTAACCATATTGAGTGTTTTGCCAACAGCTCTAGGTCTCCTCGACTATTCCTAACGCCTATATTCCTATGATCGTCGGTCGATAGTGAAGGACATATAATTTCTCTTTCGCATCAACTGGGCAAGGCTAACGGGTATATTCCTATTCATGTTAACGAATCATTTTCCTTTCCCTATAGGAGTTCACAACCAAGCCTTATCTTCCCTTATTACGTGTAAACACAGTATTCCTAGTCCAATTTATGCACAATAGATAGTGTTTGCTAGGTGATCAAGTTAACAAACAATTAAGCATAAGCAAAGATAAATAACTCAATAGATGAAAATCTGAACTAAAAATATGATAATTAAACACAACCTTCATGTCTTTAATCACAACCCTAGATACCAAAGGTTTAGCTACTCATGAATCTCTTTGGAATAAGAGATTTCATGAGTTTATAAAAAAAGAATCAAAAATAAAATAAAGAAATAAAACTAGACATTGTTCTTGAGCTTTGTCATAGATTTTGTCTTTCCCAAATTAGTTGTTGATAGAAAACATGAAAGGGGGATATTTAGGTTTAAAACCCCTTGGGACTAAGAAAACTAATCTAAATCGAGTTAGGAAAAGTACCCGCCCGCGCCACTGCCCATAAGCGGAGCAGTGGTGCAAGGCATAAAACAAATTCAAAGGGCTGCTAAAATCCGCGCCAGTGCCCGTTTTGGGTGGTGTGGTTTAAGGCTATGCTGCAGGGAAACTTCAGAACATGCTCCAAATCTGTGCCACTGTCCGCTTTGGGTCAGTGGCGCAAGGCACAACATGATATGTTATTTTTTTCTCGCTTTGCAGCGTTGTTTCTTCCTTGGTTCCTTGGTGCTCCTTTTCTTCTTGTTTAAGCTCTATATACCTCCAAACACTCCTACCTAAACAAAACACAAAATACAAGTGTAATTTATAACATTTAAGCTCAAGACGATACTAAAAAGAGAGAGCAAATGAGAGGCGAATGATCGTATAAAAGAGTAACTTTTAGCCTCTCATCAATTATCTCCATAATTCGAGAAACATTAGTAACGTATTTCTCAAATATAGGATGAGTTGGGCCTCCTAGGGATTTATATGATCTCCATAAAAGGAGAATTTGATAGATCTTCTTGAAGTATTTGTTTGTCAAGAAGAGTTTGACTACATCTTGATCTCTTTATGAATATTCAAGAATTTCTGGGATATTCGAGATAACTCTTCAATGGAATATGTTATCCTTTATATAGGCATGAGCAAGGATTTAGGATAGAGTAGCCTCCAAAAATTCTAACTGAAATTGGGCTCGTCTTGTAGAGTTTCACAAAATTTTGATGTCTTTAGAAACATCGAGGGAAGTGAGACTTTTGTCAATTTGAGAAGATCAACAATGATGGTAACCCAAGCTATGTGATTGGATATCCCATGGATTGGGTTCATATGGTAATAACAATTCATTATTTGATCAAGTATGCACTATTAAATTATGTCCCTCCTATGATGTGTGAATATAGTGCAAAACACTGCAAGGCAAAGTGAAATTGAGTTAAACTATATCTGATTCATATCCTTTATAGGCGGTGTATACACTTGATGATTGGACCTATATGAATGTGGAGTCGTGCCGCTTCTATGAAATTGTGATAAATTTCTAGAGCACTCATGAATATCAAGACACACGCATGACCTCTTAGCGCAAAATTGTGACAACAATAAAAATTGTGCGAGTATAATGTAACATAATAAGTGAGTTCACAAAAGAATACTTGGTTGATAGAAGTCTTAAACTTCACTAATTATTCTATAAGTTTAATCTTGATTTATCTAAGTTTGGTTCATAGTATACGAGACACCAAATTTGATGCATTGTACTCATATGTGAAAATCCAAGAAAATTTCTTATTTCATTATATTCCTTAATATTCTTTTTGAGCTATGCGGGGGATTGTTGAAAAGATAATTTGATATCTCAAAAAGAATTATTATTTTTTAATATATGCGCTTACTATTGTAACCTATCCTTTATTCTTCATAATTAGCCATCAATTCTTAGTCTCTTTATGACCATTAATCTTGTTATAATCCGTTGTGATCATCTTAACTCATTTATTTTGAAGTCAATTCATATCAAATTCTTGAATTGAATTGACTTAAATATCTTTTATTGTCTGAGTGATTATATTGGTTAAATGCGATTGTTGTCCATATATATATATATATAGTAGATATCAAGAGAAAATTCTTCTTCCTATATTCTATTGTGTTGTGTTTTCTTTATTAATAAATCTTTGTTAATTTCTGTGTTCCTAGTTTTATACTAAAAGAGTTTGTTGAAACCTGGGGGATACACCTACACCGGGTGAAATATTCTTAAGGATAATATTTTTGACAAGCCTGAAGCTTTAAAGAATTCTATACAGATTTCGTAATCAAGTATTTTTCGTAAGATTTTCAACATTATTGTCATTACATTACTAATTCTTGCGTAAATTTGCTTCTTAACTGAATGACCCATAAATAGGAGCGAGCATAATTTGGGTCAATCCAAAATCGAATCGAAATTCAAACTTTTTAGATATTCGATTTGAATTTTTGGATTATGAATCGAATTTCAGATTTTTTTTTAAAATTTTAAATATTGGATTGAATAACGGATTTGGTAATTCAAATTTATGGATATCCAAAAATTTAATATTTTTCCATTTTATATTTAACTCTACCCATGCGCCCGATACTAGTAAGTCCAAATATCTGATAATACCCCTCCACCCATTTTAAATTGACACCATGAACTTGTTTCTCCTAGAGATGACAATGAATATGAAAACAATAAATGATTTGTCGCTCGTGACAAAAGGGAGGTATTTTGCTCGCAATTACTGTTCTTCCTAATAAATATGCGACTCAAAAGTCAAAATAAAAAAATTTAAATATTCAAATTGATTAATTCGAAAATCAGACTTAAAAAAATCAATCCAATCCAATCCAAACTTATTTAGATTTGATTTGAATTGTAATTTTTCCAATTCGGAAATAAAAAATCTAAATCAAAATTTTCGTATTCAGTCCGAGAAGAGAAATTCCTATTCTAAAATAGGAGGAATATTTATTATTATTTTGGTGAAGTTAAAACAAACATGGACACATCAATTTCCTAAGCATAGAGTGCGGGATTGACAGTTTGACACACTCAATTTTGCTTACATACATGGTAAGACCGGTGGAGGTAAAGCAGTGTGACCCTCAATTTATCGTTTCAACAATAGTAATAAAAGAAAATCTTTTTTAAAATGGCAAAGATATGATTACCAAAACAAAGTCGAAAAATTGAACCAAATCAAGGGAAACGACCCTTCAACCGACAACAATTGTTCCCGCAAATTTCTTTCCTTTAACCTCATTATCATTCTTAAATATAAAGCAAAACCCACTTCAACAAAGCTGTCAGATTGACATTCTTCCACGGATATTTCAAAAAAAAAAATGGGTGTTTTTTCTGGTCATTGGCCTGCTGAATCAGAGGTAAAGTCCTCATTTTTACAGTTCAATTCTTGTTATTTTTATTGCATTGTGGATCTTTGCTGTTGATTTGATTTGATTTGTAATCTTGATTCCAAATCATGTTTCACAATTTACTATTTGCACTTTGTGATGCCAATACACAATTCTAAGTCCTCTAGACATATGGACAATGGGGTTCAAACCACATTGTCTTTTCCATGATAGTGCTGTATTGCTACAAGGAGTTGATTTCTCTAATGGTCACTCAATTATAAGTTATTACCTCATAAACTCACATTTTTTCTTGATTTCAATTTTCTTTTTTTAAAAAGAAAGGTGACTTTCTGTACTAATAACTATTAGTTGAGTGACCATATGAGAATCAACCCTCGCTAGAAGTGTGTTGATTTTGTCCCAACTCTGTATGTCAGTGATTTTATGCCTATGCTGTAGTGCGCATTGTTTAACTAAATTAGGTGATGTGGTTTGGTCACTAGTGAAATGTTGTGTATGGATAGAGGAATATAAATTATAGGAACCTATACTTCAATGAACATAATATTCTTTTGTGCATATTCCACATAAACCAAGTGCAAATATCTTCGTGCTGCTATGTATTTAATAGTAATTAAATTTGATGTGCCTGTATTTGAGAGGAAGACCGAAAAATGGGGAAAATAAAATCTTAGCTAGTTGACTCAGCTTCAAATATTGGATGTAGTTCTGCAGGGGTTGCACTAGTCATCAGAGCTTGTGATACTCAATCTTCAGATATTCTTCTGTCTGATATTCTTTTGCAAAGTATTTATTGTACATTTGTAATTTCAAAACCAGTTGATTTATCTTGTTTCACTGTAATCTCCCTGACCCAATGTACTAGTCACAGTTGCTAAACTCAAATAGATAAGCTAAAACTTCACTGATTTTGTAACTGGTGCAGTTGGATAAAATACGAAACAAAGTCGCTGAATTGTCTGGTAGAGATGCTGAGGAGGTTAGGGTGGTCGTATCACCTTACAGGATTTGTCCATTGGGCGCTCACATTGATCATCAGGCAAGTCTATTAGTTATTAGTTGTTAATTATGTGTGCTTGCTTAATTCTTGATGGATAAAATATCTACTTGCTGTTCTTCAGATTTAATATATTCCATAACAGGATTCTACATCTAACGTAAATAAATGATTAGCATATGAATCTCATGATCTGCCTTAATTCAAGCAGTCAACTATGCGTCAATTCTAAACTTGTGGACAGTTATTTAAAGCCTCGGTACCTTAGTATAATTATTTGCAGTTTTATCTTTACTCAAGATCTATATGGAATTATGTTATCTTCGACATGTCTCAGGGTGGAACTGTTTCAGCTATGACAATCAATAAGGGTATATTACTTGGTTTTGTTCCTTCTAATGACACCCAGGTATGTTTGTTTTCATGTCGTGTAGCCGAATTGTATAGTGTTTTAACAATGTATACATGTTATATTGTCTATATGTTGTGAAAGATAAGTTAAATGTTTGTAGTTTTAGCTAAAATTGGTTCTGAATGTATGAATCTACAAGGCTGGATACTGTATCACACACAATCCTTGTCAAAATCCTCTTAGTCTGCCAATTTCTATGTTTTCATCGGGATTCTACGTATCTTATTTCTTATAAACATAGTTGTACAAACTCCAAGATGTGCTTTAATGAGTACATACAAGTCAATTCCAGTCCCCTGTTATTGATCTGGTTATGGGATGCTGCAAGACAAAGAGGGTGTTTGGATTGGCTTATTTTAAGTGCTTTGGCTTTTAAGCACTTCTTTTACTTTTTGGGGTGTTTGGGAAAGACAAAAAGTGCTTTTAAGCACCTACTTTTAGGCTAAAAAGTACAAAAATAAGTTGAAAGCCAAAAGTTGGATATTTCCAACTTATTAGCTTAAAGCTTCTTTTAAAAAGTCATCCAAACACCCTCAAAATCAGAGTTAATGAGGAGTTTGGGAAGAGTTTTTTTTCGCGACCTACGGTGTTGGTTTTTTAAGAGAGAACCTGCAATCTCTTGAGTTATAGTACTAAAAAAAAGGAAAAAATTTCTTCATACATTTTATTGAATTCAAATAACTTTAAATATGACACTGGTGGATTAACCACCCACCTATAAACAAGGAAATAACTTCCTAATATTACTGAAGCGAGAAAGTGGAGGAATAACCTCCCTACTGCAAACAACTGCTACAAAGAAATAGGAAACATAATTAACAGATAAGCTGAAGTCATCTATTTCTCTAACTTTTTTAAAGTTTCCATGTGTAAACAGTAAACCATTCGCAGACTAAAGGGGTGCTAACAGTGTTACTATGAAATGGATCTTTTAGCTGGAAAGCTGCAACTGAGACACAAATAAGTAGATGTAGTTATAGAAGAGAAGTCAGTACTCACGTCCACATTGATGTTCATATGTGTCTTTTTCAACACTCAAATTCTGTTGACTGTGTTTGCTTTTACTTTTTAAACCGGAGAAATCTGAATAGTCAACACTGGAAGTTGAAGCAGCATTTATACTTCTCTGCTCCACTATGTTCTCCCTGCTTAAGAGCTTGAATTTATGGAATATATTTACTGAACTCTATTCAATTTCTTTTTATTCTACTTCCTACTCATTTTCTACTAAAACTTCAAATTTGTAGGTTACATTGCAATCTGGGCAATTTGAAGGAGAAGTTCAGTTCAGGTAAATAATGCTGATCTTAGGCATGTTCGTACTAGCGTATAACTACTTGGATATCTGTAATTAAAAAAATCTCTGTTTGGAGCCATGTAAATAAGTTTTTGCTGCTGCTGGATCATGAATCTACGATCTCATCTTCGTTCATTTGCAGCAGTCTTTTACAATGTGGAGAATCCCATCACTGTTTTACGCACTTAACCTTTTGATGTTCTACTTTTACCTGTATGAATTAGTTTTATCCCTTTCATAAACAATAGGCAATGATAGTTTCATGTATTCAACAGTGCAAATCCTGCAAAAAGCATCGAACTCCTAATGTTATCAATTTCAAAATTTGATTTCAGACATGAATTTATGCCTCACATCTTTTCATTTCACAGAGTAGATGAAGTTCAGCTTCCTAAGCATATGTCCGAGACAAATGGTTTAACTGAACAAATTGACTCATCCACACCTCAGGAAGAATGCAAATGGGGTAACTATGCTAGAGGAGCAATATATGCCTTGCAGAGCAGAGGAAATCATCTGAAAATGGTTAGTAAGATGTTTTTTGCTGCTGGTTGATAGACATACATGATATTTCCAAACCAGTTGATTCCATTTATGTTATCGAGATTTGCAAAAATGTTCTTTCACATTTAAGAGCAGAATGGGTGGTAGCTTGTTTACAATTGCTGTTTAAGCGCTGTACCTGCTCCGAACCTGAGTATTTTTCCATTGATTACTTATTAAAGTGAGTCAATTATATTCAATCAACTTGCAGATTCTTATTCTGTTAATTGCACCTGGGTGGTTCTAGATGTTGAACTCCAAAATTTTACATTCCATTCTTCATTCCATAGGTGGACTTCCAGCTCGTTAATATAGATTCAGCTCTTTCCGTGCACCATCCATCTTTCACTTCTTATATCTCCTATGTACTGAAATGATTGTTTCTACAAATTTGTTCTGGTGGAAATGATCTCTTATGACCACTTACAAATTGAATAGAAGAAAATAACCTTTTCAGATCTCTTGTAAAAAAGACATAAAACTAGAAACAAGTTTGTAAAGGGTTATGAAATGAAATATTCCTTTGTTCTGTTTAATCCTGTCCAACAGGGAGCCCATTCATTATTATTTGAAAATATATATTAGTCACCATGCATCTGCAAATTGTTTGAGTACTGGTTATTGGAAGATGATGCTTCTGATTGTTCCCATTTGGTTTTCACAAAGATAAGCTAAAGATTTTCAATAAGAAAATGTTGAGCTATGCTACATATGAAGTTTTGATGATTAACAAACATGATGCAAGAACTAGATACTAAACATGTCTCAAATAAGGACTAGTAGTGTTTATGACACATAACTATTGAAGAACTAGTTCCTTGACATGTCCACTGCAAGAGCTGATTACAGAAGCCCACTGCAAAAAGTGAAGGAACCAGGTCCTTCACAGTAGACTGGAGAAGACTGCCGATCAGGCGCAAAGCAAGTTCCAAGTGCATGAATGATTCCTTGAGGAATTGGATTACGGCTAATCACATGGATCAAGGAATAAGAAATCAAGATGGAAATATTAACATATTCGCATGGATCAAGGAATAAGAAATCAGGATGGAAATATTACCATATTCGCACGCATGGAAAGAGTTCTGGAAATAGGAGAAAACAAGTGGAAACCGACGGGTGAATGGAAAACAAGTTTGAAAGAAGGATGCACATCCGGCAATAAAAATAATGATAATTTTAACAAGTCCAGAAAGCTGTCACATGGCTTCTAAGTGGTAAAGAAGAGGGCCTTGCCTATTTTGTAAAGGACTTTGAAGCTTTGAACTTGGACAATTTTTAACTCATGAGCTAGTTTTTTAGGTCAAGTTAGGACCAAAAGTTTATTTTCCTGACATAGTTTTAGAACCAGACCTATTCTTATTCTTAGTTTACGTAATGTTAGGCCCCTTTGTGATTTTGTTCACATTTGAGATGTCCAGTCCTCGGCTTGGCACGGGATGGGGTGCTAAGTGTCCCATATTGGTTGAGTGGATGGGTTGTTGTCTCCTTATTTGATCTTGGGAAATCCTCACCTCATGAGTAACTTTTGCAATTGAGTTAGACCAAGGTAAATTTTCTTTACATTGTACCAGAGATAAACCTAGCCCTATTCTTGGTTTAATGTTGGGCCGATGTTATGTTGTCCACGCTTCGAATGTTTAATCCTGAGTGTGTGGGAGTGTTATGTGCCACATTGGTTGAGGGAATTGGTTATTGTCTCCTTATTTGGTCTTGCGCAATCCTCACCTCATGAGCTAAGCTTTTAAGATAGAGTTAGACCCAAAGATCCATTTCTTAACACGGTTGACTGCTTTCATCCTTCTTCTTTTCTTGGGCCAATAGTGTTTATCGTTATTTCCACTGAATACAATGTGTGGTTTCTAAGTTCAATTCTGTGGTTCTACTCTCGCATACATTCTTCTGTCAAAAGAACTGTTTCATTAAGTGCACTATTTTATTCTCAGTCACCTTGATATATATTATTTAGTATAGTCCTTCTATTTAATATGTTTAACCTTAGTGTGCATCATATCTTTCATTTATACCAATCTTGTTGGAAACATTTTTTCGCAGGGTGTCACTGGGTTTATCTGTGGTTCTGAGGGTCTTGACAGTTCAGGTCTCAGCTCTTCTGCCGCGGTAAGTTGTTTTTTCCATCACTGCCTTTGAATTTGAAATAGTTAGACTATCAAGAAATGTAGTTCCCATTTTTTAATTTTAGCGAAGTTCTTGTGATCTGGTGAAGTTATTTCTCCAGACCCTGTAAGGCCTTTCCCGTGGGCTTTTTTCTTTTTGCTGTTGCATCCTTGAGGAAAAGAGATCTCACTGTTCACTCTTTTCTTTTAGGAGATTTGATTTGCATCTTTGTTCTTTTTTTATAGTAGTATTTGTTCTATACAGTGTCTTAGATATCCTATTCAGTATCACTTTTCATTTGTCTTCTGGAATTTCATTTTACAATTCTCATGCTTAACAGGTTGGTGTAGCATATCTGTTGGCTTTTGAAAGTGCGAATGGTCTTGTAGTGAGCCCAACAGAAAATATTGAATATGATAGGTATGTTACTTGTACAGTGGTCTCATCTTTGTTGCTAACTAGTTCGTTTAAGATACCTGGTGCTTCCATTGCTGTTTAAACTTTGTTCCATTGGTCTGTTGATAATTATTTTGAGGGCTTTCAGAGAAAGAGAAGAAAGATCTGCATAATACTTGTTAGAATAGGAGCATTATCACTTGTCTGAGTAGGGGCATTACCTCCGGAAAAAAGATATATCCACTTCTTTTCCCTGTCTCAACAAAAATCAAGATTTCTTTGAATATGGACAAAGGAATACTTAATGTGAATATTTTGATAAATTCGGATAATGAACTGTTCAGTTACCACCAACATATACATGGTAGGATGTATCATGTTTAGAAGTTGCTTATGTATAGTTTCTTTCTTGAGATATTTCCACTCTCTGCACATTTTGGAATTGCTTGTGAGCATCACTCTAAGTGTCATATTCGGATAGTTGTCTATAAGTCTAAGAAGTGTGGTGGAAGTTCGATACTAAAGTTTAAAATGACCTTGGGGTGGGCTGAAACTATATTCGTCAGCCTGCTGCACAGGCAGCTGATAATCTGCCAAGAATTTAAGTTTCATATGCTGTCAAGTTAGCTTTTGTTCTTTTTCTTTTTAAGATGCCTTTAATGTTTATACCTGTTGAGGTGTTAAAGCCTGTACATAAAACCTGATGTCTGATAGTATTAGACTGTCCATTTGTTTTACTCTCATTTTGCTTTCGGATTAGGCAATTACGGAGTTGATTGTAAGATTGTTTGAGATTCTATGTTGAAATTCATTTGGTCTCCTTTGATTGTGGTATTAACCTGTTATAGTGTTTCCATAGGACATTGTTTGCTGTGCAAACTCATAACTAGTATGGTGAACATTTATTAAGTTCCAGGGAACACTTCTCTAAAAGAAAACAAAGAGGTTTGAACAATTGATGCCTGTTAAATGTCTCAGAAACTGACCTGTTTAATAGGTCTGTGACAGGCATTTTGAATTTTCCATCTCAAATTTTTCTCGTCTTCTTGTGTTCTCATCATTTAGTTATTATCATCACTTTTACTTTATCATATGAACTGTATCATCACAGATTTCCGAAATCTTAAATGTCTATTATCTTCATCCGGCAAGTCCCAATCATGAACTTTCAAATTTCTTTAATGCATCAACTTACTTGATGCTGTTTTGCAAGATCATCATCCTAACTGAACTGGTCAGAACTACTCTTATAAGCATGTCTTAGATCAGTAACTTTAGTGTTATTGACAAACATTAACACTTTGATTTGTTAGGGGCGATAATTTAGATGCTCGTTCTCTCTGAATCAATGACATCATCAGATTTAGATGAGGAAAATGCTTACTTTGTATCTTTAGATTTCTGTATTGCTTTTTATGTAAGCTTGCTCTGGATACTACTTGTTCACTCGTTGACATTATTTTGGTATGAATCCTTTGTTACTTTCGCTGCGTGCAGGCTGATTGAGAACGAATATTTAGGTCTGAAAAATGGGATATTGGATCAGTCTGCAATATTGTTATCAAGCTATGGCTGTTTGACCTTCATGAATTGCAAGGTGATGTGTTTCATTCCACACAATAAATGGTTGACTTATCAAATAATCTTTTATGTTAATTGAGTTTTGAGAAGAAGTTGTTAGGAAGCTCTTCCTGCCCTTGAATTTTTATTTGTTCTCCCTTAGCATCAGCTAAAAGTGATACTTTCTCTTCCTCATTTAACTTGCGATGCTCTTGAGATATCTGAAAAGGCTTTAGGTCTCACTCCCGAGTAATTAAAGATAGGAACTTTACGCAAGCATAACTATGAAGAAAGGAGGAAAATTAAGAAATTGGCCGTAGAACTAGAAATACTTTGTTAGTATTCAAACTGCTTGATGAGTTGGTTTGCCTTGTCGTTTATGTCATTTTACTCCAACTTTTCTCTTGTTACGATTTCAGTTTTAAATTATGGCATCTTTTGTTGTTTTCTTCTGATACAGATTTTGTGTTTTCTGGAAAACTCTGACAATTATAGACCACATGTGCAGACCATAAAACACAAACTGATACACCCGCCAAAGGTGCAAAATAATCATGAAGGAGAGTTTGGTAATGCATACAAGATATTGCTGGCCTTTTCAGGTCTGAAACAGGCATTGACAACAAATCCCGGATATAATCGGCGAGTTGCGGAGTGTCAAGAGGCTGCAAAAATTCTGTTGCAGTAAGATAATTTCCTACTATTGCAGCTTGCGTCCTGGAATGACAAACGTTTTTTTTTTCAAGTTATGGTCATGGAATGCATGCCCGTTTATTGATTGAATACTAAGACTTGGAACAGTAAATCCTAGATGTAGGTCACTCTCCGTTAAGACAAATATTATATTTAAATCCTGAAGGTAATGTACCAAAAGAATGAACATTATTTCAAGCCTTCTTCTGGACTTTCCTGAAAGTTTGAAGCATTCCAAAGACTAATAAAATCTTATTGAATTTTTCGGAATGCAATTGAAGTATGATGAAGTTTCTATGAGATCTAATTGATTACTATCAAAGCTCTCATTTCTGGGACTTAAGTGTATTTTTTTCTTCTTCTTCTGACCCTAACATTGACAACTTCTAGAGCTTCGGGGAATGAAGAGATGGAACCTGTTCTATCAAATGGTAGGATACTCGGCCTGCGTTTGTCGTTGAAATAGTGATGCAGCTTTAATGATGATGTTGATAACAAATCTATTGTTTATGCAGTTAAACCAGAAGTTTTTGAAGCCCACAAGGTAAAATCCACAAGTAAATATTGGATGTTTAATTACTCAACCATCATTATGCAAATGTTGTTTGTGACATCTATTTGTGAAAACCTTCTTCTCATTTATATGGATCAATTGTACTTATACCATGTTTTTGCAATTTTATTTCAGAGCAAATTAGAAGCCAACCTAGCTAAACGAGCAGAGCATTATTTCTCTGAAAATGAGAGAGTTCTGAAAGGTATTATTTTTTACTCCTTTTATTTGTATGTTTAGCTTTAGGACAGACCATTCATAACTAAACATCATGTGTGGTCTGTTTTAGGACTTGAGGCTTGGGCTTCCGGAAACCTTAAAGAATTCGGAGAGCTTATTACAGCATCTGGTCTAAGTTCTATTCAAAACTATGAGTGTGGTAAGTGTTCATTTTCGTACTTGATATCTTAATTTTATTGTATTCGATATATAGCTTTCTCGATAATATATGTCGAGGGGCAAGAATAACTAAATATTGCACTTCACTTCTATGATTTCAGGTTGTGAACCACTTATACAGCTATATCAGGTTCTTCTGAAGGCTCCTGGGATACTTGGGACACGGTTCAGTGGTGCAGGATTCCGAGGCTGCTGTCTTGCATTTGTAGAAGCAGATAGAGCAGAAGAAGCTGCAACTTTTGTCGAGAACGAGTACTGTAAGCTCCAGCCCGAGTTGGCAAGCCATCTCAACCAAGGGCCGGCTGTATTGATATGTGATGCAAGTGACTCTGCACGCGTGATCAGCAACACTTTCAGTTAGCTAAATGAGTAAACGTACTCAGGTTCATATCTCCACGATATCCCCTTTTTTCTTCTATTCTTTTCAGATGATTTGTATTTTTGTACCCTTTGGCTTCCTATTATTTCATTTCCACATTGACTTGGTGTATATTAAATTGGACGCTAGAGAAGCATTCCATCAATAAATTGTATTGGTTTCCATTGCTGAATTTCTGTACTAATCTGACTATTGAGGTCCAACTCCCTTGGCTTATAATGATAGTTAATGAGTTTGGTTCTTGTATATTTTCATGTTTGGTTGTTTTGCTGAAAAAGCAAATTGTTCGATTGAGACCCCCCCCTCCCCACCACCACCCACCCCAAAAAAAAAAAAAAACTGCAGCACCATCCCAAAGAATACTATAGTTACAACTATATCTCAATCCCAAGCATGTTGAGGTCCGCAATTCACCTCCTTAATATTCAAAAAAGGTATACTTTGTATCGTGAGAATTCATCTTAATCTTATGTTGGTTGTTAACTTTATCGCAAAACTCCTCCACATACGAGAAAGATCGTCAAAAAAAATTGATGTTATTTAATAAAGCATCTTCTTATCAAGCTAATATATTATTCTCCGTATACTCTCTTTTATCTAATCAAGGATTTCGTACATAGCAAGAGCAATCTCATATATTCTAAATACTAATTTGTGAAGAATCTATTTGGTTAAGGAAATAGCATCATCATTTCCTAGAATATTGGAAAAGATCTTTAAGAATTTTCCTCAACAAGTGGTCATTTGAGGCCTGCACAGACGAGCAGCAACAAGTAAAATGCTCCTTACATGTTTTTTTATCTTTACATACAGAAATGTATTCCAAATAGCATATCCAAAAGATTTTTAAAAGGTCAACTTGCAGGAATCAAAATCTTAATGTAAATTTCACTTAATCAAGCATATAGATTCGTGACGCAACGTCTTGTACCAGCCAATCAAATCCCTCAAGTAGCCCATCTCCGGTGTATGCACTACATCCGACAATCCTCCAGTGCCTACTATTGTCCATAGCCTCCAGATGAAGCACCTGAATCAGAAGAAAAAAATATTATGTGCCCTTTCTATGAATAATTGGCCATACACAAAAGAAGAAAAAAGCAAGGATCTATGTGGAAAAAAGTTAGTAGTCAACTGAAGTAATTTGGAAACTACTACTACGTAATACTTTCTCAACCACAACTGGAAAGAAGTTTCTCTCCTGATCTCAGTATTTCAGTTTGCGTAATTGGATCTTCAGATTTCTGAATGTGTACAAATCATATTACCAATGCAAACCTACTTGGCTACAAGATGATTAGAACAGTTCGTGCTTAACCTTCGACATAATTGTTAAGGGTATCATAGATTGCATACTTACTAGTTCAAAGTGTAAGAACTTCACTTCAATGTTCATTCAACACAGTTTAAGGTATAACAAGAAGCATCCTTACTTTGGCTATTTCATCTGGAGAAAGAGCACCTTGTATGTCCTGCTTATTTGCAAAAATCAATAATGATGCTCCTGATAGCCTCTGCCAAGGAGAAAAGAATAGTGAAGGACACAGAACATATAACACTACATGAAAATCATTTCCAATGGTTGACATTGCAGGTTTCTTCTTTTTTGCTCTATTTTGTCACCAGTCATACCAAGCCTCACCAGAAATGAACTGTTAGTGTTATGAAGAATAATCAGAGGGAATATTTTCTGCAATAATCCAGTTGCAGAATACTCCTGGTATCTCTTACTAAGGTGCTAGAAGAGATGAATAACTTGTTAAGAACAAAAAAAGAAAACGGAAACAATGTGGTAAACTAAGCTGAAATGACAACATTAATGGATTCAATCAATAACTTCCATTACAACCGAAATTTGACCTTTGTGCCTGTGAATTAGAGATAGGAGGAGGTCAATCAAAAAGAGAGGTCATAAAATCAAAGGTCCCCCGATGCACATTGGGAAGTTTTTTCATGAATTAGCTGACCAACACTAGCTACTAATAATGGAATAAGACCTTACTAATGTATAGGATATGTTACCCTTTCTATAATGAGTGTAGTGAAGGACTCTCGCCTCACCCCCCCCATTTGACTTATGGCATCATAAACTTGCTTTTCAATCAAACGGATTTCATAACCATAAAGAAAAACCTCTCTTCGGGGATGAGTCCTGTCCCTAGATGATGTAGTCAATCAGCAGGACATTCAAAGAAACTATGCACCTTCACTAAATTTTAATGATAGAAAGCTCTTCATCCTATTCTCATCTACTGAAAAGGGGTCTGCACACCCAAAAAGCTATTACAGACACATCAGAAGTCGTCTTTTTGAAGCGCATAATTCACACATTCAACAAACCCAACAAAAACCAACAGCAAGGTTTATCACCCTGCACTTATTAACATGACAGTCTAAGAGTGGGCAGTTAGGCAGAACATATTAAGGGTAACTGTTGGTTTTTTTAAAAAAGATGGGGCAGCAAAAAAGGGGTTAAAATATCTCTCAATGGATTGAAATGACTTTCAATAAGCTTTCAATAGCTTTCAATAGCTTTCAATAATTTTATTAAGCATAGAAGGGCTTTAAATAGCCAACTTACATAAAAAATCTGCATAGTTTAAATTTTAAAAAAGCGTAAAATAACTCAACAACTAAACAACCTAATCTAAAATTCAAAATTCAAATTAATCCTAAACTAAACAACTTATTTTGCTAAAAACTACTGCAGTAACTAAATACAAAACTCAACACTCCTCCTTTGCTTTAGTTACTGCAATTTTAAAAACTGCTCCTCAATTTTTGCTCTAGCAGTTGATGATGAATTTTTCTTGATTGTTTTTGAATTTGCACATTTTTTTGGTATTGATCTTTCTCTTCTTCTTTATTTTTCTTCTCTTGGTTTTGTAATTAAAAAACACAATCAATGATCTTGTCTTGTTTGAAAGCTCTTTTGAAAGTGCTTTCATCTTGACAATGATAGGATTTGCAGAGAGTGATTGTAATGGTGTATCTTCCACTACAACTTCCAACAGATTATAGGCTTGAAGATATGATTTCATTTTTACTGTCAAAAACAGATAGTTTTCGCCAGTGTAATGTTTTTTGGCACTCAATGAGAGACTGTTGCTTGACATCTTCTCTAAAAAAAATGGGTTAAAAATGATATGGTAGTTTTTGGAAGAATTCACAGATCCCGTAAGATCAATGAGGCTATTGATACCACTGTTGGTTTTTTTTTAAAAGATGGGACAGCAAAGAAGGGGTTAAAATATCTCTCAATGGATTGAAATGACTTTCAATGCTTTCAATGCTTTCAATAAGCTTTCAATAGCTTTCAATAATTTTATCAAGCATAGAAGGGCTTTAAATAGCCAACTTACATAAAATACCTGCATAGTTTAAATTTCAAAAAAGCCTAAAATAACTCAACAACTAAACAACCTAATCTAAAATTCAAAATTCAAATTAATCCTAAGCTAAACAACTTATTTTGCTAAAAACTACTGCAGTAACTAAATGCAAAACTCAACGCTCCTCCTTTGCTTTAGTTACTGCAATTTTAAAAATTGCTCCTCCTCAATTTTTGCTCTAGCAGTTGATGTTGAATTTTTCTTGATTGTTTTTGAATTTGCACATTTTTTTGGTATTGATCTTTCTCTTCTTCTTTATTTTTCTTTTCTTGGTTTTGTGCTTAAAAAACACAATCAATGATCTTGTCTTGTTTGAAAGCTCTTTTGAAAGTGCTTTCATCTTGACAACGATAGGATTTGTAGAGAGTGGTTGTAATGGTGTATCTTCCACTACAACTTCCCACAGATTATAGGCTTGAAGATATGATTTCATTTTTACTATCAAAAACAGATAGTTTTCGCCAGTGTAATGGTTTTTGGCACTCAGTGAGAGACTGTTGCTTGACATCTTCTCTTAAAAAAATGGGTTAAAAATGATATTGTAGTTTTTGTAAGAATTCACAGATCCCGTAAGATCAATGAGGCTCTTGATACCACTGTTGGTTTTTTTTTAAAAGATGGGGCAGCAAAAAAGAGGTTAAAATATCTCTCAATGGATTGAAATGACTTTCAATGCTTTCAATAAGCTTTCAATAGCTTTCAATAATTTTATTAAGCATAGAAGGGCTTTAAATAGTCAACAAACATAAAAAAATCTGCATAGTTTAAATTTCAAAAAAGCCTAAAATAACTCAACAACTAAACAACCCAATCTAAAATTCAAAATTCAAAATTCAAATTAATCCTAAACTAAACAACTTATTTTGCTAAAAACTACTACAGTAACTAAATGCAAAACTCAACAGTAACTAATTGTAAAATGCTAATGGCACCACCATTATGAAACATGTAACTAAATGAATAGAGCTAGCAAATGTGCATAGGCAGTTCTGTTAGAAAATAACTGAATAGGTTGTGTACACAATTTATTATTTTCATAGCCACACAAATAAGTTTCCAGAAAAAAATCGTAATTGATATTATTATTAGTATGATGATTTTGGCTGAGGGCAGGGCGCAACTTGCCTCAAACAAAGCTATAGCATACGTTACTTCTAGCCTCCCCTGTGGAGGAATGTGCAGCTAAGAAGCAAAAGGGATGACGCCAGAAAATGACATGTAAATGATTGCAAATGCTAATTAACTCGAAAACAACAAAATACTCAAATAAGTGTCATAATAAGCAGAAGCTGGCAGCATTTCCACGGCGAAGTCTGAGATTGGATGCACTTTGACATGTGAATTTATTGAAAACTCATCCCCTTGCTTCTGACTCGCTATTTTGCATTTAGACCACTATGAAATACTCCCTCCGTGCCAGTTTACGTGGCAATATTTCCTTATTAGTCTGTTACAAAAAGAATGACAACTTTCTAAATTTGGAACAATTTAACTTAAACTTCCCAACCCTTAATAACAAGCGTTTATAGCCACACACATGTTTTGGCAAGTTAAGACCACATGTTTCAAAAGTTTTATAAACACACAAATGTCATGACTCATGACATGATTAAAAACATAAGTTTCAAAAGTCTTTCTTTCTTAACCTCCATGCCCAGTCAAACTATGCCACATAAATTGAAACGGAGGGAGAAGCATAGGTATACAGTATAAAAAGTATGCATGCATTCTGTGCCATAACAGAAACTCATTCCCTAGTTCTTTTTTTGTTTTTTTTTATGACTGTGGTGTCCGGGCCAACTTTCGTGCACCTCAACTAAATCCACGGGATACCTACCACCTCCCACCAGCAACACGTACCAGGTAACTCTGTCCACCAAGGCTAGAACAAATGGGAAGAATCACCTAGTGTTTTTTTGTCTCCGCTGGGATTTGAACTTGAGACCTCAGACCTCATGGTTCATTAACACACTTCATTGACCACTAGGCCACACCCTTGGGTGCACTCATTCCCTAGTTTCTTGACACATTATCTTGCACTTATAACAGTATGGAGCAGGTAACACCAAACAAAAGTATGCATGGTGTAGTTTGCCCACTGCTCAATTGTTAGAGTCAGTGATGCATTTGGGAGAGGTCTTCTAAGAGCATGCTAAATAGGAACAAGTAGTTTCAACAACTCTAACCCCTATGTATTACATTATGAGCTATGTATTAAATTCAACATCTTGTTTTAGGGAACACATGCTCTTGCTTCTTCAAAGAGGATGGAGTTTTTTTTTGTTGTTATAAGGGTGGGGCTACACGCCTGCCTGAATGCCTCGCATCACGTCACCCTCGCCCTTATCCAAAATAAATTAAAAAAAAACTCCATCCGCTAATACATGAAGAAGCAAGACCATCTGTCCCCCTAAAATAAGATGCTACATTTTATACATAGCTCATGATCTGAAACAACTCGGAAATCAAAATATCCACTAGGTTAAAAAACCAATGGAGATGTGCAAACTCAATGGTTGTGCTGCCTACAAACATCGTAAGAACAAAAATCAAAAATCTGTAGGTCTTAAAAAATGAAAACGTAACTAAATAGAAGCAAGAAAATTTCAAACAAGTTGTACCCTTTACTTGGCACAACTTACGAAGGACTCCCACCCCTAAATGCACTCGTACCACAGTGGTTCGTAGAAGAGATAAAGGGGAAATTGGATTAGTAAACCAGTCTGAAAATCCATATGTTTTTTCTTAAGGGAGTAAATGATTCAGCAACAGAAAGAGAGAACCAATATGACATATACCTCCTCCTTCAGAAGATTATGTAGCTCGTATCTGCAGTCATCTAGCCTTCTCAGATCAGAACTATCCACAACCCACACCAAGCCATCAGTTTGCTCAAAGTAGTTTCTCCAATAAGACCGTATTGTTTTCTGCCCCCCGACATCCCATATATTGAGGGTATACCTACAGAATGTCAGGTTCACTTGAAAACAAACATTTTGAAATTTCAAAAAAAGAATCTCATTTCCAACAAGGATCAGTTAGAAGGAATTTAAGCTACTAA
Source organism: Jaltomata sinuosa (assembly GCA_003996215.1). NCBI lineage: Eukaryota > Viridiplantae > Streptophyta > Magnoliopsida > Solanales > Solanaceae > Jaltomata > Jaltomata sinuosa. The sequence goes on from QJPP01000072.1 coordinate 1,531,627, forward strand.
AATGATTTAAACACACCAGATAGTAATTTCAAAGACATATATGTTGACAGTGAGGCTCTGATACCAGTATTGGATTTCAAAAGAATGGAGCAGCAAAAAGTTTAAAATTGATGGAAATTATCTCTGTCTTTTTTTTTTTTTTTGACAAGGTAAAGTTGTATTCTTCAGCATTAAGGATATGTTGGCTACCTCCAAAAAGTTACAAGCTATTTCCATAATTACATAGATCCTAGGGAATCTACCAACTGTTCTACTTCTTCTATACCTTCTTCTTTACACAAAAAATACAAAAAGTTGATGCAATTTTCTTTACCCTTCTGAATAGAGTTAGTAATATTCTCAAAACACCTGAGGTTTCTTTCTGTCCAAATAGCCCACCAAACACTGGCAGGAACTATAGACCACCATCTTTTAGAATCTCATTTCCAACAAGGATCAGTTAGAAGGAATTTAAGCTACTAAAATGATTTAAACACACCAGATAGTAATTTCAAAGACATATATGTTGACAGTGAGGCTCTGATATCAGTATTGGGTTTCAAAAGAATGGAGCAGCAAAAAGTTTAAAATTGTTGGAACTTATCTCTGAGTTTTTATTTTTTTTTGACAAAGGTAAAGTTGTATTCTTCAGCATTAAGGATATCTTGGCTACCTCGAAAAAGTTACAAGCTATATCCATAATTATATAGATCCTAGGGAATCTACCAACTGTTCTACTTCTTCTATACCTTCTTCTTTACACCAGAAATACAAAAAATTAATGCAATTTTCTTTAACCTTCTGAATAGAGTTAGTAATATTCTCAAAACACCTGAAGTTTCTTTTTGTCCAAATAGCCCACCAAACACCGGCAGGAACTATAGACCACCATCTTTTTTGGGTCTTGCTCCCCCCCCCCTGCCTCATCCAGTAGCTTAAGAGATCAGCAGTGTGTTCAGGCATCACCAAGGCTCTTGAGAAATGCTGAGAACCATGTGCCACACCTGAGTTGTAATCCTGCAGTGAAGAAATAAATGGTTGTTGGTTTCCTCCTCCTCATGACAAAAAAAACATCTGGAGACAATCTGGAAGCCTCTTTTCTTGAGTTTCTCTTGAGTGAGACATGCCCTTCTGGAGACCAGCTGAGTTGTAATCCTGCAGTGAAGAAATAAATGGTTGTTGGTTTCCTCCTCCTCATGACAAAAAAAACATCTGGAGACAATCTGGAAGCCTCTTTTCTTGAGTTTCTCTTGAGTGAGACATGCCCTTCTGGAGACCAGCCAAGTGAAGCATTTCAATGTTGTACTTCCATATTTACTTCCATGGACCTGGAATTCCCCCCGAGTGAGACATAATCTCTCTTTTATACAATCTTCCCACAGAGAACTTACCATCAGAGTCATGTTTCCACCTTATACCATTTGATCTGTAGTAAGGCCTGAGAATTCACCCAATCTGAGTAGAAGTTTAGCAAATCTATCTACTACCCAATCATTTTGATGTCTCCTAAAGGTGAGATTCCATCCCTGAGGGGACCAAATCTCAGCAATTTTACCATCAGGGTTGTCACAAAAGGAAAAAGGAAAAGAGGTCTGGAAAAGTTGACTTTAAACACTCTTGGCCAATCCGCTTGTCCTTCCAAAACAAGATTTTGGTGCCGTCTCCCACTTTAAACACCAAATTCTCCTACAGACTAGATCAAAGATTTCGGATTGATCTCCATACTGATACCCCATAGGTGCTAACCACTGCGTTAGACATCCATTGCTTATTCTGCCCATATTTATATAGAATTACTCTTCTTCATAGGGCCAGATCTTCAAACACAAATCTCCAAAGCCATTTAGAAAGTAGACTTTTGTTCTGGACCCTCAGTTTCTTTATGCCAAGACCTCCTACCTTCTTGCTAAGTAAAGATGTCTGCCTTTTGACCAAGTGTATCCCTTTTCCTTTTTTATTGCCCAACCATAGGAAATCTCGTCTCAATTTGTCCAACCTCACTTCTACCTTTGAAGGTAAAGGGAAAAGTGACATAACATATGCAGGCAAAGCATCCAAAACCGAATTGATCAAAGTGACTCTGCCGCCCAAAGATAAGTACTGTGCTTTCCAATTAGCCAACCTCTTCTCTGTTTTCTCAATGATTCCATCCCAAATCTGAAGCTCCTTGTGATTATTTCCCAGAGGCATTCCCATGTAAGTAGTTGGGAAGTGCTCTATTTTGCATTGCAAGATACTTTCCAGATTCTGTATATTTGCAACTTCCTTGACTTGGAAGATGCTGCTTTTCCTCCCGTTCACAGCAAGCCCAAAAACAGACTCAAAGATCACCAAAATAACTCTGATGTAACTAACTTGTTCTGCTTTTGCATCACAGAATATTACTGTATCATTAACATATAAAAGGTGACATATTTGCAACTCAACCCCTTCCTGGTTGCCAATGTTAAATCCTTTTATCCAGTTGTTCTGAGTGGCCACTCTCATCATGTTTTTAAGACCCTTCATAGCTAAAATAAATAGGAAAGGAGACAGAGGGTCACCTTGTCTAAGTCCTCTCTCTGAAGGAAAAAAAACAAGCAGGTTCTCCATTAACAAGTATGGAGAACCTGAAAGTTTTGATACAAAAACTAATCCATTTTAGCCATTTATCTCCAAACCCCATTTGCTTCAGGATATTGAGTAGAAACTCCCAATTTACATGATCATAGGTCATTTCTATATCAAGCTTACACATAATTCCTGGGATTCCTCCTTTAAGCCTGGAGTCCACACACTCACTATCTATTAAGGCAGCATCCATAATTTGTCTACTTTGTATGAAAGCCATTTCGTGATTGTTCACTAATTTGCTTATCACTGTCTTTAATCTCTCAGCTAGCAGCTTACCAAAGACCTTGGAGACACCACTAATGAGACTTATGGGTCTGAAGTCCCTAAGTTCCATGGCACCTGTCTTCTTTGGGATAAGGGTTATAGGTGGCATTGAGGCTCTTCTCCATTTCATGTCTCTCATGAAATTGTCTTACTGCATTCATAAAATCTGTCTTCAGTATCTCCCAGACAGTGTTATTAAAGGCGATCGCCACAGCGCCTTGGCGACGTGGCGAGGCGAGCTGACGACATCTCGCCTCCAGGCTTCGTGGCGACTGCAGATCGAAAAGGCGACGCCATGGCGATGTGGCGATGTGGCGATGCGTCGACGCGGCGATAAAAGGTGACGCCTTTTCAATTTTTTTTAAAAATTAGGGTTTTAAGAGATAAAAGGTAATTTTAGGTTTGTTTCCATATTTTCCTTGCCTTGTGAGTTGTGAGTGACTGCGGCGGCGACGGGCCACCTACACCAGTGTTGCAGCTCCGACGGCGACCTTCAGAGTCCGGCTCCGGCAGCGAGTCTCCGACTGCAACACCAGGTAAGTAACTCTTTTTCTTTTCTTTTTCTACTTTCTTCTTCTACTTCTTTTTCTACTTTTTTCTTCTTCTTCCTCTGTTCTTTTCACTTCTTTCCCTCTGTTTTTTTCTGTTCTTTTCTCCTCTGTTTTTTTCTCTTCTTTCTCCTCTGTTTTTTCTTCTTTTGTTATAACTTATATAATAATTAGTAATTAATATCGTAATTGTTGATCATTAACAGCAATTTCAATGGCGTATCAATCTAATAGTAGCAAACAAAGGGACATTGGATGGAATTATGGTTCACAAGGACCATCAAGAGATTCAGTGATATGTAACTTTGTCGACGTACTATCAATGGTGGTCTTACTCGGTTCAAACAACATTTGATAGGTGGAAATAAAAATGTGAAAATATGCGCATCTTGTCCGGGAGATATTAGGGAAGAAGTAAAGACATTTGTCGAAAGCAAAGCCGCGGCTAATCCAAAGAATCAAAGATATGAGCCAATGTATAATATCATTGATGATGATGATATGGATGAACATGAAGAAATGATGCCTCCCTCCAAAACTCAAAGAATGTTTTCCAGTGGTAGTGTATCATCCTCGGCACCACGAAATGTGACGAAAGGTCCTATGAATATGTATTATCCACAGAAATCACAATAAGATACAGGCTTTGAAAAGGGAGGAGTAGGAGGAGGACGGGGAATTGATGACACAAAAAGGATTTTAAGGGAGCGGGCTGTAAATGCTTTTGCAGTATGGATGTATGATGCGGGCCTCCCTTTCAATTGTGTTAATTATGAATCATTTGATAACTCCATAGAGGCGGTAGGACAACATGGCCCGGGAATGAAGCCTCTTACCTATCATAAAGTTAGAGTTCCTCAGCTAAAGAAAGAAGTGAAGAAAGTAGATGAACTAGTTGAGAAGCATAAAGTTCAATGGCAAAAGTATGGTTGTTCCATTATGATGGACAAATGGACAGCACGCAATGGAAAGATGATCATTAATATTTTGGTGAATTGTCCAATAGGTAGTATCTTTCTTGGTTCTGTTGATGCTAGTAATGAGTCTACCACTGGCACTAAAATGTATAGCTTGTTTGAGAAGACAATTGTGGAAATTGGACCGGAAAATGCTATTCAAGCTGTCACTGATAATGCTAGTGAGAATGTGAAAGCGGGTGATCTGATGAAGGGTGTTTACCCACATATCTATTGGACTCTGTGTGCTGCCCATTGCATCAATTTGATGTTTGGGGACATATTCAAGATTAACCCATATGCTTCAGGTAAATACTTAATAGCTCTCCTCTCTTTTAAGTTCTAAGTTCTAACTTTCTTTAAACGTTATAGTTAATACTTAATACTTATTAAGCTAATAATTACTATAATATGTCTTTTACAGTTTTTAAGAAGGCCACCAAGGTAGTTTCTTACATAAGTCAAAGGTCGTTGTTGTTGAATTTGATGAGAAAATTCACCAATGAAAGAAACTTGGTGAAACCGGCCAAGACAAGATTTGCAACGACCTTTTTGACTTTGGAAGCTATGTACAGACAAAAGAAGAACTTGAGAGCTTTGATCATCTCTAATGAATGGAGTTCAAGTAAATTTGCGAAGGAAGCTTTGGGGAAAGAAGTTTCCACCATTCTTTATTCGACTCACTTTTGGAACGATGTTGTCAAAGCTCTTAGAGTTTGTGGCCCTTTGGTCATAGTGCTTCGCTTGGTGGATGGGGAAAAAAGACCCACAATGGGCTATATGCTTGAAGCAATGGATAAGGCCAAGGAAACTATTGCACGGGCTTTTCATGGAGTTCAGAGGCATTATGAGACAGTCCTTGAAATAGTTGACATAAGGTGGATTGACCAACTCAAATGACCTTTGCATTCAGCAGGCTATGTTTTGAATCCAGGATTGTATTTTACATCCACTATGGATCAAGCTAAAATTGTTGAAGTGTGGGTGAATTACTATACTTGTGTTGAGACGATGGTCCCCGATGTTAAAATACAAGATACACTAGTTGGTGAGCTTGCTCAGTACAAGAATGCAAGTGGATTGTTTGGTTCTGGTCAAGCTGTTAGAGCCAGAGACACAAGGTCACTGGGTTAGTGAATTGGTTTAGTTGTCTTTATTATAGCTTTAGTGCTTTACTTAAGTTATTGACTTTTTTATACTTATTAACCTTCAAATTTATTATTCTATAGTTGAATGGTGGTCGCTATTTGGAAGCGGAATGCAAAAGTTTGCCATGAGAGTATTAAGTCTAACTTGTAGCTCATCCGAATGCGAGCAAAATTGGAGTGTGTTTGAACATGTGAGAAAGATTTATTACATTCTTATTTCTATATTGAAGAGATTATTATTAGTATCTAATTAGTAATTACTTTCTACAACTCATGCGCAGATTCATTCCGAAAAGAGGAATAGGCTTGAGCTATCGCATCTCAATGATCTAGTGTACATTAAGTACAATAGAACATTGACACGTCATTATGATGTTCGCGATACCATTGATCCGATTAGCTTGGATAATATTGATGATGCTAATGAATGGTTACTTGGTGGCTCCGAAGATCAAGAAGATGAACTAGTATATGAGGAAAGTGATCTTACTTGGGGTACTGTTGCTGTGGCAGCTGGAGTTGATGATAATGTCTATGGTCTTAGGAGAAAGTCTTCAAGTTCAAGGTCAAGGTCACTTGACAAGGGAAAAGCTACAAGTTCAAGTCAGACTCGGACACTAGTTGATGAAGAATCCGAGGAGGAAGAAGATGAGGGGCAATACAATGAAATGCATGTTGGACTTGAAGATTATGAAAATCTTGAAGAAGAATAAACTTTTAGAGTTTTAGTATTGCTTGTTTTATGGATTGTTGAATTATCATTCAAGTTCTAGACTTTTAGTATCTACTATCTATTTTTAGTTTTTGAATTGAAATATTTGCTAATATATTATTGATATTGAGATTTTGATTATTTATGTGCAATTAAATATTTTAACTTTTTGGTATTAATTGGCGCCGCACTTCAAAAAGGCGAGCGCCTCGCCGCGTGGCGAGGCAGAGCCTTGTCGCCTTTCGCCGTCCAAAACACTGCTCCCAGAAGTTCTGAAAAAAGTTCATAGGAAAGCCATCTGGTCCAGGGGCCTTATCACTGGCACATGATTTTATGCAATTCAAGACTTCTTCATCAAACTGTCTCTGCAACCATTCTTTTTCCTCCTGTGTAATGCTTTCCACCCCCTGTAGATTAAAATCAGGCCTCCACTGTTTCTCTTTAAAGGTTTTGGTAGTAGCTGATTATAGTTCCTTTAATTGCTTCTGGATCTGTTACTGTAACCCCTTCTACCACCAGCTTGTCAATAGAGTTAAATTTTTTGTGGGATGTGGCGATCATGTGGAAATACTTAGTACTTTTATCTCCATGTTTGAGCCATTGCACTCTGGACCTCTGCCTCCAAGCTATTTCCTCATTTTTTGAAACATCTTCAAACTCCATGCAAAGATGTAGTTTTTGGAGAAGCTAATCTTTTGATAGTAATCTCAACTCCTGAGTCTTTTCTAAATCTGACAATTGATTTAGAATTTCCTCCTTCCTCTGTTTCCAATTGTTACTATACTCCAATTTCCATTCCTTTAGCTTCCCCTTTAGCATTCTCAGCTTGGAAGCTAGGACATATGAGCCTGTACCAGTGATATTGAAAGATGTCTACCATTCTTTAACTTTGTCTGAGAAACCCTCCACCTTTAACCACCATTGTTCAAACTTGAAGTAAGACTTCTTCAAATTTAAATCTCCACATTCAAGCATAATTGGATTGTGGTCCGAACCTATTCTGGGAAGTAGGCTCTGTTTAATATGTGTGAAGGTCTCATCCCATTGGGCAAAGAATAAGAACCTATCAATTCTAGAGGCTGACATGTGATTGTCCCCTCTTCTCCATGTAAAGGACCCCCCCAAATAAAGGAGGGTCAATAAACTCCATTTCATTGATCCACTCAGAGAATTCAGTCATATCTTGTGACATTGAAATCTCCACAAGCTACCAAAGGCCCACTACACTCTTTTATGATGTTGATGAACTCTTGCCAAAGTTCTCTTCTAATTATTGGATCACAAGAGGCATACACAGCTGAAAGAAACCAAGTGAAAGCCTGATTAATTCCTTCAAACTTGTAGGTTACCATTTGGTTTGCTGCTGAGACCAATTCTCCTTTCCACATCCTCTTATCCCACATAACTACAATACCACCGCTTCTGCCTATAGCATCTAAGTGAATTTCCCGCATCCATTTATTTTTCCATAATTGTTTGAAAACATTCACCTCTGTTCCTGCCAGTTTTGTCTCCACCAGAACATAAATATCAGCCCCCCACTGTTGAAATAGTCTCCTGACTACCCTCCTTTTATCTTCCCCATTCACCCCCCTTCCATTCCAAGAAGGGATTTTGACTCTCATTGGGGATTTATGTTTGTTATTCTCCCCCTGCTTCTTGATTCCCCTTCTTTAAACTGGACATGAAATTCTAAATTTCTTATCTCCTTTGGAATTGTGTTCTTTGTTTTGAATGGTGTTGTCTCCGCCTTCCTCTGCCTCAATTCCCCCCCTCTTTTGATCAATTCTAAGAAAAAGATCAAAAGCCACCTCATCACACCCTTCAAAAGCATCCCCAAATAGTTTGCTAAGTACCCAAAGTGAAGCTCTGTCTTCAATATCTTGTTCTGAGAAAGTGTCTTTAATTTGTAGAGGAAGAGGATCTTCAAAATCTGTAATTTGCTCGAACGAGCAGTTGCCTTGATGAAATTCTCCCTTATCAACTTCTATTAAATTAACCCCTGCACCATCAGTATCATAATTAACCACATGCATGTTGTTATCATCATCAGCCAGTACTTCAGACCCGTCAGAAATTGCCAGATCATCCTTAGTAGGTGTTTGGCCATGAAAACCAAAAATATATTCACGTTATTTGGAATTCTTGAAGTTGGAGTTGGAGTTAGAGTTGTGTTTGGCCATAGTATTTGCAATTAATATTTAGAATTCAAATGTATTTTTTTTTTGGTGTTTTTATGGCCAAACAAGAATTTCGGAATAAAGTGAATAAATATTCCGGAATAAAGTGAATAATATTCATGGCCTAACGGCTCCTTAGAAAATGGTTCTGCAGGTCTCTCGCCATTCCCCATCTCCATCTCTGATATGATCGAGCTCGAGAATGTAATATTCTCTGCCAAGAACAGGCTGTCAACAAAAGGTTCTTTTTCTAAAAGAATAGGGTCTTTTTTAGATGAATGGGTTTCCTGATCCCCACTTCCTTTTAACTCGAACTGTGCGAAACTTCTAATAAAATTTCTGGGCCCATATTTTGAATTAACTCCCTCACGTGGCCTTCAGTAAGACTCACGTGTTCATCTTCCCCTTTTTATCACTACTACACTGCAGATAATTACCCAGAGTACACTGTTCCACCTCCTTTGGAATACAAGTCTGCAAAGACTCTTGCTGAGATAACTCCCTTCGAGGTACAGGCTGTGTTGTACCTTTTGTTCGATCAACTTGTGCTAGATCCAACATCCGGCTATATCTCGCGGAGCTTCGCACCATACCGGCAAAGAAAAATTAAATTCTCCATCACTCACTTCTACATATGCCGGAATTTCCTTCAGTGGACCTTTGACTCGAATACGAGCCCATCTCAGGTGATTCCTGAGTTGGGTTTCTTCTTCCGTCTCAATCCATCCACCACACTGGTCACCTATCTCCTTCCTCACCTCATCAGTATTTAATTGCAGCAGTAATCCCAGAATCAGAACCAGTCAAATTGATTTTGGGAAGGAATAGCTCCCGTCGTCGGAGACCACCACTCCAGCTCCAGTTGATGATTGCTCCTCCTCCACCTTCCTGCTAACACATTTTCAGCCTCCCTTCTCAACTGAAATTCAAAAAGGAATTGAATCCCATTCAAATCGAAAACTTGTATGTTGTGGATGCCTCTCCATGTGTTCTGTGCCCATTTCCTAACATCATTACGGGAAGGTATCTCATCGCAATCTGGGAAGCTGCCTACCAGACTTCTCCTCAGAGGATCCTTGTCTCCATTGGTGCTACTCTCTGCAACAGATTGAAGTTCTATAGAGAGCCATCTGCTCTTTTGAATAGCCTCCTTAAAGCTTCCTTTCCCTTTTTCCCCACTAATGATTTTCTCCCCTGTATTTGGAGTTTCTCTCTGTAAAATCTCAGCCTTATGAATGAAGACCTCGAATTTCTTAGAGAGGTCAGACCAACCAGCATTGAATGTAATTTCAGGAAGAATAATAACAGATCTCAAATCCCCATTGACTGTCATTACAGACACAAATCTACCATATTTGTTGTACTTTAAAGAACAATAAATGAGAGTAGCTAAATCTCTGCCTCTCCAAGTTTTGAAAGATTTCCCTTTGATTTCTGAAGCTTCTTTAAGTCTTCTACACTGGGTATGTTGTTGTTGTTGTTGTCTTTAAGTCTTCTACAGAGCCACACTAGAGCAACTCTACCCAGCTTCATTCTCCTCATATATAACCTAGCACTCTCCACCAATTCAAACCTAGAATCTGAGGCTAGATTGGTATCAGTCAAGTCATAAGACTTTCCACCTAATCTGAAAAAGATTCTTTTCTCCATCCTAGGATTATTGCGAAGAACTCCTGAGTTTTTATTATGTGTGAAGGGTTTTAAATAGCCAACTCAAAAACAGAAAATATGCAAAAAGTCTATAGAATAAAATTCAAAAACCTAAAATATCTCAACTAGACTTATCTAACTAAATTTAAATTTAACCGAAGATTTCTCCTACAACTAAACTACTTATTATTCTAGTAAATCAGCAATAACACAAGCAAACATTCAACAAGTTCACCAAAGTTCATCCAACCTATTTGTTCGGACTTCACTAAGGAAGTTCCAGAATTTTATGTCTGGCGGCATAAAACCGAGAACTCTACCTGCTATGCAAAACATAGTCAAGCTCAAGCTTGAATAAAAGGAGGGTGTGGTAGGTTGATGCAGTGTAAAAATCGGCTAACAACTATTACACAAAGGATTCATATAGCTGATCCCAACTGTTTTGGGATTAAAATATAGTTGATTAATTGATAGCATAAACCAAGGCCCTCAGAAGTAATTCAACAAGGTAAAAACTAGTATGTTTAAGAAGACCAATTCTAATTTATGGAATAAAATAATCTAAATAATTCAACTAACCACATAAACATTGCCTGACAAAGTACATCTTGAACATGTAGGTTACAGTTAACTGAGTATCAACAATAAATACGAACCAACACATTATTGAAACAGGACAACAGAACACAAATCTGAGAAACAAAACAGGAAGGGAACAGAGAAACCGTACTTCTGATACGTGATGGTTTTGATGTTGAAGCCAAGAGTTGGACTGATCACACTTGTGTCTTCACCATTTATTTTTAAAACTATTGTTGTCTTACCAGAGTTGTCAAGACCCCTATATAATAAACAGAATTAAACAAATAGTAAATAGATACACTGTATACAAAATTGCCACATACCACATGTTAGAGTGTTAGCTTGTAGACTTACACCATAAGAATACGCATTTCCTTTTCTTTACGCTTGATCTTTCGGATAATGCTGAGAAGTCCCATTGTGATAGCTCCTAGTTTCCTGGGCAAAGTTCGACATTCATTAATAGAAGTTGACATGCAACATGCAAAAACTAATACCAAGTAATCTGTCACAGTGTGATGTCCAACGGTATGTTTCGGCTCATGATAAAATATATAATGGAAACAAATGACTATGCTACAGTAAAGTCTCTCCTCTTTTATTTTATTTTCTTTTTCTGTCTTTCATAAATATTAAATGAGGTAGATTTGTTTTCCTTCTCAGAATCAATCCAAATGTACAATACTTAAAACCAGTGACCCAAAGGATCAACAAGGTGATCATCCAATTAGCCATTGCAATTATTGTTATCGGTACCATTGGTGAAAAATGTAACAAACATCTTTCCTCTCCTCCCCATGTAAAAGAAAGTTGCAAAGCACTGTACTTGGTGACAATAGAAAAGTGAAAGATCTTCCAGGCCTTACAATTTTTTTGAGAATTAAACCAAAAGCAACCCCCAGTTTTGCTGGATCAATGAGATGTAGAAAGGAAGGCGTGTAAATATTTCTATAATAAAACCTAATAAAACCAAAAGAAACTACATTTCATAGAATATTATATTCCAAAGCTTTAAGAAACCAAACAAATAGCCAGTATACATAGATCTGACCAATTCAAACGAAAAAATCCTCCACAAAAAGGAAATCCATATCCCAAAAATAAACAGAATAAATCTAAAGAAATAATTGATGATCACAGAGGCCCCACAAAATGAAAAAGAAAAAGAAATACTGGAAACTGCAGCCATTTAAGTATATCCATCTAAAGACAAGAAAGGATAGAACAAAAAGCCCAGAAAATTGACAAAAAAAGATTTTGTTTAACTAACAATTTTATATACATCAAAATGTAAAACAATGTATGAAAAGTCCAGATTAGTGACCAAAATAGGCTGATGGAAAACCCAGATAAATGGGGGGGGAAGCTAAAGAAACTTTCTTTTTTGATAAGGTAAAGTATTATTGAAACAGTACCAAGGTATGGAAGGATACAAGAACCAAAACAAGACCTGACCAGACAATCTGCTACTCTTTTCTACCTAACAACTCTAGAAAATCCATGTACTGATCTAGATTAACTAACATTTTACTATTACACCAGAAGTACAGATTCTATAAAGCTAAAGCATTTATCCTTACTTGACTATAGTATTGAACTTAATTCCATAAAAAAAATCATGACGGTGGTGCTCAGGCCAGGTTGCCCGCATCTCGATCTCGCTGGGTACTCACTACCTCCCCCCAGCACAGGTCTACCCATCAAGACTTAGCCATATGGAAAAAAGTCACCTAGTGTTTTTTACTTTCACTTGGATTTGAATTCAAGCCCTCATCGTGCTCCCCCCACTTCTTTGACCACTAAGCCACACCCTTGAGTGCAACTAAAATATCGAATTTAATGCTATAAAATGGACAAATGAATATATGATAAAAAAGGAAAAACTTATGGAAACCCATATAAATGGGAGAAAAGAAAAAAAATGATGAAATTTTGCTCATTGATCTATCAAACTGAGCGCGAAAAAATGAAGAACATAAAAAGAGACAGATAGATGGGAATAATAAACTACCACAATTCACCTTGCTACTTCATAATTGTCGAAATTAATGGATAACAATCAGCTAAAAATACTCTAAGAATCCGTTTTATCTAGTTCACTTATAAGGGAAATGATTGATAAGCCAAAATATAAATACAGCAAAACAAACCATTAAAGGTTCTAATTAAACATGAGTTTGAACATATAAACTAAAACACCCATTCTTTGATGGGTGAAGTGTAACTTTTATTCATAAATCCAGCTTTGACAATTTATCGAACACGTAGTAGGCAGATTTCCCAATTAGTGTAACTTTTATTCATAAATACAGCTTTGAAAATTTATCGAACACGTAGTATGAAGATTTTCTAATTTTTCAATTTTGTATTGGACTTATAATTCAGCACCAAATCCACAATGTACTCAGACAATACCCAAATAAGTACTAAAATTCGAATTCCATTCCATGCCATAGAACATACATTACAAGTTCCCAATTTAGACCTAGGGGTAACTGGGTGAGGTAAGAGAGAGAAATAGACGATGAGAGATAACAGAGAGGATTACCTGGTGGCCGACGGTGGATTGTGACGGCAATAATGGCCGGAGATGGTGAGTGCAGTGATGCGAGATGTTAGCGAGTTGAGTGAGTGCAGGGGGTGATGTGGCCTGTGGGGGACTTTTTCGTCATTAAATTTTAAATGAAGGGTAGCTTAGTCATTGTTTTTATTAACTAAATAAACGCAATTTCACTTGAGATCCGTTTGGAAAGTCACCCGTAATTAAATTTGGTATAATTGTTAGAGAATAGGACACCATTCGGCCATATTATTTTCACCAAAATTGTCATTTTCAAAGTTATGTCATGGAGTAGCCACTCAACCAACTTATTTTTAATTTATAGCTTTCGAGGATAGATGTGTATAGAAACTGTACAATTATTATATAAAATATGTATATGTAAAATATTTCTATAGAAACTGTATAAGATGTGTATCAAATTTATATAATTGTTATATAGAATATGTATCTACATAAGATTTCTATACAAACTGTATAATTATTATATAAAATATGTATTTGTATAAAATTTCTATAGAATGTGTATAAAAACTGTATAATTATTGTATAAAATATGTATCTGTATAGGATGTGTATAGAAATTGAATTATTGTATATAATATGTATCTTTATAGGATGTTATAAACTATATTTGATTTTTAAAAAAAAATAGAAGAAGAACATGATATAATTTTTTTACTATTTTGAAAAAATACACTTTTTTATATATAATTGTTAAACAAACAACAACAAATAGAAGAGCAAAAGAAGAGCAACGAAAAAAAAATTATAAAATTATATTTAATTATTAAAAAAAATAGAATGGCAATTTCTTTTAAAAAACAAAGCTACAAAAAAAAGGAAGAAGAAAAAACAAGTGAAAAAAAAAAAGCTCCAAAAAAAGAAGAAGAAAAATTTAGCGGAAAAAAAAAGAGAAACGATAAAAGCGAAAGAAAACAAAATAAAAAGGTCAAAAAAGCTAGAAAATGAGAAATCAAATTCACTGGCTATTCGATTGGCAATATTTTGGCCAAATGGCCATATTTGTCCGTATCCTATTATTAGGGAATAGGACCTCATGGCTATTCGGCCATATTATTTTCACCAAAATGGTCATTTTTAAAGTTATGCCATGAAGTAGTCACTCAACCAACTTATTTTTAATTTATAGCCTTCGGGTATAAATGTGTATAGAAACTGTATAATTATTATATAAAACATGTATATGTAAAATATTTCTATAGAAACTGTATAGGATGTGTATCAAAATTATATAATTGTTGCATAGAATATGTATATGCATAAGATTTCTATACAAACTGTATAGTCATTATATAGAATATGTATTTGTATAAAATTTCTATAGAAATTGTACAGGATGTGTATAAAAACTATATGATTGTTGTATAGAATATGTATATGTATAGAATGTGTATAGAAGTTGAATTATTGTATAGAATATGTATCTTTATAGGATGTTATAGACTATATTTGATTATTTTTTTTAAAAAAGAAAGAGCAGGAAAAAAAATAGAAGAACAAGATATAATTTTCTTTTACTATTTTTTAAAAAATACACTTTTTTATATGTAATTGTTAAACAAACAACAACAAATAGAAGAGCAAAGCAAGAGCAATCAAAAAAAATTTATAAAATTATATTTAATTATTAAAAAATTAGAATGGCAATTTCTTTTAAAAAACAAAGCTGCAAAAAAAAAGGTAGTGAAAAAAAAGGTCCAAAAAAAGAAGAAGAAAAAATTAGCGGAAAAAAAACGATTAAAGCGAAAGAAAACAAAATAAAAAGGTCAAAAAGGCTAGAAAATGAGAAATCAAATTCACTGGCCATTCAATTGATAATATTTTGACCGAATGACCATATTTATTCTTATCCCTAATTATTAGGATAACAATTATGTAGGTATAATAATTATAAAGATTTGCTTGTTTGTTTATCATAACTAATTACGTTGTAAATATATTTATAGTCAAAAAATATTTACAATATCTATTTATAATATCTATGACTAAATGGATCTTCACATACGAGATAAATTTTTTTATTGATGATAATAAAAATAATAATAATAATAACGACGACGACAACGACGTCGTTGTGTCTTTCTCTTCTTCTAATTATTAATAATATCAATAAAGTTTATTTTTATATCTTATGATTATATTTGAAAAACATAATTTTCATCATTATTTTTTCTTTTTATCATCTTTTATATTATATTTTTCAGATCTTGAATATAATATCCTTGAAAATTGAACATAAGGTTTTATGTCAAATCATTGATGATTGTCGTTACTAGAAGTGGGGTAAGTTGAGTTAAAACTCAAGAAAAAACACTTTTTATATATGACTCTGTCAGAAGTGTAACATGATTGAAATATCTCTCGTAATCGTGAACTACTCATTCGAAGTGCAAGTAGTCTAATAAAAAATAAAAATTAAGATAAAATTTGGATGAAAAAAAAAAGATATAGTGAAAGTGAAAAAAAATTGAGTATTTTTAAATTTTTATATATATTTTCAAGTTATATTTAAAAAATTTATGGACAAACACTAATTTTTAAATAAAAAAAAAGTGAATGAGTCTCATGGTCAAACGGGTCCTTAATGTATAAAGAAAATATTTTTTATATATATAAAAGTAGACTCATATTAACTAAACATAGCAAAAAAAATTCGTTACCAAACATATTATGAGTGTTTTTCACAATATATACAAAATCACCCTTCGAATCTCACTCAAGGCATAAAATTTCGCTCATATTTTTCGTGTATAAAAATTGTATAAAATCGATATAAAATATGTATATCTCACTCAAGGCTTGAAATTTTGCTTATATTTTTGTGTATGAAAATGATATAAAATATGTATATCTCGCTTAAAGTTTAGATTTTTGCTCACAATTTTTGTGTATGAAAATTGTACAGTGTCACGATCCAACTATTGGGCCGTGCGGGCACCTACTCTGATCCACCTAGATAGGAGAATCTTTACCACCCGAACCAACAGGCAATGCGAAAAAGAAAATAAACCATTAAATAAATCCCTTAATACATGAGAAATCCTTTTACAAAATATTTGAAAAATCTTTATACAACAACTTTCGAAATTACACAACCTTTAGAACTTGCGAAAAATTTAACAATAAAAACAACCTCCCCAGAACCTAGTCTAAGCTGGTACAAAAGCTTCTACAAGATGAGTTTATAACATAAGATGGACACAACTCCCACCATAGAAGAAAGTAGGAGCTGCTGGAATATCACCGCAATCTTGAACCTGTGAAACATCACCAACCCTGCAACCAGACTATACCCCAAAGGATATAGCAAGAATAGAGTCAGTACAACCACACGTACTGGTAGGCATCATCGGCTGACCCGAATTCACTCCTACCATCATATAAAAATCAAGATAAAATGCACAAGGTAAATGCTTCACCCTTTTTCAACATCTCTTTTATCAATTCTCCCTTTTGGAAACGACCTTCCTAACCTTTCGCTGCCAACTCCACCACCATAGCCTTTACCCTGACATCTAAGACTTCCCAAGTCTCACTCATAACTAGACTTCTAAAGTCGCCTTGTCACCTAGACTTTTCAAGTCTCACTTTAACCTTTACCCCAGTCAACTACCTTAACTAAATATCTAGACTTAGTACGGCCATCTACCCAACCAAACTACTTATACCCAAAGTATTACCTACCATTGTCCGGACTTTCCAGGACCTCTAGAACAGCTTTACCACCTGGTTATATTAACCAATAACCAGACCTAGACTCTCAGTCTTCCTCTATATTTACCAACCCCATGTAATTCACCTAACTACCATTGATACTTTCAATGACCACCATAGAGATACACCTAAATCCCTTCTTAGATCACATAATCCGGACCCTCCAAGGATCCTCCATCCACACCTAAATGTTCAACAGACTACCTCGGTCTACACCAAGACCTACCCTTAGCTCATTAACCACGATAATGCATGACCGCCATTAGTACACTTAATGATATTAATTTATGAGCACATAACCTCTTGTACATAGTACAGACCCACCCGGATCCCCTCTAACACATCTAGGCATTAACATGACAAACCCGGTCTACGCCAAGACCAACTAATAATCAACATAATAACCCGGTCTAAACCCAGACCAACTAATAATTACACAATAACTTGGTCTACACCAAGATCAAACTAATACTCAACATAATAACCCGGTCTACACCAAGACCTAACTAATAACCAACATCATAACCCGGTATACACCAAGACCAACTAATAACATAATATAACAACCTGACCTACACCAAGACCAAACTCACAATACAATATAACAACCCGGCCTACACCAAGACCAAACTCACAATACAATACAATACAATACAATAACCTGGCCTACACCAAGACCAAACTCACAATACAATATAACCCGGCCTACACCAAGACCAAACTCACAATATAATAACTCGGCCTACACCAAGACCAAAATACAATATCACAATTTATAAACACAATTCGGTCCACTTATGGAACCAACAACAAGTGCACAATGCAACAATATCAATGAAACAAGGCAGTAAAATAAATTCGTACCAGGCGTGGTACCCGAGCCAACCGTTAGTATATCCCGTATCAGGCGTGGTACTCGAGCCAACCGTTAGTATATTTTGTACTAGGTGTGGTACCCAAGCCAACCGTTAGTAATCCTCTACCAGGCGTGGTACCCGAGCCAACCGTTAGTATTTCCTTACCAAGCGTGGTACCCGAGCCAACCGTTAGTGTCACGCCCCAAGGTTACCCCCTAGACGTAACACAAGACTTAGGACCACAAGAATCCCAAGCTAACCCTTGGTCATAACATTCTCAAGCAAACATAAAGGAAGCATAGCGGAAGTATCATAAGGAAATCTAAAATAGGAGACATAATCATAGATAGATAAGTCGAATAAGGAATATAACTCAAAGATCATCCTATAACATCTATGTCTGAAAAGCCTCTAAGACTAGCATAAAGATTTGATGTGACAATACCCCAACTAACTCGACAATCTGAAAAGAAAGGAAATATAAAGCTAGAGTAAAGTCTAGTCCTCGAACTATGAGGACTCACCAAGGCTGACCGAGAGTGGCCGGGAACTCTAGCCACGTATCTGTGAAGGGACACCTGAATCTGCATCATCAAAAGATGCATCGCAATATGCGTTAGTACTATGGAATGTACTAAGTATGTGAGAAATGCATAAGTATGATAGAAAAACATGCTTTAAAACGTACTTAAACATAATCCATATATAATAGAGTATCATAAGAAGATATCATAATGGAAAGCTGAATCATGATACAAAAACCAACTTCAAAATGATAGTTCATAAGAGAGTTCGTAAAGCTTAGAAAACTTAAAAACATACATACGGGAGTTTCTTATAACCGACATGAGACCATGTGAGCTACATGGAATCTAACTATATAACCCTAGTTAGCAAAGCTGACTTTGAATCCTGCCAAGGAACAAGTCACCATACCCAACTATATAACCCTAGTTGGCAAAGCTGTCCTATTCCCCGCTAAGGCAAGGACACCATACATAAAGACGTGGATCTACTCTCATAAGCCTTTTAGTCACATATCATATCATATCATAACCTACATTGGCAATGTAGTTTCTGGGACTAAGGGTACTCTCACCCCATCCACTCGGTGCTAAGTAATACTCCCAAAACATTCACATATAGCTCATAATTTTATAAGGGCATACTCTCATGCGAAATCTTATTCATAATGCGTGAAGACACATCGGGTATCATGCAACTTTCATAACATAGTTCATAGTGCTTAGCAAAGCCATAATTCAAAACATGCTTTTCTTTCTAAATCATACTTGAAGAATTAGGCATGTAATTTCATAAATACATAAAGGCCATGATATCTAATCATGCCAACTTCCTCTTGAAACATGCAATTTCATGGGTTCATGCTAGAAATCAACTTTCATGCTTCGGATTTTAAAACCAATGAAGGAATCATAATCAAATCATGAATAACCATTAAGAAACCATGAATTTAAACATAGAAACTGATTTCATAAATTTTCCCCAAGTTTAGATCAAAATTCTAATTTCATAAGTTCATAATTTAATATAAGAGTTGGGGATTTTGGGCACAAGGGTGAAAGGAACCCTTTGTTGGAAACCCACATACCTTAGAAGAAGATAACCCACTTCAATGGAAAGATCTAGGAGGCTTGAACTTGAAGCTTGGAGACTTGAAGCTTGAGAGGAACTTTTTCTTTTTGGGAGGTGAATGAGGAGCTTAGAAAAGACTTAGGATAATATGGGCGAAAACCCTACTAGGAATAGTCAAAACGACTTTACTTAGTAGTTAAAAGGGTGGGCAATGACCAAAATACCCCTGGATTTAATTAAGAAAAGCTGGAAATTTGGTCGGCTTCAGGGATCACGAGTGGAGTCTATGACTAGTAGACCTTTCCACGACTCGTGGATCCCTAATCATGGAAACTGTCAGAAATTTCAACCTGCAAGAGGTCTTCTACGGTTCAACAGGATAACTCGTGGAAGCTTCCATGAGTCGTAGAACCTAGTCGTGGAAGTCAGGGAATTAAGAATGCCTCTGATCAGGTTCCACGAGTTAACAGCATGACCCATAGAAACTTCTACGAGTCGTGGGAGTGACTCGTGGTTATCAAACCTGAGGAGGGTCTGCAGGACTGGAATCACGAGTCACTTCCACGACTCGTGGAACCTTCCACTACTCGTGGACTTGACCCATGGTCCCTGGAAGTCCAAAATTTTCTGCAAGTCTGAGTTTAAAAGCTAGATAAGTTTCCAAGGTGTTACAATATCTCTCCCTTGGGATTATTAGTCCTCAAATGAAGACCAAATAAGGGAAAACTGAGGAGAAAACATCCCAACCAAACATCAAAGCATGGAAATCAAGGAGAAACATGGAAACTGAACCCTTTTAACTTGAAAGCATGATAAACCAACTTCGGAAACGTGCATACATGCTAGGATCATGAGAGAAACTGACAGAATAGAATCGGAGGAATATACTAAGGATGGAACTACTACCCTAAGCTAAAACCGAATCAGAAGGAGAAAGGTGAGGGTACTTGGCCTTCATGGATGATTCTGCTTCCCAAGTAGCTCCTTCAACTGAGTTGTGAAAGTTGAGGTACTATCGTGGTAATCGACTTCTGACTGAAATAGAAACTGAGTTGGTTTTATGAGACACGTATGCATGTTGAAAATGTAAGAACAACCAACAGGACAGGAACTGGATATCCAACATGATAACTGGTTTGGGATGAGAGTAGGAACTCAGCTAAAACTTACAAAGAACAAATGTACTCTAGAAATCGCAGTTAACCGAAAGGGACACCAAACTGAGGGAAGTAGATATACAGGAAAACTATTCT
Organism: Jaltomata sinuosa; assembly: GCA_003996215.1. NCBI lineage: Eukaryota > Viridiplantae > Streptophyta > Magnoliopsida > Solanales > Solanaceae > Jaltomata > Jaltomata sinuosa. Next base: position 1,552,263 of record QJPP01000072.1, read on the forward strand.
CTTTTAGTTACCACTTCTACCATTTGCAACTAACAACCTCAACAGCGTACATAAAGGTACTAAGATCCGAGTCTAACTATCCAGTTCTCCATGCTTAGGCCTGTCTCGATTTAACCCCTTGCATCTAGAGTTATATCCTTAAGAATAACATTACTTCTTATTACAACAACCAACTAACCTTGAACTCCTAATCAAAGGGTCGCTAATTGCGCAAACAGGTATCCACATGAATCCCATCGCGATATTCAAGCTTATAACTATGGTCACCTTATGGTTTCGTAGCTTGCCCTATTTAAGACTTCTCTCTTCTTCCCTATCATAATTAGGAATCGCAAATTCAAAAACTTCTACAGAGGGACATACTAAAATTTCTCATCTAACTATCTCATACGAATAATCCTTACCTCACAATTCACCCACACCTAAAAGTCAAGGTGGAACAAGTACACTAACAAGGAAAAGGAATCTGCTACCTCCCAGCTAGGCTATCACAAGGCCTTCTCCCCTAGCGTTTATAACAACATAAACCAGAATCATTAAAAGAAAAGAGCATGAGCAGGAGCGTCACGAATGAAGGATTACAGATTGATCTTGACTTACTCTTAACGTAATCTAGGCACTTAATGTGAGGCTTGGAGAGTCGAGCGCAATAGGCACAAGGATTTTACATACTGGGCACGTAAGGAATGAATAGTGGGGATCGCCACCCCTCGTCATTTAAGGCAAAGGTAAAAGGGCTTTAGAGCAAGGAAATCATAAGCGCAAACTGTTTCAAGAAACAGGTTGAAGCATATACTTAACGTAACATGGTATGATTAGCCATAGAGGCATGTCTGAAGAATAAACTGAGCAAATAGGACCGAGCATACTGAGAGACATGAGCTTACATAGATAAAAAACCTCAGGGCATAAAGCTGGAATCTATAGAATCGCAGGATAAGGGTAGAATCATTGTCTGAAGCAATCACTTATCATTCTAGAATCTGAACATAAGCGTGAATCTGAGATTGGACCATGGCGCTGACACACCAGGCAAGCCGAAGGTATCATCATGGCAGAATTGTACTTAGGACATTAGGATGGAAATAAGCTTCTGCCTCCCCTCTCTACTTTGCTCTAACACCCCCAAAGCATAACTACCTGAGCCCCCAAAATTGGACCGATTCTATATTCCACCATCTCCCCCTTAGGTTCATGCTACCCTCTTAAGTCTATGGACCTCTCACCAACCTCTCAACGGAACTATGATCGTTTACCCTATCAGAACATACACTACCCCATAATCTAGCATGAATACCCACTCCCTTCTATAGTCAAAGACTCTCCTTCTCCTAAAGTCTAGACCTCAACCCTCTAAACCCTACTTAATTCTAGGTCAAGACAACTCACAACCAAACCAGAATAGGGGTACAAGTACTATGGGCGCATACATGAAGGAAATCTAGTGACGTACCTGATTCAACTTCAGGAGGAATACTCTAACCCGCTGGCTAGGCAATGAAGGGAATTGGTTTTGGAGCTGAACACCACAGTTGCTCCGCTTATATGAGGGGCAATTACTGATCCTATGGCCCAACTTACCACACCTGAAACACCCATCTTTTCCTGCAAGACACTCACCTAGATGGAGCTTACCACAACTACTACAACGAGGGTACCTCAAGGTCTTCGGAGCCCTATGGTGACAAGACTGAGAATCAAGGGTAGGTGTGCTAACTGAAGATGGGGTTTGCCCGGATGACCTATGATGAGAAAGTGATTAGTTCCATGTTCTGGTCTTCTTGTCCTTCATCTTCCTCTTCTTTAGTTTCTCTTTCTCATTCAACTGAGTTGTCATGGCTTGAGCCAACATACAGATGGCTTCACGAAATTCTGCATTCGTAACCTCATGATTTGGAGTGGTTGGATTAGCACTCCTCGTGGGGTTCCTTCGTGGAGACATTTTCTGAAATGCGTAAGGAGAGGATTAGAAGGGTAAGTAGAGTCAAACTCTATCGCACGATAGTTAACATGAAGAAGTGAAGTTTTTCCCAAAACACCTCGTAGCCTCTCTCTCATCAGTGTGGCGCGCTTCACACCCATGAAAGAGACTCTACTTAGTGCGACTTTAGGACACCCTAGGACTCTTGAACCTGAGGCTCTGATACCAAGTTTTTCACGCCCCGAGGTTACCCCCTAGACGTAACACGGGACTTAGGACCACAAGGATCCCAAGCTAACCCTTAGTAATAGCATTCTCAAGCAAACATAAAGGAAGCATAGCGGAAGTATCATAAGGAAATCCAAAATAGGAGACATAATCATAGATAGATAAGTCGAATAAGGAATATAACTCAAAGATCATCCCATAACATCTATTTCTGAAAAGCCTCTAAGACTAGTATAAAGAGTTGATGGGACAATACCCCAACTAACTCGACAATCTGAAAAGAAAGGGAACATAAATCTAGAGTAAAGTCTAGTCCTCGAACTATGAGGACTCACCAAGGCTGACTGAGAGTGGCCGAAAACTCTAGCCACGTATCTGTGAAGGGACACCTGAATCTGCATCATCAAAAGATGCATCGCAATATGCGTTAGTACTATGGAATTTACTAAGTATGTGAGAAATGCATAAGTATGATAGAAAAACATGCTTTAAAACGTACTTAAACATAATCCATACATAATAGAGTATCATAAGAAGATATCATAATGGAAAGCTGAATCATGATACAAAAACCAACTTCAAAATGATAGTTCATAAGAGAGTTCGTAAAGCTTAGAAAACTTAAAAATATACATACGGGAGTTTCTTATAACCGACATGAGACCATGTGAGCTACATGGAATCTAACTATATAGCCCTAGTTAGCAAAGTTGACTTAGAACCCTGCCAAGGAACAAGTCACCATACCCAACTATATAACCCTAGTTGGCAAAGCTGTCCTATTCCCCGCTAAGGCAAGGACACCATACATAAATACGTGGATCTACTCTCATAAGCCTTTTAGGCATATATCATATCATAACATAACCTACGTTGGCAACGTAGTTTCTAGGACTAAGGGTACTCTCACCCCGTCTACTCGGTGCTAAGTACTACTCTCAAAACATGCACTTGTAGCTGATAATTTCACAAGGGCATACTCTCATGCCAAATATTATTCATAATGCATGAAGACACATCGGGTATCATGCAACTTTCATAACATAGTTCATAGTGCTTAGCAAAGCCATAATTCAAAACATGCTTTTCTTTCTAAATCATATTTGAAGAATTAGGCATGTAATTTCATAAATACATAAAGGCCATGATATCTAATCATGCCAACTTCCTCTTGAAACATGCAATTTCATGGGTTCATGATAGAAATCAACTTTCATGCTTCGGCTTTTAAAATCAATGAAGGAATCATAATCAAATCATAAATAATCATTAAGAAACCATGAATTTAAATATAGAAACTGATTTCATAAATTTTCCCCAAGTTTAGATCAAAATCTTAATTTCATAAGTTCATAATTTAACATAAGAATTGGGGATTTTGGGTACAAAGGTTAAAGGAACCCATTGTTGAAAACTCACATACCTTAGAAGAAGATAACCCACTTCAATGGAAAGATCTAGGAGGCTTGAACTTGAAGCTTGGAGACTTGAAGCTTGAGAGGAACTTTTCCTTTTAGAGAGGTGAATGAGGAGCTTAGAAAAGACTTAGGATAATATGGGTTAAAACCCTACTAGGAATAGTCAAAATGACTTCACTTAGTAGTTAAAAGGGTGGGCAATGACCAAAACACCCTTGGAATTTAATTAAGAAAAGCTGGAAATTTGGTCGACTTCATGGATCACGAGTGGAGTCTACGACTCGTAGACCTTTCCACGACTCGTGGATCCCTAATTGTGGAAACTGTCAGAAATTTCAACCTGCAAGAGGTTTTCTACGGTTCAACAGGACGACTCGTGAAAGCTTCCACGAGTCATAGAACCTAGTCGTGGAAGTCAGGGAATTAAGGCTGCCTCTGATCAGGTTCCACGAGTCAACAACACGACCCGTAGAAACTTATACGAGTCATGGGAGTGACTCGTGGTTGTCAGACCTGAGGAGGGTCTGCATGACTGGAATCACGAGTCACTTCCACGACTCGTAGACTTGACCCGTGGTCCCTGGAAGTCCAAAATTTTCCGCAAGTCTGAGTTTAAAAGCTGGATACATTTTCGAGGTGTTACAGTTAGTATTCTCGTACCAAGCGTGGTACCCGAGCCAACCAAATTTCAAACAATCCACAGTCACAACAATGAACAATCAACTTGTAACCCAACAAGCAAAATGCACAGTTCAATTTACCAGACTGTTAAACAGGACTATTAGACATTTCCTAATCATCCCCTAAGCAATGCATCTCATACAAATACTTAGATAAGAGTTCACAAACACATAAAGCATACAGAAATCAAACCATTACCTACCCCATTCTGGGTACACTATGAACCGTTAAATCCCGTCTGAAGACTAACCCCGATTCGCCCCTTTAAACATGCAATTAATTACATTTATTCCTAACCCTCTTCCTAGGACCAAATACAACCTAGGAAAACCTTTTCCAGCCTTAGAACACAGCCAACGAATATCCTAATTATACCAATTAGTTTCTAAAACTTCCCTCCCTTGCACATTAGTTAATTACTAACCCTTTTCCGATTCTTCGAACCTTCTGATATTCTAATTCCCGCATTTATTAGCAAAATCATACCAGTTAAGCAATGCCTAGAATATCACAACACACTATCCCAATTCTACCATTTCCAACTAATATAACAATCAATAATTTCCTCCAGACTCCGTGCCCGAAGGCCTAACCATGGATTCTCCCTTTCATTCTACACAATAATAAAAAAATAAAAGCGGTTAATCTACTCTTTGGAAGAAACCTAGCCTACCTGGATGCCGAGCAGCTGTTCCATGCCCTTTATGGCTTCGTGAAGGCGTTCCTTGATGATTCTGCAGGCCCAAATCCATGGTTTCGCGTCCCTTTAGCTGGAATCCCTCCTCCCCATGGCTCCCAAGCCTTGGAGCAGCCTAGGAGGGTTTTTGGAATAGCTCTCATCTGTTTTTGGGGCTGACGGGAAGAGAATGAAACTAGAAACCCATTTTCTGAAATTTTTGATCTCGTCGCTCCGCTATAGCAGTCCCCGCTCCGCATAGCGGTACCGCTATAGTGGAGCCAACTGCTATGGCAGAGGTTGACCATTTTGACTTTCGCTATAGCGGTAATTATTCCGCTATAGCGGAGGTTGCTGTGGTGGAGCGATAACACTCATCACGGATAGAATATCGAGAAATCTTCAGAATTGGTTCATTTTATAACACACCTATTTCCCCGATGTTCCAGAATAATCTCCTCACATTAACCTCAATTCCAGAAGCTCTACTTACCCGAATTCAATTCCAAAAACTCCCCCGGACTCCTCTATGCCTTAGCTGCAAGGAAAACTAGCTCCAACCAATACATCTAACCCAATCCTTACCCGGATTGTCCTAGACCATACCACGCTCCAAATAAGGCCGAGACTAGCCTAGCCCAGAATTTCAAACTCCCAAACCCAAAGTTTTCTAACTCTAAAACTTGGCACGAATGATTTACCCGTAACGATGAACCCAGTCTTACAACAGATATAAATTTATCAATCGTTCATCCCCCAACGATCTCTAAGGTGGAGGGAAAGAACAAGCCCGTCTCTCAACCTTAATGCTCTACCATGACAACGTAAATATAACCTTACGCAAACCACCAAAACTTCCCAGTCCCTTGGTGTACCCATCTCAATCAAATTTCAACTCACTCCCGCTCTATCAAGGAATTCCTTCCTTCGAGTCGCACAAGGCTAACTAGATTAACCCTCCTCGAGTGTCCAAGAAATTTGGGGACTCATCAAAATACCGTAGCAAAAGAACTAAACTAACGAACAAAAAAAGACAATGCTTCCATGCCAAAAGGACTAGATCCCACCATGGAGACCCCTTTCCCGCTATACCCGGAGTTCTACTAACCCGAACTCCATCCTGAAAGCTTCCTTTGGGTACTAAGCCCTTCACATATCATAGTATTACCTCGCCCCTATCAACACTATGCCCCGAGACACCAAGTATCTGTAAACCACACCACACCAAGATTCCATCTAATAACCCCACTCCCTCAACCGACCCTAGCACTAAAGATCATCAATAATAAACAGCCAAATCACCCTCATGACATAAGCCTATGAGCAATGTCCAACACTACTCAGTCAATTATGGGTCATTTTGTCAAATTCTACATAGATGACTATTCCCACCAGTGGTAAATCAAAATTTCACCAATACCCCGGGCTATCATATCTACCCATTCCTATTATTGCGCGTGGATGCTAAATAATTTCTCTAATAGCTCGCAGTTCAAATAGCAATTTAAAATGACCCGGGAATGAAAGACAGAACAGGGGAAAAAAAATAGGACAAGGATTATGCCATGTGCATCCCGCTATAGCGACTTGCACACTGCCATGGCAACCCTCAAAAGTAGTAGCCCAGAAAAATTATCTTTCTCTGAAAAATAAAAAAAAATTCTCATTCCCCTTCCTGTTAACATTGTTTAATCCCGTTAATCCCGCCATGGTCTTAAACAACCCTCCAGACCATTCCTGGCACTACACATACTGAAACTTAGCATCAATTATCACAAATCAACAAGAGGATTATGCAAGCAATTATTCTTAACAATACACTTCCGCTATCAAGCATGAATAACCCCCTAGTTCCCTTGGTTCCCAACCAAGTCCCAACTGTCCTGAAACTGAAGTTTTTCTACAGTCATAATCATTTTTCCCTCACCATCTTAACCAAATGATGAACCCTTTCCTAAAGTAATATGAAATTTTAACCCCACACACATAGCATTTAAATATGAACCAAAGCATACCAACTCAAACCATGACAACCTTTTAGACCCACCATTTTTACAGTAAGGCAACCCATCACATACCAACCAAGTACGTCATACACGCACTGTACACACAAATAATTCAGTTTCAGACTACAACAAAATCGAGTCACATAAATTACTCTTTATTTGCCCTATGGATGACCATTAGTCGATCATTCATGTCTTACTATGACTCTCGCTATTAAGCAATAATAGCCCTTGTCCCTAGTGCTTATTCACATACGAACCACTAGAAACCAGAGTTCCCACAAGTATATATTATACATATATATATATATATCATTTTCCCTTATCATTTTTACCAATGATAAGACCCTGCCCAGTATTTAGCATACTGTTTTTCACTTGAATTACAAAACAAGAACTCCTTTAGTCATTAACACATAACCAAGTTAAGACTCTTTACTAACCACAATTTTCAAAGTAACTCAAGCAATTACACACCACACAAGCGCAGTCATTCAAATAATGTAATGCATTCAATCACAAATTTCAAGCTCCAACACTAAATCAAATCAGTTTTATTACTTTTTATTCGATTCATGGATGACCGTAAGCCGATTCATCCTCCTTTACACAGCCTCCCAAACCAGATACCAATTGGACTCAACCCATACAACCAAGTAACGAAACCGCACAAAAAGGAATGAAAGAAGAGAAGTATTTCCTAGAATGCTTCATAGCTTCCCTAGGATTAGATGTGGACGTCAACACGCCAATCCGCGGGACTCTATTTGACATTTTGCTCTTGTACTAGAAGACCAGTAACTTGGGCTCTGATACCATTTTGTCACGACCCAACTACCAGGCCGTGCGGGCACCTACTCTAATCCACCTAGATAGGAGAACTCTTACCACCCAAACCAACAGGCAATGCAGAAAAGAAAATAAACCATTAAATAAGTCCCTTAATACATGAGAAATCCTTTTACAAAATATTTGGAAAATCTTTATACAACAACTTTTGAAATTACACAACCTTTAGAACTGGCAAAAATAAACTAACAATATAAACAACCTCCCCAAAACCTAGTCTAAGCCGGTATAAGAGCTTCTACAAGATGAGCTTATAACATAAGATGGACACAACTCCCACCATAGAAGGAAGTAGGAGCTGCTGGAAGATTACCGCAATCCTGAACCTGTGAAACATCACCAACCCTGCAACCAGACTATACCCCAAAGGGTATAGCAATAATAGAGTCAGTACAACCACATGTACTGGTAGGCATCATCGGCTGACTCGAATTCACTCCTACCATCATATAAAAATCAAGATAAAATGCACAAGGTAAATGCTTCATCCCTTTTCAACATCTCTTTTATCAACCCCCCCTTCGGAAATAACCTTCCTAACCTTTCGCTGCCAACTCCACCACCCTAGCCTTGACCCTGACATCTAGGACTTCCCAAGTCTCACTCATAACTAGACTTCTCAAGTCGCTTTGTCACCTAGACTTTCCAAGTCTCACTTTAACCTTTACCCCAGTTAACTACCTTGACTAAATATCTAGACTTAGTCTGGCCAACTGCCCAACCAAATCACTTATACCCAAAGTATTACCTACCATTGTTCGGACTTTCCAGGACCTCTAGGACAACTTTAGCACCTGGTTATATTAACCAATAACCATACCCAGACTCTCAGTCTTCCTCTATATTTACCTACCCCATGTAATTCACCTAACTACCATTGACACATTCAATGACCACCATAGAGATATACCTAAATTCCTTCTTAGATCACATAACTCGGACCCTCCAAGGATCCTCCATCCACACCTAAATGTTCAACAGACTACCCCGGTCTAAACCAAGACCCACCCTTAGCTCATTAACCATGATTATTCATGACCGCCATTAGTACACTTAATGACATCAATTTATGAGCACATAACCTTTTGTACATAGTCCAGACCCACCCGGATCCCCCTAACACATCTAAGCGTTAACATAACAAATCTTGTCTACGCCAAGACCAAATAATAATCAACATAATAACCCAGCCTATACCCGGACCAACTAATAATTACACAATAACCCGGTCTACACCAAGACCAAACTAATATTCAACATAATAACCCGGTCTATACCAAGACCAAACTAATATTCAACATAATAACCCGGTCTACACCAAGACTCAACTAATAACCAACATCATAACCCGGTCTACACGAAGACCAACTAATAACATAATATAATAACCCGGCCTACACCAAGACCAAATTCACAATACAATATAACAACTCGGCCTACACCAAGACCAAACTCACAATACAATATAACAACCCGGCCTACACCAAGACCAAACTCACAATACAATATAACAACCCGGCCTACACCAAGACCAAACTCACAATACAATATAACAACTTGGCCTACACCAAGACCAAACTCAAAATACAATATAACAACCCGGTCTACACCAAGACCAAACTCACAATACAATATAACAACCCGACCTACACCAAGACCAAACACACCATACAATATAATAACTCGGCCTACACCAAGACCAAACTCACAATATAATAACCTGGCCTACACCAAGACCAAAATGCAATATCACAATTTATAAACACAGCCCGGTCCACTTATGAAACCAACAACAAGTGCATAATGCAACAGTATCAATGCAACAAGGCAGTAAAACAAATTCGAACCAGACGTGGTACCCGAGTTAACCGTTAGTATATCCCATAACAGGCGTGGTACCCGAGCTAACCGTTAGTATATTTTATACCAGGCATAGTACCTGAGCCAACCGTTAGTATTCTCATACCAGGCGTGGTACTCGAGCCAACCGTTAGTATTCATGTATCAGGCGTGGTACCTGAGCCAGCCATTAGTATTCCCATACCAGACGTGGTACCCAAGCCAACCAAATGTCAAAAAATCCACAGTCACAACAATGAACAATCAACTTCTAACCCAACAAGCAAAATGCACAGTTCAATTTACCAGACTGTTAAACAGGACTATTAGATATTTCCTAATCATCCCTTAAGCAATGCATCGCATACAAATACTTAGATAAGAGTACACAAACACATAAAGCATACAAGAATCAAACCATCACCTACCCCATTCTGGGTACACTATGAACCGTCAAATTCTGTCCGAAGACTAACCCTGGTTCGCCCCTTTAAACATGTAATTAATTACATTTATTCCTGACCCTCTTCCTAGGACCAAATACAACCTGGGAAAACCTTTCCCAGCCTTAGAACACAGCCAACGAATATCCTAATTATACCAATTAGTTTACGAAACTTCCGTTCCTTGCACATTAGTTAATTACTAACTCTTTTTCGGTTCTTCGAATCTTCTGATATTCTAATTCCCGCATTTATTAACAAAATCACACCAATTAAGCAATGCCTAGAATATCACAAGACACTATCCCAATTCTACCATTTCCAACTAATCCAACAATTAACAATTTCCTCCAGACTCCGTGCCCGAAGGCCTAACCATGGATTCTCCCTTTCATTCTACACAATAATAAGAAAATAAAAGCGGTCAATCTACTCTTTGGAAGAAACCTAGCCTACATGGATGTCGAGCAGCTGTTCCATGCTCTTTCTGGCTCCATGAAGGCCTTTCCTGACGATTCTGTAGGCCCGAATCCGTGGTTTTGCATACTTTTAGCTGGAATCCCTCCTCCCCATGGCTCTCAAACCTTGGAGCAGCCTAGGAGGGTTTTTGGAATAGCTCTCATCTGTTTTTTAGGCTGAAGGGAAGAGAATGAAATTAAAAACCCATTTTCTGGGTTTTCTGGTCCTGTCGCTCCGCTATAGCGGTCTTCGCTCCGCTATAGCGGTACCGTTGTAGAGGAGTCAACCGCTATGGCAGAGGTTGACCATCTTGACTTTCGTTATAGCAGTAATTATTATGCTATAGCGGAGGTCGTCATGGCGGAGCGGTAGCGCTCGTCACAGACAGAGTGTCGAGAAATCTCCAAAATTGGTCCATTTTACAACACACCTATTTCTCCGACGTTCCGAAATAACCCTCTCACGTCAACCTCGATTCCGGGAGCTCTACTTACCTGAATTCAATTCTGAAAAATCCTTCGAACTCCTCTATGCTTTAGCTACAAGGAAAACTAGCTCCAACCAAGACATCTAACCCAATCCTTATCCGGATTGTCCTAAACTATGCCTCGCTCCAAATCAGGCTGAGACTAGCCCAGCCCAGAATTTCAAACTTCCAAACTCAAAGTTTTCTAACTCTAAAACTTGGCATGAATGGTTTACCCGTAACGACGAACTCGGTCGTTACATACAGAGTCAATACAAGGCTTAGAATTTAGATCACAATTTGATGTATAATAACTGTATAAAATATGTATATAGCTATATAAATTTTGTGTAAAGTTCATATTGATTTCTAAAAATTTAATACAACTACAACAAAAATATTATATACAATTCTCAGACAATATTCATACAAATTTAATGCACCTACAACACACATGTAAATTTATACAAAATTTATATGATTATACACATATTTTCTATCGATTTTATACAAAATTTATATTGGTATTTTCTACATATTTTCAAACAGCCTCAAATTTTATATTCTAACCTCCCTCGATGTTTCAATTCTTTTAAGATATCATTCACTCAAAATAAAATTATAGCAAATTGATTTCTAATATTTGAGCTTCGAGCTTCTTTAATAACTGATGATAAAATTTTGACATATTCAATATGAAAATAATCAAAAACCTCTCTTGCACTTTGAGCAAATTTACACTTGTCATACATATCAACCGTTATCTTTATATGATAACAAGTGTTTTGCTACCTTCAAAAATGAATGCAATCCAAATGATTTGGCCAAATCATCTATATATCTCAATCTAGGTATATAATTTTTTTGAGAAAATATAATTTATTTATATTTAATAAGTTTATATATATTTTGGCACAAAAATAGTTGTGATAACGTGCTTTTACAAGTTTGAATCCTTAAAAACTTAAAAGAAAAGAAGAAAGCATGAACAATTAGGAAAAAGGTGTGCACAAGTCTTTTAATTTTTTTTTAGATTTATAATATTCATATTACATGGGTGGATCTGAGTACTTCATTTCACCCGTAGATTGACAGACAATCAAACCGAATCATCCAGACATCGAAAGATATATTGAGAGTTGTTTGTATTCTCGACTTTGGTAACAGTTGAAACAAATATCTATCTTTGACAGAATCTGCTTATAATGATAGTTTTCAAGTAAGCATAGAGATGGCACCTTACGAAGTCTTATACGAAAGACGATATCGATCTCTTATTGAGTAATTTGAGACTGGGGATGCATAGGTATTAGGTCAAAATTTGATAAAGTTTGCTATTGAAAAAATTCAAATAATCAGACATAGATTGCTAGCAGCTCAGAGTAGGCAAAAACATATGCAGATAAAAGACATCATGAGTTAGAATTTTAAGTTGGATCATGTATTTTTACGAGTATCTCTAATGAAAGATGTTTTAAAATTTGAGAAGAAGGAAAAATTGAGTTTGAGATACATTGGACCATATGAGATACTTGACAAAACTAGTGTTGTTGTATATTGTTTAGTGCTTTCGCCTGAATTATCATCAGTACATTCATTATTTCATATGTCTATGTTGCAAAAAAATATATACCCCTCACATGTGCTTAAAATGTCAAACATTCAGTTAGTAATGACTTAACTTATGAAGAGGAGTCATTGTACATAATGAATAGACAAAAAATATGTTCGAAAAAAATTACGACAATGAAAGTGAAATAAAAAAATCATTCTAGCGAGGAGGCGACATGAGAAGATGAGGAGTTGATGCTAGCAAAGTATCCTCATTTGTTTACATCTTAAGTTATGTATATGTTTAAATTCAGGGACCGAATTTTTATAAGGGAGAGAGATTATAATGACCTGAAATAATTGAGCCTGACTTATTTAAAATAATAAGTAATTAAAATAACTAACTCAACTCCTAAGCTACTCAAGTCTTAAGTTAACCCACCTCTTCAATAATTAATCAATAAAATTAAAAGAGAGATAGAGACGGTGAAATTAAAAGAGAAAAAAAAAAATTATGAATAAAAATAACATCGCTAATCTCAGCTAAAAGCTGTCCAACTAAAGAACTCTTAAAAAAAAGAGAAGCAGAAAAGAAGAAAGAACAACAAAAGAGAGAAAGGAAGGAAGAGAAACAAGAAACTATTATAGATTATCTTCCTTCTTCAACCTTGTGCAAGGTGAATTATATAACTCATCTATTTAATTAATTAATCTTATTTTTATGAAGAAGTTAATGTCCAAAATATATCCTTAATAATCTGAGTAATTAATTATGGAGAATGGACAAAAATATCCACTTGGCTAAAGAAATGCCACGTGAATGGCCAAGAATTAAAAATTTTATTTTATAGCCTTTTTCGGGTGTTTTGCTTCTTTTTTGTCACGTTCTTTATTTATTTGTTCTTTTTTTTGCTGCTTTCTTTTTGTTGTTCTTTTTTTAAAAAAAAAACTTTGCTCTTTTAATTGCTATTTTTTTATAACAATCAAATATAGTTTTGTAGTTTTCTTTATTTTTCATTCAATATAATGGAGATAATTAAAATATAAGAAATTATTCATATCTATTTTTTTGTATATAGTCAATTTATTATGTAAACATATTAATTATATATTCTTGTATAATCTGTGTATAATAAATGTATAATTAATATATAGTCAATTTATTATATATACACTATATATATATACACACACATTTATACACTATATGTTTTTATTATACATTTATTACATACTTTAAATATACATTTTTATACAATACCAACTATATGCATTTTTATCAGTGGACTTTTCATATACAATTCATGTTCACTTTATATATAATATATATACACATCTTATACATATACAATCATGAGAGATACATTTTTATACAATAATGATACAATTTTTATACATATTTTATATGTATACATATTCTATACAATAACTATTAATTTATATACATTTTTATCAGTAGACTTTTCATATACACTTCATATTCACTTTTATACAATATATATGCACATCTTATACATATACGATTGTGATAGATACATCTTTATACAATAATGATACAGTTTTTATTATATATTTTATACATATACATATTTTATACAATAATTATATAGTTTCTATTCAGTTATATTTGATTGTTAAAAGAAAAAAAGAATAATGATACATTTTCTATACGCATTCTATAAAAAATGCATATTCTATACAACAATAATACAATAATTATTTTTTTAAAATAAAAAAACAATTTTAAAACATAAAATAAAAGAGCAGTTTAAAAAGGCAGTTTTTTTTAAAACAAAGCAACAAAAAAAGAAAAAAAAAACTAGCAAAAAAAAGAAAAATAATAATAATAGAATATTTAAAAAAACTGAGCCGAATGAGTCAAATTTGAAAATGGCTATTAGTGGAAATTAAAATGACTGAGTGATCATTTTGTGGGCCAAGTATAAAAAGGCTATTTTCGATAAAATTTGTTTGTCAAAATGAACAGTCCATGTCCTTTTTTCATTAATTATTGGTCTAATTAAGCAGAAGCATAAGTTATTTTAATTGTTCAATATCTATGTGGAAAAAAAAGAAGAAGAGAAAAACTTTATAACTGGTATACTTATCTAAAATAAGGAATGACAGTAATTAAAATAAAATTAATATATTAATGAACTTGAACTAATTAGAAAAATTAATATTATGATAAATTCACTTTTGATTCAAATATTACATTATATTTTTTTTAGATAATTGATTTTTGGGTACATGATTGTTGGAAGCAATTTGAATTTTTTTTGTGAAAGTATTGTAATTTTTGTAATTAATTTTCAACTATAGTATGTTTTATATTTATTTTTTTGTATTAAATAATTTATCTAGAATTAATTTTTTGCACTGGACAAGCAATAGTATGAGCAAGTATTTAAAAATATACTGAATCACTTTTGTCATGAAAGTACATTCTGATTATTCTTGAATTTATGTTATTTTTTATATATATTATTGAACTCAAATTTGACACAAGAAGAATATGATATATATGTTGTATTATAAAGAAATCATTTTAGAAAGTAACTTTGTCAGTTTCGCCGTTATCTAACGTCGATGTCGTTAAACCTGATGCACCTTATAATAAAATCGGAGAAGGGCCTAAAATACCCTTCAAGTATAGGGAATGGAACAAAAATATCCTCCTTCCACCATTAGGCTCTAAAATACCCTTCCATCCACCTATATGAATCTATATTACCCTTTTACTTAACAGATTTTTTAAGAGTAAAAAATAATCTTTTTATTAATAACGTGATAGCCTTTAATTGACTGAAATTTAAATTAACCAAAAAATAATATTTTCTCCTAATCAAACCTGGATTCAGCCTAAATCTACCTGACCCAAAATATTACCCGCCCCATATCTTATATCAACTAAAGAAAAAACTTTCTAAACAAATCAAATTATTTTCTGAATTTTGTTAGTGATAGTGATCCCCCTTCCTTTGACGAATCGTTCATTTTATGCTCACGACATATCATTTTATTCTGCAAGAGGCGCCTCCATATTATTGGATTTATGATTTATCAACTCACATATTGCTAGTGCTTTTTCTAGTTTGTTTAGAATAATTCAGAAAATAATTTGATTTGTCATTTGTTATGATTATTAATTATCTTGAATTTATTATGCTTATTAATTATGATGATTCTTTCTGGGAAAAATTCTGACGACGCTCGAGAAAAAATTATAATTTTATTGTGTTTTTCACATGAATTTGGATGAGTAAACGTTTATTTATATGAGTTTGTTCAAAGAAAATCATGAGGGTTCTGGATAACTATTGTATTTTGTTGAATTTAAACTCCCGTTTGACCGTAGATTTTGAAATTGAAACTTAAAAATTTGAGTTTTTGATATTATGTTAGGACATGTATTTTACTTGAAAAAAGATTGAAGTTTTGAAAGCGGAAGTGAAATTTCTAACTAATTTTTGAAAACTTGAAAATATTTGATGAATCAAATTTCATGACAAAACATGTATTTAAAAATAAAATTATAAAATTTGATCTAAAATCTATGGCCAAACAGAAAATAATTTGATTTGTTTAGAAAGGTTTTCCCTTTAGTTGATATAAGATATGGGGCGGGTAATATCTTGGGTCAGGTAGATTTAGGCTGGATACGGGTTTGATTAGGAGAAAAATATTACTTTTGGTTAATTTAAATTTGAGCCAATTAAAGATTACCACGTCATTAATAAAAAGATTAATTTTTACTCTTAAAGAATCTGTTAAGTAAAAGGATAGTATAGGTCCATATAAGTGGATGAAAGGGTATTTTAGAGCCTAAAGGTGGAAGGATGATATTTTTGTTCCATTCCCTATACTTGAAGAGTATTTTAGACCCTTCTCCGTATTAAAATTAATATTGTACAAAGACCCTTTAGAAAAGAACCTAGCTGATGGGGTAGTCAGACGACTATGATAAATTCGTAGTGTCAGAAAGTATACTCGATACTGACATAGAATTCTCTCAATAAATAACAATGTAATTGTTTTAATTAACCAAGCTTGAATAAAGTTTCATATAATAATTTTCAACTGGATTGAAGTAAGCAATTTTTAATGATTTATAAATTGCATGTTTCTTATATATACTTATCCCAGGTAAAATGCTATGATTGATACTATTATTCACTTAGTTTGTGAGACTGACTCCTCTCCCTCTCCTTATTGCCTTTCACATAACGTAGCTGAGGATAATCACTTGACTTAACAATGATAGAAAGAGTTGACGTTAGATTCAGTAAACCTTGCACTTGCTTCACGTGAGTCATTATTTTATTTAGACTAATATCATATATTACTTTAGTTAATCTTAGAGTCTTCTTCCTTGAGTCAGTCTTGTACTTTTGATATTGACTTGTATTAGTAAAGGCGTGACTTGAAATTTTTAAAAATTTGTGAAAGTCACTAACTTGATTTTGACGATCTCTTAAACTTAATATGATAATATTATAGTGTGTTGGGTTCTTGTTTAATGAGTGTTGACATGTTTAAATTTATGAATTGCTTTTAGTATAAATTTTTTTTGTTAAATTTTTAATATGAACATGATCCATGCTCGCTTGGTAGGCATAGACTTATTGAGCGTCGGTCATGAATTAGTGGATCGTGATAGCTTGTTGGCTATAAATATCTTATTATTCCTCAGATATTGAATAGGAAATTTAAGTATGAATACTCTATTCTACATTTCTTCTTCACAAAATTAAGTGTGATTTACTGTCGTTGAGTGGTTCGTTGTTCAACAAAGTTTGAGGTACTGCTATTCTGTTGAAGTTAAATTATTCTATCTTGAGAGGATATATTTCATTAATCTCGAATGCTTCAGGAGAATAATATTTTTAAAGACACACTGTGAATTTAGTGGACTCGACTTTCTCTCTTCCCTTTATACTTTACTATTTTTTGAAATACCTTTATACTTTACTATTTTTTGAAATAGTTTAAGTTCTTGTTTATGTTCATATTTGAACACATATTTTATCCAAAATAACAACCACAATTTTATCAATCAAGATACACAAAAACAAACAAGATAACAAAAATAAGAAGTCATTTACACAGTAAATTCAAAGATATGAAATTAAAAGGAAAATAATAATCTATAGAAAAGAAAAGATTTTCATTTAGCATATGAATGCACATTTATTCAATATAAACAATAATTGAAAAGAATCTTTTTTTTGTTGATTCATATCGAGCGCAACATCATCAGTTCAAATCAAAAATCATATTAAAAAAGTGATACTTCAAATATAACTTAAGCATTATTGAAAATGCAGTATATGATTAGGCACAAACACTTACCAGGTTCTATCAGAACAACTTTAAACTTATCAGCATTGGAGATAAGGTAGAAAGCTAAGAAGATCAAGGATTTCTTATTTTAAAAGCTTGGACTGATGAAATGCATTTCATAATCAATTTTATTTGTTAAATTTATTTTTGCTTCTTTTTATTTTTACAGATTTGGGCCGAACACTTTGGATTGGCCTTTTATTTTTTTGTATTGCAGGTAAAAAATTTATGAGGTGTTTTAATTTAATTGTCCTATTTAAGAAATATTTATCTTATATTCTTTTTTTGACAAGAGTAGGTAATATTAGATAATTTTCATGCAATAATATATATATTTTTTTGCTTCTTTTACTTTTGCATTCAGACACATATCTAAAATTTTACTCAATTTTAACATGTGTTCAGTTATGTATGAGTGATCGTGGACATATATGAAATAATTAAAAAAATATTAAATGAGTTTATTAAATTTATTGTTATATTGACAAATTGACGATTGAAGTTTTTATTCTTTATGATAGATGAAACTTATGTTTCAAATTTGAGTTTATTTAGAGTAGATTTGAGTGTTTAAATTTGAAAAATAAAATCATTAATTTTTTGGCAAATATTCTCAGACTCACATATTTAAAATTTCAGCCCATTTTTTTAAAAAATAATGCACGTTTTAAAAAAATAAAAGAGTGTTAAATGAGTTTGTTAGATTTATTGTATTTTTAATAAATTGATGATTGTGTTTTATCTTTATGATATGTGAAACTTATATTTCAAATTTAAACCTGTTTAAAGTATATTTGCGAGTTGAAATATGTGTTGAATTGTTGAAATTCGAAGAATAAATTATTATTTGGTCACACGCACGCGTCTGAAATTTTAGCCCATTTTTACATGTATATCAATCATGTATGACTGAGGTAGAAACATACATGAAAAGATTTAAACGTATATGACTAAATCAATTTTTACATGTATCTCAGTAAAAAATATTTCAACTTTTACCTTTGTAAGTCATATTAAACATCAGGCAAAAATGTCTGATATTTAGAGTCTGTTTGGCCTAACGGCTAAAAACTGCTTATTTTGAGAAGCACTTTTATAAAATAATTTTTCAGAAAAATACTTTTGAAAAAAATCAATTTGTGTTTGAACTAATTCATTTGAGAAGTGCTTTTAATAAGCAAATTGTGTTTGGGTAATCCTTTTTAAAAAGTGCTTTTGAGAGATAAATTACGAAAAAAAAAACAGGTATCAATGATCTTTTACTATTAAGATTATTTTTTTGAGAGAAATTATTTTAAATATCTATTATATTTTTTTTTATTTAATTAAAAAGTAAATATTATAATTTTCAGTCTATATTATGCATAAATACATAAAAAAATATTAAATATTGATGTAATATTAATATGATGATTTAATATACTAAAAAATATCAAGTAAAATAAATTTAAAAATTATTTCATAAATTAAATCACTACATATGAAAAAAATCACCACAAAAATAAATAATTTTTCATACATCACAAAAATTCTCAATGTTTTCGTCCCTAATTTTATCACGTAATATTACTATAGTAATAAAAAATCTATCGTAGATGTGAATTTTATGCTATAATGATATTATATTTTTGAAAATTTATATCTTGAATTTATTGAGTTGCAATTGAATTATAATTTTATGAAATGTAAGTATAGAAAAACTACAAGAATCGTATTAATTGCTTGTTTGTATTGATGATATAGGAATAAGTAATTTTTCAACACATAAACTCTCAATTTATAAGATAATATAATATTTTATTAGTTTAATAAATAATTTAATAACATCTAGTCGGTGATACTAAATAATATTGATGTTTGTTATTTTTTATTTGTTATTATCCTTACCTACCAAAGTAAAACTTTCACAATAACAAAAATATATACGTAAAATAATATATATATATATATATATATATATATATATATATATATATATTTTAATGCTTACCTGATAAAAATGTAAAATAATAGATAAAACATAAGATAATAATACATAAAACATAAAATAAAATAAATGATTTATGGTATAAAAATGAAGAATAATTTTTTTTAAATAAAATTTAATTAAATTTGCGAGATATGCTAATCAATTAACAAGGGATATATTGTTAAATATGTATAAATGATAGGGATAATTTTGTGTTGGAAAAAAATAATTTTTTCCTTCTACTTCTGCTTTTTTTAAAAAGCAGAAATTTTCTGCTTCTTTTCAATAACAGAAAAACTGCATTTACTTCTTTTTGTAAACAATTTTATTAGTTGGCCAAACATCCAATTTTACTTTAAAAAATATTTTTTTCTTAAAAAAAGTGTTTTTGACCTCTCAATTATTAGGTCAAACAGACTCTTAATTTTCACAAGACCATAATTTCAGACGCGAATACCTGACATTCTTTTCCAAAGTGAATACACTTACAAAAAAATTATGAAGCGAATACTACTCCTTCTGTCTCAGTTTATATGACTCACTTTCTTTTTTAGTCCGTCCCAAAAAGAATGATATATTTCTGTATTTAGTAACAATTTAACTTAAAAATACTTATTTTACCTTTAATGAAATAATTTATAACCACATAAATATTTATGATTTATTTTAAATCATATATTTTAAAAGTCTTTCTTTCTTTTTTTAATTTCGTATCGAGTCAAACTAATTCATATAAGTTAAAACGGAGGGAGTAATTAAATGCCGATATCAAAATAGGGTATTTGTGCACTTCTCGTGTATTGTAGACTTTTGATTAATTAAATAAAACACCCACCTGGCCAAAAAAAGACATTTACCTCTTTCGTAGCAATTCCGACAAATATGCTGACAACATCCACAATAATAACTTCCGACGTCAAGATTCCAGGATTCATAAGCAAAAAAAACAAAACAGAAACCTCTGCTACCACGGCCACAGGGGGAAAATGGGGGTAAGTAGGAGGAGGCTTGTGGTTTCAGATTTTATCATGTCGTTGATGTGGGTTTGGTCAAGTGTTCTTATCAAGATGTTTGTCCACACAATCTTGGGTTATGGTGCTCATGATCTCAAAGGTGAAATCATCAAACATGCAATTTCTGTCTTGAATATGTTCTTCTTTGCCTTTTTGGTTAAAGCTACCAACGGTGCATCCTACAATCCTCTCACAATCTTGTCCGGTGCCATCTCTGGGGATCTCACCAATTTCCTCTTCACTGTTGGTGCTAGAATTCCTGCTCAGGTTGGCTTTCTGCATTTATTCTTGCTTCTTTTTTTTCCCTTTACATCGAGGTTTAAACAACTTCTTGTGCATATTCATGGATAATTGAAATTCTAAACTACTCCCCGTCTCCCCGTCTCAATTTATATGACTTACTTTGACGTTTTGACTTGACACGGACTTTAAGAAGAAAAAACACAAAGACTTTTGAAATTTGTGGTCTAAAATTAAATCTTACATGTTTGTGTGGCTATAAATCATTTCATTAAAAGTAAAATGGGTACTTTAAAGTTAAATTGTTACTAAATATAAAAATGTGTCATTTTTTATTGGAAATGACTAAAAAGGAAAGTGAAATATAATATGGGCAGTGTCTGAAACCCACTCCAGCACAGATTTTGAATTAAAGAGGATATAACACTCAATTTTGAAATATAAAATGGTACAGATTCAACCTAGGAGGAAAGGGGTAAAACAGGGAGCTTCAATTAAAAAGAGTCCCCAGAGACATAAGTACTGATATGGCATTTTGAAGGCCATTTTACTAGTTAAGCTAACGAATTCTGGAGAGGAGGTTTTTGTTGGGCTAAACCAGCCCAAAGACACTCTTACATGGTGTGATATTGTCCGCTTTGGGCCAAGCTCGCACGGTTTTCCCCTAAAAGGCCTCACACCATTAAGATATCCTACACCTTATATGTAGCTTTCTCATACTTTCAGCTACCAATGTGGGGCTTTTGTTCGCACACCCAATAGTTTTGATGCTTCACTACATGATAATATAAAGTAGGTAAACTGATCCGAGACAATGTTTTTCCGCAAATGAATGATGTACAATGAGTCGAGCAACAACCACTTGGGTAACTTTTAGCTGAGTGAATGAACTTTAAAATGAGGCAAAGGGAAAAACTGCACTTACTCGTAAGAGAAGTATCAACATCCCAAAATATTTCTGTCAAAGTGGTACCATTTGTTCCTGTTCTTCGTGTTCATCTATGTCAACATAATTAAAAAACCACCACATGAGTCTCCTATATGTCAGAAGTGTCCATTGTCCAGCCATCTAATGGAATACCAAATGCTTTAACCCATTTTTGTACTACTTCATTCTTTGCCAGAGATGACCCAAATTCCGGTGACCTCCATTCTAGTGATAAATACATGCTGTCACTTGTCATCTTGTTACAAATCATTTCTGTATGACTTCGATGTTGGGACGGCAATGTAGTTTTGATTGACGAGACTCGCGACGGAGTTAACGTTAAGTTGGAGGTTTGGAGACAAACTCTGGAGTCTATAGGATTCAAGTTGAGCAGGACCAAGACTGAATACTTGGATTGCAAGTTCAGTGATGTGACACATGAGGCTGATGTGGAGTGAGGCTTGATGCACAAGCCATCCAAAAGAGAGCTAGTTTCAAGTATCTTGGGTCTATTATTCAGGGAAATGGAGAGATTGACGAGGATGTCACTCACCGTATTGGTGCAGGGTGGATGAAATAGAAGCTCGCATCCGGAGTCTTGTGTGATAAGAAGGTGCCACCTAAACTTAAAGGCAAGTTCTACAGAGTGGTAGTTAGACCAGTATGTTGCATGGGGGGAGTGTTGACCAGTCAAGAACTCTCACATTCAGAAGAAGATGAAAGTAGCGGAGATGAGGATATTATGCTGGATGTGTGGATACTAGGAAAAATAAGATTAAAAATGAGGATATCCGAGACAAGATGGGAGTGACTTCAGTGAAAGACAAGATGCGGGAAGCAAGGTTGAGATGATTGGGGCATGTGACGAGGAGATGCACAGATACCCTAGTGCGAAGGTGTGAGAGGTTGACAATGAATGGATTCGGGAAAGGTAGAGGTAGACCACAAAAGTATTGGAGAGATGTGATTAGATAAGACATGGCGCAGTTGCAGCTTACCGAGGACATGACCTTAGATACAAAGGTATGAAGGACACGAATTAGGGTAGAAGGTTTGTAGGTAGGAGTGCGTCCATACTAGTAGGTAGGAGTAGATTGCCTTGTTGCCCTTACTAGTAGTCGTAGGACTACTAGTGTAGTTTCTCGTTCTTCGGTATCTGTTACTATCTATTGTTTCGTGTAGTTCGATTGTAGTATTATTTTTGTTGTAGTACTGTTCTACTACTATCTGTTGTTTTTATTACTATCTATTATCTCTTGTACTTCCATTACGTCTTTTTCTAGTGTGTTTTTGTCTTGAGCCGGAGGTCTATCGGAAACGGCCTGTCTATCTCACCTGTGAAGTAGATGTAAGGTCTGCGTACACTCTACCCTCTCTAGACCACACTTTGTGGGACTACACTGGGTATGCTGTTGTTGTTGTTCGACGTTGGGACTGCGTAACTGAAGGGATCATTGAAACAACCAATAAAACATTTTAATAAATAGCAGATACATTACCTGGGACAGCTTGCTCTTCTTGCTGGATAGGCCGAGGTGAAATTGCAGCAGCAGTTAGGTAAGATTTGTTACTTAAATCTGTAAATTTCTTGCACTTGTAGTTGGAAGCTTCCCCTTAGAGATGTAACATCTTTCCAGCTATATCACCCCATTCTTGTTGTAGTCGGCTTCCGGTAGGATGATTGCTTTTTTCCTATCCTCGATCCATGTTTTAATTCTGAGATATCTACCATAGCTATTATGGTTTTGATAAACTCTGTAGGTGAAGGCTTGAATCACCCTCCCTCATCTTCTGTAGAGATTCCTCTGACCCAGTAATTGCTGCATCTGCTCATGTACCCATCTCAAAATCTCTTCATCTATTTTTATTTGACTTATGAATCTTCCACCACGTTATTTACCCAGCGAAACCATCTGATTGGTCCCTCACTATCTTCCACTATCTCAAATGATTTATCCCCAGAAATGAGGAAGTGTTTTCCACCTATGATTAAAAAAAAACATCGGAGAGAGGGTTCGCCAAGGTAATTCTCAGAAGGAGAGAGAAAGAGGGGGCACATTTCCCAAGTCAGAGAGAAATTAGAGGGAACATTTTTCGATCATGATGCGAAGTATGTATACCTGAAAGATGAATTTCTTTGAGGCTTTATCAATAATTTATCGGTCAGGTAATCAGAGGAGAGGACTAATCTTGTGGGAAAAATCATGTAGGTCCATTACTGACATTGTCAGTTTAACTTCTACCATAATTAACCCATCTACTGGGAAGGGGGCTCATAATTTCTCTAGAACCAGACCAGCTAAAAGGGCAACTCCCATTACATCCTTGTTAGTTGTGTTCATTTCGATGATCTCAGCAACAGGCAAAACTAGCTTGATATGTGGACCCCAAAATGGTAACTTACACTCTCACCTTGGGGATGTTGGAATTGCTTTCATACATTAAATGCCATTAAAGTGAATTTTTGCCATTACACCCTTTTCTTTTTTTTTGCTTACCTGACTATCTGAGCCCCTACCACAAAGGGGTGGGTTGGTGTTTTGGCTTGCAGTGTAGTGTTTATCATTCTGCATTTAGTTTCTGTTGTACTCTGCTGCATAAGTTCTGAAGTTTGAAGTTACTTATTGCTTTAACAGAATTTTAAATTGGTTTAGTCTTAGTTTAAGGACATCCCCGCGGTGATTTATTTTTGTTAAAGGAAATGTTGAAGCATGGTTTAAAGTTTCACTTCATGAGTTTTGGTTGGGGCAGGAGTCCAAGTTTGGGGTGGTATGGATAAAGAACTTCCTATGTTGTACTATTCTGTTCTTTAAGACGAATTGTTTATGCAAGTTTGATTAACTAAAATTAGTTTTTTGCTAACTATATAAAATTTTGTAAAGATCAACTTCTCAAAGCCAAATGGTATTTAAGATACATGATTGAAAAATAATACTGTACCATATATTAAATTAAAAGAATACATACAATGGATTTGTACTTATGCGTCAACATAATGCATGTGTAAATCTTAACGTTATTTGGGAGGCTTCCTCTATTTAAATGTAAATTGGTCTACAAAAACATTGTTAATGATAAAGTTTGAGCTCAATGAAAGTAACATGTTGACCTCCATTTAATGAATATTACGTCACCATCTATCTGACATTGTAAAGAATGAATCTTAGGCCTAACACAACCCCAAAAGCTAGCTCAAGAGGTGAGGAGAATTGCCCAAGTCATATTAAATAGACCACCCGTCCCTTAAATCACCAATTCCGTAAATCACCAATGTGGGACTCTTCACATGCCAAAGAGTTTCACATTGGTGATTTAAGGGATGAGTGGTCTCTTTAATATGGCTTATTGGGCAATCCCCCCCTCATGAGCTAATTTTTGGTGTTTGTTAGGCCGAAGATCCATTTTTTACATGGTATCAGCACAGGGACCAACACAGTTCTTGTTTCCCGATGTTGGGCTCTCTTATTAAATTTCTCATGCACCTGATGTCCAGTCCTATGCGTGAGGGGGTATGTGAAGAGTCTTGAAGGATGGATGATCTCTTTAATATGACTTGAGCAATCCTCTCCTTGTGAGCTAACTTTCGGGGTTGAGTTAGATGGAGAATCCATTTTTTACAGACATCTTGTTAGTTATTTTGTAAAATAAGCTAGACTTAGGTTTACAAAGGTTCCAAATGTTGGAAATTAATTTTTGTATTAACACTTCCCAATGAAAATTGGAAAACTTATACTCCCTCCGTCCCATTTTATGTGGCATACTTTGACTTGACACGGTGTTTAAGAAAAAAAGAAAGACTTTTGAAACTTGTGGTCCAAAAAAATCCTTGAACATTTGTGTGGTTGTAAATCATTTCATTAAGGGTAAAAAGGAAATTTCAAAGTTAAATTTTTTCTAATTATAGAAATGTGACATTCTTTTTGGGACGAACTAAAAAGGAAAGTGTGCCACATAAAATGGGACGGAGGGAGTAATAGTTATTGGAAATAATGCAATTTTAAATGGCCAATTACATGCTTTTTCTTTTGTTTGGTTCGAGTGAAAAAAGAGGAAACAATTTGTGGAGGTTTCGGTGGAACATGTGGAAACTTTTAAATGCTGAGTTTGTTATGGTGAATTGGGACATCAAGGATGCCTAATTTTGAAAATTGGTGGAGCAGCCAGACATGTAAGTGATGTAGCTTTTCCAATTCTTCTTCCCATTACCCATGACACTATTTTCCTGACAGCAGCTTGATGGCTGTCTTGTATTGCTCTAGAAGCTTCAACCTTTGTGTGATGTGAATCCTTGTGAACTTGGCTGATAATTATCAATACCCTATCCTCCACAAGGTTCATGGTTTTTGTTTGACTTTACCATTTCTACTCTTTCGGGGACTGCCATCTGCAGTTATCAAGTCACTTTTATTTTGTTGTGAGAGTTGCAACCCTTTTAATAGCCAAATAGTGTCCAAGACTACAAATGTTTTATCAAGGGTTAAATCTGAATGGTGCAATTATTTCTTTTATTATTGAAAGGAGAGTAGACATCATTGGTGGACAGGTGAAACAGAAGTATGTGTGCAGATACTTGGATGAAGGAGTTAACTTATGTATAATCCTGTTTTGAGAAATCATCAAGTTAGCCTTTTGGAATCAGTTTTGGCTGAGTGAGACAAAAGAATCACCTGCACCTATAATTTTTACATAAGTACATCTGGCACAGAACAAAACAGATATACATACAAACAAAAGCATTTGATCTGAGAAAATGGCTATTAGCAAATCCATTTTACTAATTGGATTTTTTTTTTGGCACTTCCTTTATTTCAAGTGAAGCAGCTGATGTGGTCCTTTTAGGACCATTTGATCAATTATCAAAAAATGCAGCTTGTATTAAGGAGGGACTTCAGAATGGAACTTGTACTAAAATTGGAGCTGGGATTTTGGGTCTTTATCGTGCATCACCTTAGTGAAATTTTACTTTTTTATTGTTAAGTTATTTGGCCTATTTGGTTCATGAATAAGTAGTTTCTTCTATTTTATTTTTATTCGTATAGTTTCTGCACAGCTAAACTGTTTGCAAAGGTTGAGCATGCTTTACATCAGTTAATGTGAATTTAAGTAAATTAGCATTTCCTAATATGTTATGATTTAGCTTCACTTGCTAGTTTTGCACTTATCTGATAGAACACCAAACTTTCAACATTTACTAGAAACTCTTGATTTATGAATTCCATAAGGATGGCCGTTGATAATCCGTATGGCACCGACATCTGATTTGCTTTGAGAGGTGTACCAGGATTGATAGCAAGAGCTGTTTAGTGTTTTCCTCCATTTTCTTCTCCTCTTTCTTTCTTTTGTTTGATGAGATTTTGTCATGAATTTCAGATCTGTTGGTATACAACTTGTTGAGTTGCATTTGTTTCAGAGGTACTTGGCCTTTGCACATGCTCAATGCAAAACAAATACATGCAATAAGGCTTGTTTAAGCTTTTTCTTCTTCAGCATACCTAAACTTGTCCAAGATAAGTGATGAATTGTGTCTACTACCTCATCTAAAAGTTTAAATATCAAAAATTTATTTTACTATGTTAACATACCACCACGCGTGGGACATGTTGTTTTTCTTGGGACAAGCACGTGAAAATACCTTCTATTGATCAGTATCAATGAGACTTGAATGTATGATCTCTGCTTGCTCTACTTTATTGAATGTGTGTACCACCTCGTCTTTTTTCTTATAACCGAGAAATCCCGAGGGCCAGCAGTGCACGGTTTGAAATTCAGTGGATAATGGACTCGCCCCTCTACCTTTCTCCACTTAAATATCAAATTTTTGTCCATGATAGAGTTGAACCAGTGACATGCGCCTAACATACACATTACGTGTTGCGCTCTTACCACTTGACCAAAGCCTTGAGGGGGCAAGTGAATTCCAGTCATCTAATTGTGTAAGTGCTCCCAAAAGGGCTTGTAAAGGTCTAAGACCGCTCTACCAATTGCCTTAAGTTTTGTGTGTGTTGTTCAAATTCTCTCATGTGATATTGGAGCTAATCTTTAGGAATTCCATTCTCTCACTCTTTTTTTAAAAAAAGATCCATCCATATGATGGAGGAGTTAAGGCACGACTCCTAACCTGTATATTTACCAGAAATTATAGTTACATGGAGGAGGACATAGACCTTAACCTCATAAATATTGTGAGGGTTGGATATATCCACCCTAAAGCACATTTGGACACAAAAATAAAGCTGTAGATGCCGAGTATTCCTTCTAATGATGGTGTGAGACACATATTCTGAATTTACCATATACTTTGCAATCAATTTTGGGCATTCTTTCTAAATTTCTTGCCTGTCAGATTCAGCTAAAATATTATTCTTAATTTTCCCAGAAAGCTTATTACAGATGAGTGTTTCTTCTGATGTACAATTCTCCCCTCTTACTGCTTTTAAGGTCTTTGGTTCAATTACTGGGGTTAGACTCATCAATATGGCATTTCCAAACATAGGACGTGGACCTCGTTTGACCATTGACATCCACCGTGGTGCATTGACAGAAGGATGTCTGACATTTGCAATTGTTACCATTTCACTTGGACTTTCCAGAAGAAGTCGTGCGAGTACGTTCATGAAGACGTGGATATCCAGTCTGTCCAAGCTGACTCTTCACATTCTTGGTTCTGATCTAACAGGGGGATGCATGAATCCAGCCTCTGTAAGTACTTCCTTGTGCTATGAAGTGTATATGTTTTATGAAGTGATGGTTGTTTCTGCCTAAACATGATAGATACATTTTGTAGGTGATGGGGTGGGCTTATGCTCGAGGGGATCATATTACTAAGGAGCATGTACATGTTTATTGGCTTGCTCCCATACAAGCAACTTTGTTGGCTGTGTGGACTTTCAATTTGTTAGTTTCCCCACCAAAGGACAAAAAAGATAAGATGAAAGAGAAAAAGTCTGAATGAAGGGGATTCCTAAATTATTGGTCATCATTCAATTTGAAACTAAAGGCTGCTAATTGGAAATTTGGAAATGGATGATTGCATCAACTTTTCTTTCTTTTTTAAATAAACTTACTTTGTAAAGTGTTCAGTTAAGGGATGTAAGTTTTGTCATTGTAACCTTTCCCTCTGTTGTAATTCTTGATGAAAATCCATTATCTATGTAGGTTTGGATAAATGTCGTTCCAGGGCTTCAAATGTGGTCTTCGGATGGTTGCTAATATCTTTTTGAGAAATTTACATAACTAAACAATCTTAGAAAAGACATTACATATTTTAAACATAAAAAATTCATATATTAAAAGTAGTCAAAAAAACAATTACTTTTCATAGCTCGTAAATGTACTTCTCATAGCTGGGAAAATGTTACTCTTCTCCATTTTCCTTAACGAGTAGGGGTGGACGTCTTGTTTGGTTTTGTCAAAGTTTGATTCGATTCTTCAGTTTTCAGTTTTGAAAAATGTGCATTGGACACCAAGCTAAATTAATTCGGTTCGGTTTGATTCACTCTTTCTAGAACGGTTTTTTTCGGTGCAATTTGTCAAAGTTTGATTCGATTCTTCAGTTTTCAGTTTTGAAAAATGTGCATTGGACACCAAGCTAAATTAATTCGGTTCGGTTTGATTCAGTGTTTCTAGAACGGTTTTTTTCGGTGCAAGTGAGAAATAAAATGAGAACAAAATTAACAAAATGTTTAACGTGAAACAAATACGTTTACGAGTGCCAAGTTATTTTTTGTACAACTTCTAGAACAATCAATAACTCAGCACATTACATTAAACATTACCAATAAAATAATGTTGGAATTAGCTACTGTTGGGTTTTTAAGAGGTGTAAATGAAAAATAAATAAGTGTTTTTTTTAAAAGACACCAAGAGAAATGATGCATTTTGAATAAGCACTTTTTCACATTGAATGGGTTATGACCTTTTCGATGGGTTGTGACTTTTTCTATAGGTTGTGAATTTTACTATAGGTTGTGACTTTTCCGATAAGTCACAATAAGTACCTCTTTATACTACCTTTTCGTTGACTATAAATTCAGAGGACTAGCCTCAATTTTCTGTGTTTATTTTTTTCCACTTCCTCTGCATATTTTCTTACAAACAAAATATATAGAGTCATGTGTGATTTGTTGCCGTTTATTGAGTTAGATGAAGTCGTCGACGTTTGAGGTACCGCTTCTCCAGCGATAGGTATATTCGTTTTATCCTGGGAGGAAGTAATCCATAACCTCAGGTACAGTGAAGGGATTAAATTGACACACAAGAAAATTGTGGACTCAGATATTTTGTTTAAAGTTTTTACTTTTTCGTTTTTCAGTCTATTTTGATTTTCTAATTTACTAATTTGAACACATGATATCAATAACTATTAGCTACTACCTACTAGCACCTACTAGATTTTCCTATCACCTAACATTTTCTTGTTCTTTCACGAGAAAATACTGTACTTGTGAAGTAACTACTAGTTCGAGGAAAAAAACCTCTGGAGGGGTCGCTGGTACTTGAAGAGAATTTATCAATTCTGCAAGAAAGACGGTAGAGAGATCTTTAGACTCTTACAAAGTGGAGATTTCGGACTCAAATCTCTCAGGAATATCACAAGAATTTTTTTAACTATTCTGTTACCTTTAAAATCCTCGTCCAATAATCTGATTCTATTGACAATCAAAGAAATTCTCTCAGAATACTTAGTGATGGTCTCACCCTCTTGCATCCTAAGAGATTCAAATCTCTTTTCATATTCAGAATTTGATTTTGTCTGTCTCGTTCAATTCCTTGGTACTCCTTTTCGAGATTTACCAAGCTTCTCTTATTGTCCATGCAATAATTTCAGAGAAGATTGAGTTTGCATTGAATTTTGAATTACAATTTTGGCTTTGTATTTTTTGGTTTTCTCTTCCGAGTGAAATTTGTTTTCGACATCAGTAGAATATTTAAGAAGTAGTTGTTTGCGTTTATCTTCCATTATAACTTTCCACAAATCAGAAGCTTCAAGATAAAACTTCATCTCAACAGCCAAAATTTAATAGTTTTCACCAGTGAAAGTTTGTGGGGCATTGAAAGAGAGAATTTGCTTTCCATGGTTTGAAAACAAGGTTTAAAATAATATAGGTTAAAAATTGATTAAAATAGTCCTGCTTTAAAAATAAAAACATGGGTTAAAATTGGATTAAATATAGATATGGGTTAAAAGGTAGTTGAAATTTTTTCTTCAATGAACTCACAGATCCATTGAGATCAACGGAAGGCTCTGAAACCACTATTATGGAATCGAAGAAACTAGAAAGAAAATTAAAGAGAGAATGAATGATAACTTTTTGTATTTGATTCTTGCATTTATTCAAATAAAAAAGTACATAACTATTTATAAGCAATAAAATAAGGAGAATATATTATATTCTTTATAGTTACTAAACTAAAAAGAAACTAAATATTTCATAATTAATGTAAACCCTAGATTTAAAAGGAAATCAAATACTATAGAATATTCCTAAACTATAAAAAAAGAAAGTAAATATTCTACCATTGAAGTAGATAATCGAGTAGAAGGAAAGTAAATTTTAACAGGGATAGGATTTGCGTTACTCTACTCTACCCCACCTATTTTAACAAGGATAGAATTTGCGTTACTCTATTCTTTCCAGACCTCACTTGTAGGAGACACTAGGTATGTTATTATTGTTGTTGTTTAAGCGTATTTTTTGGGAGGTTTGATTTCTAGAATAACTGAAATTATTTTTAATTTGAAAAATATAGTTATTAAAAAGGTATTTTGTTAAAAAATTAATTGTCACACTAAATCATTTCGACAAGGCCAAAATCCTCATTTTCTTCCCATCAAATATTTGACTTTGTCTATATTTTTGCTGCATAAGGACATAGTAGAAGGAGGACCAATATGCACATGGTTGAGGAAATAAATTGAGAGACAAAACATAAGAAAGAAAGGAAAAACGTGCCAGCATTATAAGTTTTGAAATAGCTGTGTCTTTGTTTTTTGCTTCAAATTTGATTAGGACATAACGTACCTTATCTCGAATAGTAAAATCCGAATCATTTTTTAAGTGCTAAATATTATTTTTAATTAATTTTATGCAGTTTAAATAAAGAAAGATTTAGTAATTTCACTTTTAAATGATAAAAGATGACAAATATTTCACGAGATAATGCATAAGTACCACCCTAAATTATAGGTGAAATCCTAACGACACATCTTAACTATATAAGAGTCCTATTACCCCCTAAACTATTTTAAAGTGTAATAAATACACCCTTTAGTGGTGAGGTGGCACAGAGAGTGTGCCCACTCTCTAGGAAGCAAGTGAGAGGCAAAAAAATAATAAAAATCTGATCAATATTGAACACATGTCCTTTTTTAATTGGACATCTTACAATTAGTTGGTACACATAATTAATATTAATACCATTAAAACTTATACATATTTAATTATTTTTCTTTCTGTAAAATTTATTTTCCTCCTTACTTTTATTTCTTTTTTTTTCTTTCATTATTTTCTTGTCTTTTCACTTTTACTTAATTTAAAAAAATACGTATATATTTTTTAAAAAATAATGATTCTTTAAAAAGTGACCTTTATTTTTTTGTATTTTTTAAAGTTTAATTTCCTTCATTTTTTTGGTATTCGTTCAAAATTAACATATTTAAATACGCATTTTGGAAGTAAATCCAAAGGAAAGACAAAAATAAATAAATAAAAGCAATAGAAAAAAAATGAAAGAAGGTAAAAAATAAATTAAAAAATGATGTGTATTTGAGAAAAGTTTAAATACAAAGCAAAGAAAAATATTAAAGATATATTCTTTTAGAAAATTTTAAATACAAAATAAATAAATAAAAATAATTTACGTGTATTGACTTATTTTAAATACAAAGCAACGAAAATAAGAAGATTTTTTTTAAAAAAGAAAAAAATATTTAAAAAATAAAAAAATGAAAAAAAACCAATTTATACACGTGACAACGCGTGTATATCACCACAACTAATTGAATTGGGTGTTATGACTCTACGTCAGCACATAAGGTGTAAAGAAATACAGAAAAAAAAAGTTGAGGGTGGTAATAGAACCCTTATATAGTTAAGGTGTGTCGCTGAGATTTCACCTATAGTTTAGAGGGATACTTATGCATTATTTCAATATTTCACTATTGTGCTTTTATATGTATGTAGATGTATCTTCTTTGTTTCCTTGAAGTCAAATTCACAATCTAATGGTCGGAGGTAAATGATGTTTGCCATGTGAGCTAACCCTCTTGTCGATGTGTGATGGATAGAGATATAGATTAGGTTTGGAAAATAAAACGAGAATCAAGGTTTGGTCTCCTTTACTTTATTTATTTATTAGAAGATACAAAGTCGTTAGCGTGGTGTTCTCAAACTCCATTGTTATTCCAAGTACTAAATTAATTTCTATTTCACCACGTTGGCTCTCTAATTTCTAAATTGCTAGCAACTTAAATAGTCAGTAGTACCTCTTCATTCATAGCTCAACCATTCTTGTTTGCTTCAAAAATGGAGAACCAATACTCTTCCTACTTGTGCTACTTAGCTATCATAGCTTTTTTTACTCCAATTTTATTCAGATATTTTTTCCATCGAAGAAGAAATCTACCTCCAAGTCCACTTTCTCTTCCAATAATTGGTCACCTTTACCTTCTCAAAAGTACTCTGCATCTGACTCTAACATCTTTATCAGCTAAATATGGCCCTGTTATATACCTCAAGTTGGGTTATAATATGCCTGTGATTGTTGTGTCTTCACCCTCTGCTGTTGAAGAATGTTTAACCAAGAATGATATCATATTTGCAAACAGACCTAAAACCTTGGCTGGTGACAAGTTTACCTTCAATTATACTGTCTATGTTTGGGCACCCTATGGCCAACTTTGGAGGATTCTTCGTCGATTAACTGTTGTTGAGCTCTTCTCTTCACAAAGCCTCCACAAGACTTCTTCCCTTAGAGATCAAGAAGTTGGAATTTTTATCCGTTCCTTGTACAAATTCTCAAAGAGTAGTAATAAAAAAGTGGATTTGACTAATTGGGCTTTTACTTTTGTTTTCAACCTGATGACCAAAATTATTGCTGGGAGACATATTGTGAACGAGGAAGATGCTGGTAAGGAGAAGGGGATAGAAATGATTGAGAAACTTAGAGGGACTTTCTTAGTCACTATATCATTCTTGAATATGTGTGATTTCTTGCCAATTTTGAGGTTGATTGGTTACAAAGGGCTGGAGAAGAAGATGACCTTAATTCACAATAAAAGAAATGAATTCCTCAACAGCTTGCTTGATGAATTTCGACACAAGAAAGTTAGTGGTCCTGAGTCAAATGGTAACATGGAGAAGAAAACCACACTGATTGAAACTCTCTTGTCTTTCCAAGAATCAGAGCCTGAATTTTACACAGATGATATCGTCAAAAGTATTATGCTGGTTGGTATCCTGATATTTTTACCTTGTCTTTTTACTACCACTTGTTTTGGGGATGTGAAAAATTCAAATTAAACTTTCATCTAATTTAGACGTGACTGCTGTTAGAGGGGGAAATGTTTTTCCAAATTGAATGGTATATATTCTTTTCTCTGGCTGTCACTTTCAAGTGCTTGAATTCCAGTGCATTTCATCTGCTCTGATACCATATAAAGTTAGGTTTTGGGCCTAGCTCAGACTCCAAAAGTTAGCTCAAAGGAAGGAGGATTGCCCAATCCTTATAAAAAGATCACTTATCTCATTACCCACCGATGTGAGACTTTTCATTCTTCAACACATATATTTTCTGATGAGAGTGTTTTATGTGGATGCACTTCCTGTGTAGAACATAACTGTTCTCTCTAGTTTTCCCTGGCAATAGAACTTGTTCTACTATAGGGTAGAGAATTGACATAATATGAGTAGGGGCAAAGCCTCTTTTCACTTTGATACATGATTGCATTTGCTTGGCAGTAAGTAACCTATCTCGACTTGGTAGCACTCCTGGAATGCTCTCGACGTAACTAAACTTCTTTCTTAGTAGCACCACATAGCTCAAGTCTTCAACAACCTATATAATTAGTTGAGCCAGTAAGCTTCAAAAATAAATAATTACAAAAAGAACACCTATATATAGAGTCTGACATATATCTTTCAAGTATGTTAAATAATGGCACTAGTTTTAATTCTTGTCCTCTGTAAAATTATTAACTTTGTCTATCATTTTCAATGTACAACATGAGTACTTGCACTTGCACTTTGAACAAGAATCCAAGACTAATAGTGTTATTCAACAAAATGTAGATTCTATCTATTTAGATAAAAAGTATGATGACTGCCATTTTTGGGATGCAGGTCGTTTTCATTGCAGGAACAGAGACCTCATCATCGACCATCCAATGGGTAATGAGGCTTCTTTTAGCTCACCCTGAGGCATTGCATAAGCTAAGAGCTGACATTGACATCAAAGTGGGGAACACGCGCTTGCTAAACGAATCTGATCTCACCAAGCTTCCATATTTGTGTTGCGTTGTCAATGAGACAATGAGATTATACCCTCCGGTACCACTTCTATTGCCTCATTATTCAACTGAAGATTGTACTGTGGGAGGATATGATGTACCAAAACATACAATGCTTCTTATCAATGCTTGGGCGGTTCACCGGGATCCAAAGGTATGGGAAGAGCCTGAAAAGTTCAAGCCGGAGAGATTTGAGGCAACGGAAGGGGAAACAGAAAGGTTCAATTACAAGCTTGTACCGTTTGGAATGGGGAGAAGAGCGTGCCCTGGATCTGATATGGGATTGCGAGCAGTTTCATTGGCGTTAGGTGCTCTTATTCAATGCTTTGACTGGCAAATTGAGGAAGAGGAAAGCTTGGAAGCAAGCTACCATTCTAGAATGACTATGCAGAACAAGCCTTTGAAGGCTGTTTTCACTCCACGCCAAGATCTTGTCCAGCTTCTGTCCCAGCTCTGAGAGACAGTTTTATGTATACTGAATTGTGATTATCCTGTTTAATAACAAATGTTGTAAGAATTAAATCACGATTATGTGAGAAAATAGATCTAAGGTTATGTAATGCTGAAGAGAAGATTCTGTTATAAGATGTTTTTTCTGTATTTGGGAAATAAAAATGCAGAATGTTTGTATGATCTAGTAAACCTAATTTATATTCTCTAGCTTGATTTAAGTTGTACATTGCATTATATTTTTAGCTCTGAGTTATGATGACACCGGGTAGTGGTGGGGTAAGGAAACGCTGTTAGAACATGTATGTAGGCTAAACATAGGTAGTCTAAGGACCAAACTGCTATAAAAGATTGTTGATGAAAGATTATGGAACATGGTGAGAGTTTTTTGCTCACTCTTACTAGTAAGCCTTGGGATTTTTTTTACTAATTCAATTGATGAATGATGAATATTCCTAGTATCACTTTGAAAAATAGCTGTCTCCAACTTAAATGTATGAGGCCACTGGAAAGTTGATACTAAATTCAAAGACCATAATAACATGGGCTAAAGCACTCACAGCTTTTCTAGAAGGGCATCGGTCGTCTCTATGGCTTTATCCTATATGAATTTTTTGGATCCTTCTGCTTCAGTATATTGAATAGCTTCTGCACAAAGTCGAGTACCTAACATTCACCAACGAACAGACATAGGAAAAGATACATAATCAAACAAGGAATTGGCTTTCCACACCAATACGACTATAAGAGCAGAAACATATAATTTTTATTTCTTATAATTTTTATTTTAAATAAAAATTCCATGTTAGTAAATTTTTAATAAAAAAATCAATTAAATAGAATGAGTGACTTTGTAAGTAAACCACTCATAGTTGAGTGACTTTTGAAGTAAAAATCAAAGTTGAGTGACTTTTTGAGAAAATAGCTCTTAGTTGAGTGACTTTCTGGGAAAAGAGCTCTTAATTGAGTGACTTTTGAAGTAAAAATCAAAGTTGAGTGACTTTCTGAATAAAAAATCATAAGTTGAGTGACCATTTGGGATATTAACTCTACATGTGATAGAGGAAATACATAGTAGTTGTCTTGCAGTAACATGCTAACGACTCATGACATTAGGTTCTCTATGACCCCCTTCTCTCATCCATACTAGAAAGTTCGCCTTATTTTTATCAGGTTATTAGTGTAATTACATCTCGATTTCATAAAGCTTCACTCTTTTTCAATATCCGACAACCAATCTACTTCAGCCTTCGTGCCCCATCCCCCAATGGTGCATTGACTCCCCGCCTTAAGAGTTATTGCTTCAAGTAAATTAGCCTTGCTAATGCTAGCTTGCCCTCTATTATTGCTGTACAGAGCGGGGAAGAAGCACTACTGAAGGTCATTACTGTCTTGGATCAACTACTTCAATTGGAGCATTCTGGTAAGCTTGATCTTCGGGTTAGGGTTGCTGCCTTTAGAAAGTCATTCTTTGGGTACTACCTCCCCTTACAACGTTGTTGATATAGAACTGCCTTTTATCCCATTCTAATGGCCTTTCAGCAGAACTGAAGGGACCTGGAGATTGACTGAGTTGGCCGGGTCTCGTAAGAGGAGATTGATTAGGTTTCAGCTCTATTTTTGTTAAAATTCATTGAACTTTTTTCATCATAACAAAAAGACAAAAA
Source organism: Jaltomata sinuosa (assembly GCA_003996215.1). Taxonomy (NCBI): domain Eukaryota; kingdom Viridiplantae; phylum Streptophyta; class Magnoliopsida; order Solanales; family Solanaceae; genus Jaltomata; species Jaltomata sinuosa. Next base: position 1,589,917 of record QJPP01000072.1, read on the forward strand.
TGTTAAGATATACTATTAACCATGTATTTTGATAGAGTATTATTTATTGAATGATTATTTATTTATTTAATTCAATAAAGTGTTACATTAAATATATCATTTTGTCATATATGTGTTCTCAACTTATATAATAGATGATTTGGTGTATAGAGTTTAAGCTTATGCACAGAAGATTAAATCATCGGTTCTTATAAGTTAGTTATAGTTCACAATCGTAGATGAGAATTTGGACAAACCATCAGAATGATTGTAGCACGAGATTGAGGTAATTTATCTTGATTACGAGAATGATATAGTTCTAACTTCTTGTGCTAGTACATTTTGTATGTATTGAACAAGACCGAGTAGAGATAGATGTTTTAGACTGACTGATAAAAACGTATTCTCTAAACTATTAAATGTACTTATATTCTCAATCTTGATATAACTATTATGAGTTGTATATATTAACTATCTTAAAAGATCCATTTATGGATTAAAGCAAGATTCTAGAGCATGGAACACTTGTTTTGACAATGCGGTTAAAACTTTTAGTTTTGAGCAATGTCTTGATGAATCTTTTGTGTACAAAAAGTGGAATGGGGATAAAGTGATATTTCTGATATTGTATGTAGATGATATCTTGCTCATAGGAAATAATGTGGGCTTGTTGAATTCAGTCAAGGAATGGTTGTCCAGTAATTTTGATATGAAAGATTTGGGAGAAACTGCTCACATCTTTGGGATCAAGGTTCTACGTGATCGCAAGAAAATAATGTTAGGCTTATCTCAAGCTCTTTATATTGATACTATTCTTACCAGGTTCAGCATGCATGATTCCAAGAAAAGATTTCTTCCTTTCAGACATGGAATTTCTCTATCTAAGGATATATGTCCTAACACAGATGATGAGATAGAAAACATGAAGGCTGTTCATTATGCCTCAGCTGTAGGAAGCCTCATGTATGCGATGTTGTGTACTAGACCTGATATCTATTTTGCTGTAGGCATGGTTAGCAGATTTCAGTCTAATCCTGGACGAGAATATTGGACGACAGTTAAGCATATAATCAAGTACCTGAAAAGGACTAGGGATTACATGCTTTTCTACCATTCGAATGAGTTAGTGCTAATAGGGTACACAGACTCAGATTTCCAGTCTGACAAGGACTCTCGAAAGTTGACCTCTGCAAATGTGTTTACTTTGGGAGGTGCAGCCGTTGTTTGGAGGAGCATCAAGCAAACTTGTACTGCTGATTCCACCATGGAAGCCGAGTATGTAGCAGCCTCTGAGGCAACTAAGAAGGCGGTATGACTCAGAAACTTTCTAAAAGACTTGGCGGTAGTCCCTGCGATAGAAGCCCCACTTACTATTTATTGTGACAATAGTGATGCGGTTGCAAATTCAAAGGAACCACAAAGTCATAAAAAGGCAAAACACATTGAGCGTAAGTACCATTTGATTCGAGACATAGTGCAGAGAGGAGATGTGATGGTTGCGAAGATTGCATCAGAGAACAACCTGGCAGACCCTTTCACAAAAGCCTTGCCACAAAAGTCTTTTGATAGGCATGTAGAAAAAATGTGTGTTAGAATTGTAGGTGCATGGTTATGAGTCTAAGTGAGAGATTGTTAGGATATACTATTAATCATGAATTTTGATATAGTATTATTTATTGAATAATTATTTATTTATTTATTTATTTAATTCAATAAAGTGTTACATCAAATAGATCATTTTGTCATATATATGTCCTCAACTTATATAGTAGATGGTTTGGTGTATAGAATTTAAGCTTATGCACAAAAGATTAAATCATCAGTTCTTATAAGTTAAAGTTATAGTTCACAATCGTAGATGGAAATTTGGACAAACCATCAGAATGATTGTAGCACGAGATTAAAGTAATTTATCTTGATTACGAGAATGGTATAGTTCTAACTTCTCGTACTAGTGCATTTTGTATGTATTGAACAGGACCGAGTAGAGATAGATGTTTTAGACTGAGTGATAAAAATATATTCTCTAAACTATTAAATGTACTTATATTCTCAATCTTGATATAACTATTATGAGCTGTATATATTAATTATTATTTTAATTTATTAAAAGGCGAGATCCTGAGATGGGTCAATATGCCGGATAGATTGGATGATAATAATATATATTGGTGAAATAATAAGTTAGTTGATAGAATCCATGTCTCGGTATAGAGATTGATGATATGCCTTTTATGAGAAGCTTATAAGTTTTCATGTGTAAACCCGGCCGATGGACTTATGAATCCGACATATGAAATAAGTTAAGTATTGCTCTAAAAGAAATTAATTATTAATTAAATTCGTCAGTAATTTAATTTATTGATTAGTATCTGTAATCTTAACATGGGGAATTACATAAGTGTTTAATGGAGAATTTCAAAATATAAATAGAGGAGTAAAATTATGAATTTCTAGTGGAATGATTTGTAATTTATTATGGTAAGAATAATTTAAGTTAATATTTTAAATTATTTCCATAATAAGGAGCCTCAGTAATTAATTCTGTGGTCCCTACAGTGCCCATATTTAACTAGAACTCAGAATTCTATTTTCTAGTGGATTGGGGAAAAGTGGCATTTTTCCTTGTTCAAAAGAACAAGGAAAACGCCTTCCTTGTTTGTGAAGAAAGGGGTGTGCATCTTTGGCTCTCCCTATTGGACGGGGAGAGCTCCTCTATAAATAGGGGTTCTTCCAACCTAGAAAAACACACAATTAGTTTTCTACACATACTTGCCCACCCAAGTATTGAGAGAGTTCGACTGTGAATTTGGGATCACTGGAGAAGATCGTAGAATTGAAGTTGGACTTGCTTCAAGATTTCTGCTCACGCTTCAAGAGGTAATTCTTGTTTTATTTTCAACATGCTTTATGTGTACTACGTGTTGGTATTTGTTATCTATTATTCATGTAAGCAGTATGTTCTTGGAATGCTTCCGCTGCGTGTACTGTTTTCCAACAAAATCCCATAATGAAAGGCAACGTAACAACTTTAATAAGGTAAACAAGATAAAAGATTAATTGCAACAACATTTTAAATGCTTGAGATGAGACCCGTTCAAAGGGATGAAGTTAAAACCCCAGTGAATTAGCAAAATAATCGCGTAATTGTAGATGTTTATACGGATTCAAGATGACTTGAAATTATTCCATCGAATTTGAAGATTTTTGTCCAAACTTTAAGAAGAGGGGTACTCCATCGCTTTCCCTTGAAGGCTGTGTAAGAGCTTAACAGTTGACTCTTCTATCTCACTCCAATGATTTATGCAATAATCTCTTCATCAGTGTAAGCTTCAAGTATTGGTAGTGATGCGTCAAACTCCATATAATATGTAGCATCCATTGCTTGATTGATGTTATGAGATGGGATTTAGGCACACTATCAACATCTTCAATAGGTTCTAAATTTTCACTAACAACATTGGGGTTGTCATCTGTAGGTAGAATTCTAGTATTTCTCTAAGAATGGAGAATGGTAGAGGTCTTAACATTATTCCATGCTTCTATAAGAGTGTTAATTGCTTGTCGTACATTGAACTAGTTGTCATTAGATAATGGGTGGCTTCCATTGAGCTCATATTCATCAATCAAATGCTTGATAAAACGACTTTTATACTTGACCTTAAAATTTGCAATATGCTAGCATCTGCAAGCTGAAGATGTGATGTCATATTCGGGGAAGACAATGAACCTGGATAACTATATGTTAGCACAACATTATATTATTATTATTCTTATTATAAAAATGAAAAGTCCCATAATTAAAAGTTGGATTACGAAGATACCCTTGAAAAATTGAATGACCAAATTATCCCTTATCTAAAAGTCCAAATTACCCTTATCTAAAAGTAATATTAATTTCTATTAAATGACATCTTACTACTTATCAACTTTTCCTAATTATTCTCGGTCATTGAACATTTTTTCTGAAGCATCCCACGTTCAATTAAAGTTAGCATTTAACATTTGTTTTCAATTACACTTATTATTAAAATTCTAAAGTGTAACGGTTGTCTTGGTCAATATTGTGTTGAAAAATAGTACACACAACGGAAGCATTTCAGGAACATACTGCTTACATGAACAATAGATAAGAAATATCAACACGTAGTACACACAAATAGTGCTGAAAGTTAACCAAGAATTACCTCTTGAAAAGTGAGCAGATATCTTGAAGCAAGTCCGACTCCAGTTCTATGATCTTCTACAGTGATCCCAAATTCACAGTCGAATTCTCTCAATACTTGGTTGGACAAGTATTGTGTAGAAAACTAATTGTAATTTCTAGGTTGGACGAACCCCTACTTATAAGGACTTCTTCTCAGTCCAAAAAGGAACACAAAAACTTGCGTTGCTTTCTTTTTAACAAGAAACACACGCTTGTTACTTCCTTTTTCCTAGAAAATAGGATTCTGAGTTCTAGTTATATATGACACTGTAAGGAACACAAAATTAATTACTGAGGTTCCCTATTATAGAAATAATTCAAAATATTAATTTGAATTATTTTTACCATGATAAATTACAAATCAACTAAACATTCATAATTGCACTCCTCTATTTATATTTTGAAATTTCTCATTAAATAGTTATGTAATTCTCCATGTTAAGATTACTGATACTAATCAATAAATTAAATTACTGACGAATTTAATTCAATAATTAATTTTATTTAGAGAAATACTTAACTTATTTCATATGTTAGATTCATAACCGACCGGGTTTACATACGAAAACTTATAAGTTTCTCATAAAAGGCGTATCATCAATGTAACACCCCGTACACGTATCCAGCTATCCAAGATGAAAACTTCAAAAAAATCCAAGTTCCAGGGACCATGGGTCAAGTTCACGAGTCATGGAAGGTTCCACGAGTCGTGGGAGTGACTCGTGATCTCAGTCCTGCAGACCAACCTCAGTACTGACAACCACGAGTCACTTTCACGACTCATAGAAGTTTCTATGGGTCCTACTATTGACTCGTGGAAGTTGATCAGAGGTCACTCAAGTTCCCTGAGTTCTACGATTAGGTTCTATGACTCGTGGAAGCTTCCACGAGTCGTTCTGTTAAACCGTAGAAAGTCTCCTGCAAGTTGAATTTCTGGCAGCTTCCACGACTAGCAGTCCACGAGTCATGGAAAAGTCTATGAGGCGTAGACTCCACTCATGGTCACTGAAAGTTGACTAATTTCCAGCCTTTTTCCAATTAATTCCTAGGGGCATTTTGGTTATTTCCCATCCTATTATGTATTAAGTGAATCCATTTTGACCACTTTTAGGAGGTTTTTCACCCATATTGTCCTAAGTCTATCTTAAGCTCCTCATTCTTCACTCAAAAAGGAAAATCCATCTTCAAGCTCAAGTCTCCAAGCTCCAAGTCAAGTCTCCAAATCTTTTCCATTGAAGTGGGTAATCTTCATCCAAGGTATGTGGGTTTTTAATAATGGGTTCCTTTCACCCTTATTCCCCAAATCCCCAAGTCTTAATTTGGATTTATGGAGTTATGAAATTAGGGTTTTGATCTAAATTTGGGGAAAATTTATGAAATCAGTTTCTTTGTTTAAATTCATGGTTTCTATTGATTACACATGATTTGATTATGATTCTCTTGTTTATTTTAAAAGCTCAAGCATGAAAGTTGATTTCTAGTATAAACCCATGAATTTACATGTTTTCAAGCGAATGTAGGCATGATTAGATATCATGACCTTTATGTAATTATGAAGTTGCATGCCTAGTTCTTATGATTCTATGAAAATATATGTTTTATGAAAATTAAACTAGAGCTATGTAAATTTTACAAGTCATGAAATATGCAAGTTTTTCCATGATATAAAATATGATGCAAGGCAAGTCGCCTGATGTTCCATCAATGCTCATGGGTCATTTTCTAAACTAAAACTCATGAGTAGTATGACGATCTGGGGTATGAACAAGTCATGAATAAGTATGAACAAGTTTGGTATTAAATATGTCACATGTATATGAGCTCATGTTATTATTATGTTTTGGGAGTAGTATTTAGCACCGAGAGACGAGGGTTCAGATAACCCAAGTCCAAAACTACATTGCCACTGTAGGTTGCCCGTGTTGAGGCTTATTATGACAGGATCTTGGTATGATATGGTTCTAACCTTGGCCGGTTAGGACAACTCTTTTAGTGTGGGTGCAAGACACTGAACTCCATGTAGCTCAGCATGGTTTAATGCGGTTAAGAGAAACTCCCACATGTTTATTTTCAAGTTATGAAGTTATGTATAAATCTATATTTTGGAACCTAAGCCTTCCTTTATGTCTTATGTTTGTACCTTGTCATTTATTTATGGTCCTTCTTTATGTAATAAGTTCATTTCAAGCATGTTTTAAACTGATTCTGTCATAACTCATGCATTGCTCACATACTTAGTACATTCCATAGTACTAACGCATATTGCGTTGCGTCCTTTGATGATGCAGATTCAGGTACCCCTTCTCAGCTTCATGGCTAGAGTCTTAGGCCACCTCCTTAGTCAGCTGTGATGAGTCCTCATGGTTCGAGGACTAGTTATGCCTTTCCTTATGATAGCTTTATTTCTATACTCCGAGTTAACTAGGGTTTTGTCCTAGCAAGTCTTTATGTTATGACTAGAGGCTTTCCGACATAGTTTGTATTCGAGTTTACTTTTTGGATATTGTATGTTATGTGAATCTTAGACCCTTATTGATGTTTCCTTATTGGATTTACGTATTATGCTTCCGCTTATCTTTTGTTATGCTTGAGAATACTATGACCAAGGGTTAGCTTAGGATCCTTGTGGTCCCGAGTCCCGTGTTACGTCTAGGGGGTAACCTCGGGGTGTGATAAACTTGGTATCAGAGCCTCAGGTTCAAGGGTCCTAGGATATCTGAAAGCTGCATCGAGTTGAGTCTTTTTCATGTGTGTGAAGCGCGCCACACATATGAGAGGGAAGATATGAGATGTCTTAGAAAAACTTTACTTCTTTCATGATCACATCGTGAGATAGAGCTTAAGTCTAATATATCTCTAATCCTTATCTTATGCATTTTAGATTATACCTCCTCGATGTGCTATGCCTCCCCGAGCCGCTCGAAATGCCGCTCCTCAAGTTCCGGTTTCCGATGTCACGAATGATGTGTTTAGGAATGCTATTCACCTACTAGCTCAGACTTTGGCAAATCAACAGGCTCCTGCCCCCGCTCATCCTCAAGGTGGGGTAGCAACCTGAGTTCGTTACTTTATCCATATGAACCCGCCAGAGTTTTGGGGTTCGAAAGTGAGTGAGGACCCACTTAACTTTATTGATGAAGTTAAGAAGATCTTTGAGGTTATGCAATTAGCGGGTGTTGATTGTGTTGAGCTTGTATCCTACCAACTCAAGGATGTGGCTCATATTTGGTTCATGCAATGTAAGGAGGCTAGGGTGAGGGATGCGATCCCCATGACTTAGGAGTGTTTTGAGAGAGCCTTTCTTGATAGGTTCTTTCCTCGTGAGTTGAGGCAAGCGAAGGTGGAGGAATTTGTAAACTTTAGACAAGGTTTGATGTCAGTGCAAGAGTATAGTTTGAAGTTCACTTAGTTGTCTAGGTATGCTCCCTCCATGGTAGCGGACCCGTATGATCAAATGATCAAGTTCATCTATGGTGTCTCTGATATAGTGAATAAGGAGTGTAGGTCTGCTTGTTATTGAGTGACATGAACATCTATCGTATCATGACCCATGTCCATCAGATTGAGGGTGATAAGCTTAAGAAGATGGCTAGGGAGAACAAGAAGGGTAGATCCGAGGGATCGGGTTTTGGTCATCATAGGTCCGGGGGTGGACATCGCTCTTCTTTCCAAAAAAAGTCATCTGGATCCGTTCATTCTTCTGCTAGTGCTCCTACCCAGGCCCAGAGGCCTCGTCATGATCAGGGTGGTAGAGGATCTAGTTCTTATTCCCAGTCTCAGGGAAGTGTTGCTAAGGGGCCTTCTTTCCCCATTTGTACCAAGTGTGGGAAGAATCACCCGGGAGAGTGTCGTTTGGACACGGGTGCATGCTATGGTTGTGGACAGACTGGGCACGTGCTTAGAGATTGATCTTTAGCTAAGAAAGGGTAGGGAGGTGGTAGGACTCAGTCTACTCCAGCAGCTTCAGGTGGTAGACCAGCCCCGTAGGGTGCATCTTCTAGTTCTGGTGGTCAGCGCTAGAACCGTCTTTATGCTATGTCCTCCCGCCAAGATCAAGAGAGTTCTCCAGATGTGGTTACCAGTATGTTGAAAGTCTTCTCTCTTTATATGTATGCCTTGTTGGATCCCGGTGCTTCCTTATCTTTTGTAACCCCTTATATGGCTTGTAAGTTCAAGATTCGTCCTGAATTGCTTTTAGAACCCTTTCATGTTTCTACTCCTGTTGGTGAGTCAGTCCTAGCTGAAAGAGTCTATTGAGATTGCCCTATCTCAGTCCTTCGTAGAGTCACTTCAGTGGATTTAGTAGAGTTGGAGATGACTGATTTTGATGTCATTCTTGGTATAGATTGGTTGTATGCATGTTATGCCTCAGTTGATTTCCGCACCCGTGTGGTTAGTTTTAAGTTTCCTAATGAACCTGTCCTAGAATGGCAAGGTAGTCCCTCTTCTTTGAAGGGTCGTTTCATATCTTATATTAAGGCTAGAAAGATGATTTCTAAGGGTTATATCTATCATATAGTTTGGGTTATGGACACGGAGTCTGAGATCCCGACTATTCAGTCTGTTCCTGTTGTGAACAAATTCCTAGAAGTGTTCCCCGATGATTTGCCCGGAGTCCCTCCCAAGCGGGAAATTGACTTTGGGATAGATCTTCTTCCAGATATGAATCCTATCTTTATTCCTCCCTATAGAATGGCCCCCACAGAACTCAAGGAGTTGAAAGATCAATTGAAAGACTTGCTTGATAAGGGTTTCATCAGGCCTAGTATTTCTCCTTGGGGTGCCTCAGTTTTGTTTGTTCGTAAGAAGGATGGATCTCTTAGAATGTGTATTGATTAACGTTAATTGAACAAGGTCACAATTAAGAATAAGTATCCCATTCCTAGGATTGATAACTTGTTCGATCAGCTTCAGGGTGCTAGTTTCTTCTCCAAAATTGACCTTAGATCCGGTTATCATCAGCTTCGAATTCAAGAAAATGATATCCCAAAGACACCCTTCAGAACTCGGCATTGTCATTATGAGTTTGTTGTTATGTCTTTTGGTCTAACGAATGCTCCTGCAGCTTTTATGGATTTGATGAACCGTGTGTTCAAATAGTATTTGGATACGTTTATGATTGTTTTCATTGATGATATCCTCATCTACTCTCGGTGTGAGGAGGAGCATGCGGATCACTTGAGGGTTGTGTTGCAAACTCTAAAGGGTAGACAGTTGTTTGCGAAGTTTAGCAAGTGCAAATTTTGGATGCAGTCTGTTTCTTTTCTAGGTTATATTTTGACTAAAGATGGTATTCAGGTTGATTCTCAAAAGATCAAGGTGGTAAAGAACTGGCCTAGAACCACTTCTCCATCTGATATTAGGAGTTTCTTGGGTTTGGCTGGTTACTATAGGATATTTGTGGAGGGGTTTTCCTCCCTTGCTTCCCCTTTGACCCGATTGACTCAGAAAAAGGTTAAGTTTCAGTGGTCTGACTTTTGTGAGAAAAGTTTTTCAGGAATTGAAGACTCGATTGACTACAGCTCCAGTATTGGCTCTACCCGAGGGCCTTGATGATTTTGTTATGTATTGTGATACCTCTAGAATTGGTTTGGGTTGCGTTTTGATGCAACGGGGCAAGGTGATTGCTTATTCTTCGAGATAGCTTAAGGTACATGAGAAGAACTTCCCTACTCATGACCTTGAGCTAGCGGCCATGGTTTTTTCTTTAAAGATTTGGAGGCACTACTTGTATGGTGTGCATATGGATGTTTTCACTGATCGTAAGAGCCTTCAATATGTGTTCACTCAAAAGGAACTGAATTTGCGACAAAAAAGATGACTTGAGCTCCTTAAGGATTATGATATGAGTGTGCTTTACCATCCGGGTAAGGCCAATGTTGTGGCGGATGCTTTGAGTAGGTTGTCCATGGGAAGTGTAGCTTCTATTGAAGATGGAAAGAAGGAATTGGTTAAAGAAGTTCATAGGCTTGCTCGGTTGGGAGTTCACCTTATGGACTCGACCGAAGGTGGTGTGATTGTGACTAATGGTGCCAAATCATCCTTGGTGGCTGTGCCAGAGGAGTTGGAAACGGTTCACCCAGTTTTCCATGTTTTCTTGTTAAAGAAGTGTGTTGGCGACCTGAGCTTGATTGTTCCTTTGGAAGATGTAGGTGTGAAGGATTGTCTCACTTATGAGGAGGTTCCCCTGGAGATTCTTGATCGTCAGATTTGGAGGTTACAGAACAAAGAAGTCACTTTGGTAAAAGTCCTTTGGAGGAATCAGCTTGTTGAAGGTGCTACTTGGGAAGCGGAAGAGGCCATGAAGGCCAAATACCCTCATCTCTTTCCTTCTGACTCAGTTCCAGCTTGAGGTACTAGTTTTCTCATTAGTATGTCCCTCTGATTCTACTTTGTCAGTTCCTCTCATGATTTTAGCATGCATCCATGTGTTACGAAGTTAGTTTATCATGTTTTCAAGTTGAAAAGTTTTGGTTTTATGATTACCCCTTGATTTCTATGTTTTGATGTTTGGTTGGGCTGTTTTCCCCTCAGTTTCTCTTGTCTAGCCTTCATTCGAGGACGAATGATCCCAAGGGGGGATATTGTAACACCCCGTACACGTATCCAGCTATCCAAGATGAAAACTTTAGAAAAATCCAAGTTCCAGGGACCACGGGTCAAGTACACAAGTCGTGGAAGGTTCCACGAGTCATGGGAGTGACTCATGATCTCAGTACTGCAGACCAACCTCAGTACTGACAACCACGAGTCACTTCCGCGACTCGTAGAAGTTTCTACCGGTCGTACTGTTGACTCGTGGAAGTTGATCAGAGGTCAGTCAAGTTCCCTTAGTTCCACGATTAGGTTCTACGACTCGTGAAAACTTCTACGAGTCGTCCTGTTAAACCGTAGAAAGTCTCCTGCAAGTTGAATTTCTGGCCGCTTCCACGACTAGCAGTCCACGAGTTATGGAAAAGTCTACGAGTCGTAGACTCCACTCGTGGTCACTGAAAGTTGACCAATTTCTAGCCTTTTTCCAATTAATTCCTAGGGGCATTTTGGTCATTTCCCACCCTATTATGTATTAAGTGAAGTCATTTTGACCACTTTTAGGAGAGTTTTCACCCATATTATCCTAAGTCTATCTAAAGCTCCTCATTCTTCACTCAAAAAGGAAAATACCTCTTCAAGCTCAAGTCTCCAAGCTCCAAGTCAAGTCTCCAAATCTTTTCCATTGAAGTGGGTAATCTTCATCCAAGGTATGTGGGTCTTTAATAATGGGTTCCTTTCACCCTTATTCCCCAAATCCCCAAGTCTTAATTTGGATTTATGGAGTTATGAAATTAGGGTTTTGATCTAAATTTGGGGAAAATTTATGAAATCAGTTTCTTTGTTTAAATTCATGGTTTCTATTGATTACACATGATTTGATTATGATTCTCTTGTTTATTTTAAAAGCTCAAGCATGAAAGTTGATTTCTAGTATAAACCCATGAATTTGCATGTTTTCAAGAGAATGTAGGCATGATTAGATATCATGGCCTTTATGTAATTATGAAGTTTCATGCCTAGTTCTTATGATTCTATGAAAATATATGTTTTATGAAAATTGAATTAGAGCTATGTAAATTTTACAAGTCATGAAGTATGCAAGTTTTTCTATGATATGAAATATGATGCAAGGCAGGACGCCCGATGTTCCATCAATGCTCATGGGTCATTTTCTAAACCAAAACTCATGAGTAGTATGACGATTCGGGGTATGAACAAGTCATGAATAAGTATGAACAAGTTTGGAATTAGATATGTCACATGTATATGAGCTCATGTTATTATTATGTTTTGGGAGTAGTATTTAGCACCGAGAGATGAGGGTTCAGATAACCCAAGTCCAAAACTATGTTGCCACCGTAGATTGCCCGTGTTGAGGCTTATTATGACAGGATCTTGGTATGATATGGTTCTAACCTTGGCCGGTTAGGACAACTCTTTTAGTGTGGGTGCAAGACACTGAACACCATGTAGCTCAGCATGGTTTAATGTCGGTTAAGAGAAACTCCCACATGGTTATTTTCAAGTTATGAAGTTATGTATAAATCTATATTTTGGAACCTAAGCCTTCCTTCATGTCTTATGTTTGTACCTTGTCATTTATTTATGGTCCTTATTTATGTAATAAGTTCATTTCAAGCATGTTTTAAACTGATTCTGTCATAACTCATGCATTGCTCACATACTTAGTACATTCCATAGTACTAACGCATATTGCGCTGCATCCTTTGATGATGCAGATTCAGGTACCCCTTCTCAGCTTCGTGGCTAGAGTCTCAGGCCACCTCCTTAGTCAGCTGTGGTGAGTCCTCATGGTTCGAGGACTAGTTATGCTTTTTCTTATGATAGCTTTACTTCTATACTCCGAGTTAGCTAGGGTCTTGTCCTAGCAACTCTTTATGTTATGACTAGAGGCTTTCAAATATAGTTTGTATTCGAGTTTACTTTTTGGAGAATAATCATAAGTTTCAAGCAACCGTTGTTGTTTTTAATGGTATATGTGTTTTCACTCGCAGGAAATTGATCATAAATAGAAAGGATGGAGATTTGCACTAAGTGGGTTACACTATTTTGGTGTGATGACTCCAATGACTAACCGTCAAGGTCATGGTGAGTCATCACACAAACCACCAAGTGTGACAGAAATGGAATGGTCCACTGATTATGTATGACGACTCACCTGATGAGTCATCACCAGCCTGACGGTCCACCAAGCAACCCACCAAGTCAGGCAAGAGGCTGGAAACCAATAGGTAAAGCTGACGACTGCCATGGCGAGTCGTCAAAGCCATGACGAATCATCACTGTGAACCGTCAAGCAGAGAAAAAAATGGCAAGCATCACTGGTTACTTGTGGCGACTCACCTGACGAGTCATCACAAGGTTAACGAATCACCGAACCAACCCGTCAAGTTAAAGCGGGCATTCCGAGTTCTATTTTTGAAATTTATTTTCCTAGGCTACTATAAATAACAAGTATTAGGGCTACTTCTTCATCAATTTTTGAACGAGTTGTAATGTATAAGTACAAAAACATACGCTACTTCTTGACTCATTGGTTTTGGGAGGTTGTTGCTCATGTTTTAGTAAAGAACTGAAGTTTACTTTCATCTATCATAAGAATCTTCTTCCATTTATAAATATGATTTCTTTCTCTTCTTCCGAAAGCATGAGTGGCTAAAATCTCACAACTAGGATTGTGGAATCCATGACAAAGTAATAATCTAGGTTATTTGTGATATCGGGTTCGTATTGTATGCACTATACGTTGTTAATCCTCTACTTTTTACTATTTTCTAATGGTTGTAAATATTAGAATAAACCTAAGTTTGATTTGCTTTAATCAAGGAATTTAAACCGGGTAAAATGGATTAATAACAAGGATTTTGGACTTTTAACCCCCCTCTAATGAATAACACTTTAGCAAGGTTAATCTACTTGAAGAATTAATTGAGTTTTACATTTTCATCTTTTCAAGTTCGAAGGAATTTAAAAGAAAAGTGTTTATTTGGTTGAGAAATGATTAGACGTATTATTGAATTCAATAACTTCGTATTATGTGTATGAAATGAATCCGTATGAACATAGAATCGAAGTTGTTACAAAGCTATGGTGAATAATTTCCTAGTCCATCTCACTTATTGAATTTTACTCGTCGTAATTCACCATTTGTTACTTAAATTAGTCAAAGACTAAGCAAAGATTGATCACTTTAACATCCCCCGATTTTCCAGAAATTATTGACGAATAGACATTTAAACTATTAACGACTTAATTTTCACCATATTTCTTGTGGGATTCGACCCTAAATTTTGTTGGGTTCTATATTTGACACGACTTCTTATACTTCTTAAGTGAGGTATAATTTGAGCGTATCAAATTTTGGCATCATTGCCAGAGAATACAATTGTCTATTAAGTCCGATGTGTTTACTTGACTCTTAGTCATATTTTCTAATTTTACTTTTATTTGTTATTTTTGATTGTTACAGGGTATAACTTTGTGCAAGCCAAATACTCAAAGCTCGAGTGAACCAATATTACCTTACGACTCTGAGCTTGCAAAAACTCTAAGGATGAATATGAATGCACAACAACAAGAAGCAGCTAGGCTTGCTACAGCCCACCAGAACCCGAACAATGAAAATATTGAGGATGATGTTGCTTTGGGTGATAATGTTGAGGCAGACAATGTCGATAATGTTGCCCCAGCTGATCAGGGGCAATAAATAGAGGTCAAGATCATCAACAACAAATGCCTTTTGCTTTGGATGACGATGATGATATTGACCTAGATGGAGCGGGTGCTACTGGGGATATTGTTCTTCCCTCATTGGCACCTGGTGCTAAGTTCAATATCACCAGCACCTTGATTCAACTGTTGAATTTGAAGGGGCTGTTTAGAGAAGTTGCTGGTGATGATCCCAACAGACACTTGATGAACTTTGTTGGAATATGCAAGTCCTTCGAGCTGCCAGGAGTTAGACAAAATGCTATCCGACTTAGGTTATTCCCACTGTCTTTGTCTGATGAGGAAACTCTATGGTTGACAGAGTTGACTCCTGATTCTATAACAAACTAGGTTGAGTTGAAAGGAGATTTCCTAGAAAGGTTTTTCCCTCCCTCCAGGATGATATAATTGAGGGATGAGATTGGTAACTTCAGGAAGCAACTACATGAGGCCTTACATGAAACCTGGCTGAGGTTTAAGAAAAAAATTGACTCAGTGCCCAAAAGATCAATTGATAGATGGGTTTTTGATGGAAATGTTCTACAGGTCCTTAAACTCGGCTACCAAGCTGACACTGGATAATGCTGCAGGTGGAGAATTCACGGGGCTTATATTTATTGAGGCCACTGCTATCTAAGACCGACTCACCAAGACAAATAGATCTTGGCATACCCGGGACTATGAAGTAGCAAACAATATGTATGTAGTGGGAATGTTGGCTAAGCAGCGCAAAACAGAAAAAGAGCAGGACCAAGACACAGCCCATTTAAAGACATGGATGGACCTGCTAATGAAGCATTTATTGGTAGGTGGAATTGAGAAGGTAAAAGCTATAGGTTCACAGAGTAGAGCAGTTGAGGCAGATTCTGATGAAGAAGATAATTATTTGGGGGGGTTTCCAGGCTATACCAAGGTCAGAACTACCAGCGAGATAACTATTATGAAAAGCCTGGTTATAGGGATCGAGAACAAGGTAATTGGAAGAACAAGAACTACAGAGGTGGATTGTATGTACCACCTGTGGAATTGAGATAAAGCTAACAATAATGCAGGGACTTCCAACATGAAGGCCATGTTAGCTAAAATGTTATTGAAGGTAGAGTCGACTGACTCAGGGTGAAGGAGATGAAAGATGAGTTATCATCCATGAGTCAATTAGTGGACTCATATTCTACCTTGATTAAGCAGTTAGAGCAGCAGATGAGGCAACTTTCGGCAGCTCTAAACTAACAAAAGAGTGGTACCTTACCTAGTGACACCATACAAAACCCAAGGAATGATGGGAGTTGTATGACGATCACTACAAGAAGTGGAAAAACACTATTGGAATCACATTCAATAATTCAGACTCAGAAGGGTAATATTGCTGCTGATGATGAGTTACTAGATGATGAGAATGAGGTTAATGAGAGTATGGGTGTACCTGCTAAAAAACCCACCGTGGTGGAAGATGCTACTCAAGTGCTTAAGGAGAAAAGCAAGGAAGTTTAAAAACTTCCAACTCAAATACCCAAGCTTCCTCCTCTATTCCTTCCCAGGATCAAAAAGAAGGTGGAAGACAGAAAGTTCCACAAATTCATATCTATGCTCAAGCAAATATCGGTGAACATCCCTTTGGTGGATGCTCTTGAGCAAATGCCCGGATACGCCAAGTTCATGAAGGACTTAATTACTAAAAAGAGGTCGGTGAGTTTTGAGCTAGAAGATAACCTTCACTACTGTAGTGCTATCTCGTCGAAGTCGTTGGTCCAAAAGAAGGAGGATCCGGGTGCCTTTACCATCCCATGCACAATTGGAGAATTCAACTTTGCAAAGGCACTTTGTGATTTGGGAGCTAGCATTAATTTGATGCCGCTAGCTATTTATCAGCAGTTGGGCTTGGGAGCCCCCAAACCGACTACCATGAGGCTATTGATGGCCGATAGATCAGTAAAGCGACCGGTGGGTATTTTGTATGACATGCTAGTGAAGGTTGACAAGTTTATATTTTCGGCAGACTTTGTAATCTTGGATTGTGAAGTAGATTTTGAAGTGCCCATAATTTTGGGACAACCCTATTTATCTACTGGAAGACTGCTAGTTGATATGGAGAGCAATGGACTGACAGTTAGGCTTAATGATGATATAGTCAAGTTCAGTATTTGCAAGTCAATGAAGTAGCCGAGAGACATGAGTGTAATCTCGGTTATTAATATGATTGTTGATTCTAAAGTGGAGGTACCTGTTGAGGAGAGGTTTGCTGTGGAGACCTTGGCTGCAGTAATGATGAACTTCGATGGTGATAACATCAAAGACTACGAGGAGACAGTGAATGCTTTGGTAGGAATTAGTTCTTATTCGTATGCTCCAAAGAAGATAGACCTGGACCTGAAGAACAGACCAACGCCTCCAGCAAAGCCTTTGATTGAAGAGGCACCTGTGTTAGAATTGAAAGAACTGTCAGGCCATCTCAAATATGTATTTTTTTGTGATAATAACATATTGCCTGTGATTATTGCGACGGATCTTGTGGAGTGGCAAGTAGAGGCTTTGTTGTCTATATTCCGAAGGAATAAAAGGGATATTGGCTGGACTATTGCAGATATCATCAGAGTTCCACCAGGTATCTGCACCCATAAAATACAGCTGGAGGATAAGTGTAAACCTACTACTGAGCATCAACAAAGGCTGAATCCGCTGATGCAATAAATGGTAAAGAAGGAAATAATTAAGTGGCTCAACGCAGGAATGGTGTACCCAATTTCAGAAAGTAAATAGGTAAGCTCGGTTCATTGTGTCCCTAAAAAGGGAGGTATGACTGTAGTGGAAAATGAGAAAAATGAGTTGATTCTATTGATACCGGTCACTGGGTGGCGATTCTGTATGGACTACTAAAATCTTAACTCTTGGACTCTGTGGGATCACTTCTCGATGCCTTTTATGGATCAAATGCTTGACAAATTGGCCGGGAAAGGATGGTATTGTTTTCTGGATGGGTATTCGGGTTATAACCAAATATCCATCGCACCAGAGAATCAGGAGAAAACCACCTTTCACATGCCCGTATAGAACTTTTGCCTTTAGGCGCATGCCTTTTAGCTTGTGTAATACTCCAACAATGTTCCAGATATGTATAATGTCCATCTTCTCTAATATGTACAGGATACACTGGAGGTTTTTATGGATAATTTTTCTGTGATTGCTGATGCGTTCGAAGACTGCTTGATTAATCTGAGTTAAGCTTTGCAAAGATGTGAGAAAGCAAATCTTATCCTCAATCAGGAGAAATGCCACTTTATGGTTAAAGAGGGCATTGTGTTGGGGCATAAGATATTAGTGAGAGACATTGAAGTTGATAGAGCCATCAATTGAGAAGCTACCTCCACCTATCTCAGTAAAGAGTGTTAGGAGTTTACTTGGTCACGCGGGGTTCTATAGAGGATTCATCAAGGACTACTCCAAGATTGTCAATCCATTGTGCAAGCTGTTGGATAAAGAAGCATAATTTATTTTTGATGATGATTGCTTGAAGGCATTTGAATGCCTAAAGGAGAAGTTGGTGGTTGCACCGATTATAGTTGCCCCGGATTAGTCCAAACCATTTGAGGTAATATGTGATGCAAGCGGTATCGCGCTAGGAGTCATTCTGGGTCAGAAAAGAGACAAGATTTTCCACCCTATTTACTATGCTAGCAAGGCATTGAATGGGGCACAAAAGAATTACACGATCATAGAACAAGAGCTGTTGGCAGTTGTTTATGCGTTTGAAAAATTTAGGTATGCGTTTGAAAATTTAGGGCATACCTTCTTAGCACAATAGTTGTAGTTCACATCGACCATGCTGAATTGAGGTATCTCATGGCGAAAAAGATGCCAAACCTCGATTGATCAGATGGGTGTTGTTATTGTAAAAATTTGACCTTAAATTCAAAGACCGAAAGGGCCGTGAAAACTAGGTGGCCGACCATCTTTCCAGGCTAGAGAATGAAGGGAAAGTGGTAGATGAGCTGGAAATTGATGATTCATTTCTGGATGAGAATGTATTGGATGCTTCACTTGATCTTGTGCCTTGGTATGCAAATTTTGCCAATTACTTGGTCAGTGACATAATGCCAGAAGAGCTGAACTTCCACCAGAGGAAGAAATTTCTTCATGACGCAAGTAAGTATTTTTGGGATGAGCCTTATCTATTTTGGTTGTGTGCTGACAATATAATCAGAAGATGTGTACCAGAAGTTGAGATGATGAGAACTTTGCAAGCTTGGCATTCTTCCCAGTTGGGAGGCATCATGCGGGTGATCGTACCACTCAGAAGATCTTGAAATATGGGTATTATTGGCCCATTATTCACAAGGATGCCTATGAATTAGTCAAAGCTTGTGATCGGTGCCAAAGACAAGGAGCTATATCTCAGAGGCAAGAGTTGCCGATGTCCACGATCCTAGAGGTTGAATTATTCTATGTTTGGGGTATCAATTTCATGGGCCCATTTGTGAGCTCTTATGGTAACCGTTACCTCTTGTTAGCGGTTGATTATGTGCCAAAGTGGGTTAAGGCTGTAGCATTGGCTGACAATAAAGGGAAAAGTGTGGCTGCATTCTTGAAGAGAAACATCCTCTTGGTTTGGCACTTCTCGCACAATTATAAGTGATGGAGGGTCACACTTTTGCAACAAGGTGTTCCGTGCTACTTTGGATAAGTATGGTGTAAAGCAACACAAAGTGGACACTCCATATCACCCGCAAACCAGTGGAAAAGTAGAAGTGTCCAACCATGAGATCAAAGCAATATTAGCAAAGTCGGTGAATGCTAATCAGAAAGATTGGGCACGGAAACTTGTTGATGCACTTTGGGCATACCGAACAACATTCAAAACACTGATAGGTATGTCTCCTTATCAACTGGTATTTGGAAAAGTTTGTCACCTGCCTGTCGAACTTGAGCACAAGGCCCTTTGGGCGCTCAAGAAGTTGAATCTTAGCTGGAAAGATGCTTTGGAGTTGAGGTTGGAACAACTGAATGAGATGGATGAATTCTGGCTGCGAGCTTATGAAAGAGCAGCTCTCTACAAGGAGAAAATGAAGCTGTATAATGACTGGAGGATTGAGAAGAGGTAATTTAAAGTCGGGGACTTAGTGTTATTTTTTAACTCAAGGTTCAAACTGTTTCCGGGAAAGCTCAAGTCCAAATGGTTCGGGACTTTCAAAGTTAACCAGGTGTTCCCATCTGGTGTTGTTGAACTAGAGAAAAAGGATGGGGAATGGTTCAAAGTAGATAGACATCAAGTCAAGAAGTATATTGTCTTCCCAAAGAGGTAAACATCTTGTATGTGGTGTATCTTGATGAAGTCTGAGTAATCAAGATACCGGAATCATGTCGCGATATTAAATCAGGCGTTGAATGGAAGGCAACCTATATTTTGTTGTTGTATAATCACTTTAGAGTAGATAGTATTTTGTAGAATTGGTTAATGTGTTTGTTGAGTGTGCAAGGACAAAAAGTACAGGGAAGGCACTGTTCTGCTTAAGCTTGATGAGTCCCGTAGTGGGTCATCACAGTAGTGACGAATCGTCACCTCAAGACATCACCAAGTGGAAAATGCAGATGGATTCTGTTTAGTGGTGTTGGCTTGTTGTGACGAACCACCATAAGTGTGAAGACCCGTCACACTAGCCACTATGTTGGTTCCTAATATATTGCTTCACTGTTTAGTGGTGACGGCTCAGGTGACTAACCATCACAGGTGTGATGAGTCATCACCCAAAGCACCGCAATGTTGCTCCTATTATGCTTAACTATTTAGGCTGGCGACTCAGGTGATGAGTCGTTAGCCTCGTGACTAATCGTCACCCGACCCACCAACCAGGTAAGTTCTCTTTTATTTTATTTTAACCCGATCTGACCTAAACCCTTAACCCTATCCAACCCTTGTAGTGTCTAATTCCCAATTAACACACAAACTAATTGAATGGTTTCTCCTATTTTCCTCTTCCTACTCAAATTCCTAAACCCTCTCAAGCACAAACACCCAAGTTCCTCCACCTTCACATAAATCCGCTAAATCCCAAACACCCATTCCTCAAATTCCCATAATCCCATTCATCCATCAAAATCCTCACTCACTCTCCCCCTCACGATTGATAAATAGTTTGGTAGAAATTTGGGTTGAGTTTTGTTATTTCTTGTACCGCAAAGTGCTAGGAACAAGGTCTCCTTAGTCAATCATCAAACCCAAGGTATGATCCTAGTTCTCTTCTTGAATCTTGTTTTTAAATTTTTAAATCAAAAAGAAGAGAAAGAAGTTGTGATTTTAAGTTGTGGATGTTAGTTGTTATATGTTATGCTTATGAAAATTGGCATTAAAAGACCTGGGTGAAGTCTGAGTAGACAAAGGGGTAGAAGAATCATTTATAATGGTGTGAAATTGTAATCAAATCCCAAAAGGGATTGGCAAAGTGCTAATGAACACAAAGTGTTTGAAAAATTATCTCAAAAAGGAATGTCTTGGCTGTTTAGAGGAGCTCCTGCTACTGTTTTTTGGTGACGATTGGTGTGATGAGTCATCACATGTTTGGTGATTTGTCAACCAAGCCGTCACCCAGCCCAACAAATTCAAATGTGTCTGCTTAAGCTTGACGGTTGGTGTGACAAGTCATCACACCTGTGGTGACTCGTCAGCCAATCTGTCAGGCCAAATCAATGAGCACTTTGGTTTTGTTTTCTTTTTCCAATGTGTTCTAACTCTTTTCCCTTGCAGGTATAATGGCTCCAAAGTTAAAACCAAGCAGTGGTGGGGCACGGAAATGAAAAGAAAGGATATCCCCTACACGGGGATTGCTAGATGAACCAGACAGCGACGTAGAAGCAATTGAGGCACCTGCCTATCAGACTAGGCTGTCCAAAAAGAAAAAAATCCAAGTCTCCCAGTATGAAGAGGAGAGTGGGTCATCTGGCAAGGGAAGTGATAGTGCTAGTGATGAGGATGACAGCCCAAGCTCCAGCACGAACGATGAAAGTGGTACTGATGCCACTAGGAATCCTGAAAAGTCACCAATAGTCTTTAGTTCATTCAGGTGCAAGACACCGAATTTTAGGGATTCCATCTGGTGGAAAGTTGAGGATGCCCAGAAGCATTACTTAGATGGTGTTCTCCCAACCAAGACAAGGAGCCACATAAGGCCTATTGCTGAGGAAGTACAAATTATGTCTGACCACTGATCTACCTGAGTACCCAGTTATTCAAACCTAATTTCAGAGGTATGAGTTAGAGTAGATGAGTAAGCCACCGGGGATCTACTACCCAGCTTTAGTGCGTGAGTTCAATGCTAACTATTTGGCAGTGCTAGAAATCAAAGTTGAGAAGGGAAAGAAGCTTAGGACCTCACCAAGACAAGACATGGTCCAGTTCATGGAAAACAAGTAGACATCTCCCGAGGGACGATCTACAGAGTCCTCTTTGGTACAGAATACACCCCTTCAACCGACATTCCTGAGTTTCATGATAGAATTGGCACAACACTCCAGTAAAGACTGTGGCTAGATTGAATGCTGATCAAAGGCACACTTTCATGGCTGAATCCGAAAGAATGAATATCAAAGCAATCTCTGAACTTTACAACAAAGTTTTGGTGGGCTATTGTGAGACTCTGACTTTCCTTATAGGCAGGGATGCTAATTTGGATAAGGGAAGAGCTATTCTGGTAGCAAGTTTAATAGCGGGGTACATCATAAACTTTGGGATGATAATTGTAGATGATATGCGTACCAGAGCCATTAAAGTCACATCTTCATTGTTGTTCCCTTGTCTTATTACTAAGTTGTACAAGCTTGCAGAGGTGCCGATACTGAGTGGCATCGACAATGAAGTGATAACATCATCTGCGCAAAACATCAACAAGACAAGGAATGATACAAAATTTGAGTTGAGGGTCCATAAGCCACAAGCTTTTGAGGCACCAACTCCTAGCACTTCTGAGGCAGCTGATACTCCATAAGGTACGGAGTTACCTCTTGCCATATTTGACCCACAGACTGCACAAAACACTTTTGGTACTGCTTGTACTGCCATTACTAAAAGTTCTAACACTGCCTCGAGGCCTCCTCTACCACCAGAGTACCACTTGAATCCACGTAACTTTGTTAAAATGGTACAAAAATAGAAGCATTTTGAGAAGCAAATTTCAGCCTGGTCTGACCTGTTCAAGCCAATGATAGAGGAGGCTATTCAGAATGCACTGAGACCATATGAAAGGTTGCATGCTAGAATTAATGCTATGGAGACTCAAGTGGACGCTATACTAAATAAAATGAGTATCCTGGACCTAGCTAAGTTTGATGCTGATCTCAAGAAGATAAAGGCTAATGTCACCGCTCTCCAACAAGGGCAAGCTCCTTATTTCCATACTCCAGACTTTATGGAATTGGAGGAGGATAACATGATAGTGGATTTGGGGGGTACACCTTTTGAGAATTGATGAGCCACAGTCAGGTGATGGTGGTGTGAAAAGGTCAAAGAAGAGGAAGCATAAGAAGAGAACGCCAGAGGAAATAGACTTGGAAAATGCATGAAAGCCGTCTATAATCGATGAGCAGTTGCGCCAAGAGAGAGTGAGCACCTAATTGGCTGGGGATTCCTCTGGTACAGTACCTGAGATCGGAGAGACTGCGACTATTGATGAGTTAAGCACACCAACCGACACCGGCATCACTGTTCCTACTTCGGAGACCCCTGTTGTTTCTATCATTGCTCCAGCCTCCGAAGCCTAGGCTTCACAGGTATCTCTATGCCTTCTATTGCATATTTGTTTCATTAGCATTGAGGAAAATGCTTGATTCTTTTGATTGGGGTAGGGGTATCTATGAGTCACCACCAAGGGTTTTTATTGCTGTGTTTCTTTTTCCTCTGGTGTGCTATCTAGTAGAACCGACATGTTTAGGTTGTTATTTAAATTTTGTTTGTGTTGTGTTGTCAAGTTGTGTTGTATTGTGTTGTCTGTAGCAAGCATGGCTTTTTGCAAGTTGAAATAAAAAGGAGCGCCCTCTAAAAAAGTTGATTTTGTACTTATGTTTGAAATGGTTAACTGTTCTGGATCCCTAAATGTCATTGAGTGTATGTGATTGTAGTAATTTTGCTTAAGCCAAATTGTTGTTTTGATAGTTGGTAGTGGTATGGTTTCTTGGTTCCAAGTATGTGTGAGCTTATTGTTATAAGTTCTTACTCTGTTCTTGCATTTAGAATTTGCCCGTCCTATTCTGTGAAGTTCAAAGTTAGTTGCTTAGGAAAGGATCACAGACCCTTTTTGTGTGCAGTCTACTTAGCCTAAAAAGTCATCCAAATGTAAATAATTTCTTTACTACCTGTTTGAGCCAAAGTTGACCTTGTTCTTTCGATAACCTTATACCTTTCCCATTTAACTTTGGATCTCTATTTTGGCCCTGGTCCCTCCTTGAACATCGTGCACCTCAACTCAGGCAATGAGCCTAAGTTGAGAGTGGCTACTATAGAGGTATGTGATAAGAAAAATGGGGTTGTTTTAAAGATTGGTTGTTGATGGGATAAAAAGTACAGGTGTGTGCCAAAGAAAAAAAGTGAAAGAAAGAAAAAGAAATGAAAAAGAAGTGAAAAAAAAGAGTAATCAAGTTAAGAAGGCCACACCTGTAGGTAGAAATAATAGAATCAAAGGTGAATAAAAGTGGATGGAATAAGTCTAAGTGGAAATAATAGGTTGATAATTCCAAGGAGGGTTTAGTCACTATTCCTCGTATCCTACTTGCACCCGAGGCCTAATTACAAGCCGAAACAAGTCATGTAGTGATCCTGAGCGACATTCTGAAAAATTGAAGTAGAATAGCAAGGGCAAACCTATGGTATCGCGTGTGCATTATTTGAAATCGTTTGTGAGTGTGAGCGATATTACTTAGTCCCAAATATTGTGTGGAGGACTTCTTTATGGTGAGGGCATCGGGATTCCTGTATCATCTACTGACTGTTGGGATACACTACTAAAAACAGCTCAATAAGAGACGGATAGAAAAGCGACGGACAACGTCGCTCCCAAAAAGCGACGGAAAATGCGACTCTTTCTGTCGCTTTCCTAATTTTTTTAATTTATAATTATTTTTGCACAAAAGCGACAAATATTGTCTCTTTATCCATCACTTTTTCATGGATTTTTATGCCAAAATTATTTAGAAATAATTAATATTTACTTTTTAATAAAAGCGACAGACTGCATCACAAATATTAAAAAAATTAAAAAATAATTTCAAAATAATGACTCTGTTCGTCGCTTTCTTTAAATTTTAATTTATATTAAAAAAATAGAAAAGCGACGGACAACGTCGTTTTTGTCCGTCGCTTTTCGGTTAATACGTGGTCAACTCATTTAAAAAAAAATGAACAGAAGCAACGCTGTCCGTCGCATTTTTATTTATACAGAAACCCCATCGGGTCTCTTTCCCTTACTTTCTCTCTTTCTCTTTTCTCTCCTCCTCTCCTCCTCTCCTCTCCTCTGCCGCTGCTCCGTCGTTGCCTCCACCTCCGCCCTCCAACCTCCTCCGATTTTAGGTTAGTTTTTTTGTTTATTTAAAGTTTAGGGTTCAATTTGGGTATTTTTGATTTGAAAAATTAATTGTGAATTCTAGACCAGGGTATGTTATTGTTGTTGAATTCTAGACTAGGGTGTATATGTTGTTGTTGTTGTTGAATTCTAGACTAGAATTTTGAGAAATTGATAGTGAAAATTGATATGTGAAAAGATTGATAGTGAAAAATTCCTTTTTTAGATTATATTCTTAATTTATGAACTTTAATTAGTTTAGGCTTGCTATTAGTTTGTGAACCTTAGTTTAGGCTTGCTATTAGTTTGTGAACCTTAGTTTAGGCTTGCTATTAGTTTGTGAACCTTAGTTTAGGTAAATGCTTGCTATTAGCTTGTGAACCTTAGTTTATGTTAGTCTTGTGAACCTTAGTTTAGGTTCTTTTTTGAACTTGAATTATATAGGTTCTTGAATTAGCTAGGTACTTGAATTTGGAATTAGGTTCTTGAATTGAGTTATTAACTTGCATTTGAGAACTTTGAATTTGAAATAGGTTCTTGAATTAGTTTTGAATTTTGTTTTGGAATCTTGAATTAGTTTTCAACTTTAACTTCTTGAATTAGGTTCTTGAATCTTAATATTTTTAAGTTAAGCTTTTTTAAGTTAAGTTTGTTAGTTTAAATTGTTAGTTTTGGGTTAAGAAGTTTTCAACTTTAGGTTCTTTTTTGAACTTGAATTTGGAATTAGGCTCTTGAATTAGATTATTAACTTGAATTTGAGAACTTTGAATTTGAAATAGGTATTCTTGAATAAGTTTTGGATTTTGTTTTAGAATCTTGAATTAGTTTTCAACTTTAACCTTTTGAATTAGGTTCTTGAATCTTAGTTTTTTTAAATTAAGCTTTTTTAGGTTAAGTTTTTAGTTTAAATTGTTAGTTTTGGGTTAAGAAGTTTTCAACTTTAGGTTCTTTTTTGAACTTGAATTTAGAATTAGGTTTTTGAATTAGATTATTAACTGGAATTTGGGAACTTTAAATTTGAAATAGGTATTCTTGAATTAGTTTTGGACTTTGTTTTAGAATCTTGAATTAGTTTTCAACTTTCTTGAATCCTAGTTTTTTTAAGTTAAGTTTGTTAGTTTAAATTGTTAGTTTTGGGTTAAGAAGTTTTCAACTTTAGGTTCTTTTTTGAACTTGAATTAGCTAGGTACTTGAATTTGGAATTAGGTTCTTGAATTAGATTATTAACTTGAATTTGGGAACTTTGAATTTGAAAGAAGTATTCTTGAATTAGTTTTGGATTTTGTTTTAGAATCTTGAATTGGTTTTCAACTTTAACTTCTTGAATTAAGTTCTTGAATCTTAGTTTTTTTAAGTTAAGCTTTTTAAAGTTAAGTTTGTTAGTTTAAATTGTTAGTTTAGGGTTAAGAAGTTTTCAACTTTAGGTTCTTTTTTGAACTTGAATTAGCTAGGTACTTGAATTTGGAATTAGGTTCTTGAATTAGATTATTAACTTGAATTTGGGAACTTTGAATTTGAAAGAAGTATTCTTGAATTAGTTTTGGATTTTGTTTTAGAATCTTGAATTAGTTTACAACTTTAACTTCTTGAATTAAGTTCTTGAATCTTAGTTTTTTTAAGTTAAGCTTTTTAAAGTTAAGTTTGTTAGTTTAAATTGTTAATTTTGGGTTAAGAAGTTTTCAACTTTAGGTTCTTTTTTGAACTTGAATTAGCTAGGTACTTGAATTTGGAATTAGGTTCTTGAATTAGATTATTAACTTGAATTTGGGAACTTTGAATTTGAAATAGGTTCTTTAATTAGTTTTGGATTTTGTTTTAGAATCTTGAATTAGTTTTCAACTTTAACTTCTTGAATTAGTTTCTTGAATCTTAGTTTTTTTGAGTTAAACTTTTTTAAGTTAAGTTTGTTAGTTTTGGGTTAAGAAGTTTTCAACTTTAAGTTCTTTTTTGAACTTGAATTAGCTAGGTACTTGAATTTGGAATTAGGTTCTTGAATTAGATTATTAACTTGAATTTGAAATAGGTTCTTGAATCTTAGTTTTTTAAAGTTAAGTTTGTTGGCTTAAATTGTTAGTTTACAGATGTCATCAAGTGATGGTGATCGAGGTCATCCTAGTAAGAAAACTAGCAAGTATAGTAAGTCTAGGAAGAACTCTAGTATGCCTATAGAGCATGATGATATTTCAGGCCGTCTTTTATTGTAACGACCTGTTCCGTCGTTACTGAAAATATCTGTGATCAAGGAAGGTGCCTCTCATTTGTAATAAGAGTTAGGATTAATTCTTTAGTATGAGAGTATATTTGGTATGTACTAAGGTCATACAATACTCCTAGCACAAAGTTAAGTTGAAAGCTTCCTTACCGATTTAGTTTCGAGCTAAGTTCAAACTAGGGTCAACTTCAAACGTATATTACTCCTAGAATATAAGAATTTAGGGATCCCAATACCCACTAAATTAAAGATCTTTGAGTCTTCTTTCCAACGCCACCGACCATTTGTCAATCCGCTTCTCGAGTAAAAAGTTATGACTGTTTTACTGAAGTCTGTTCGTGCTGAAAAATTGAGTCCGCTGTAGCGGGATTTAGGTTGCTATAGCGGTACCGCCGTAGCGGTTGGCAGTCCGCTATAATGGAATGACGGAACCAGAAAGCCCAAAAATGAGTTTTATAATCCCATTCTCCCTTCTTAAGTCAAAAACAGATGAGGGTTTCTCCAAAAACCTTCCTAGGCTGCTCCAAATCTTAGGAGCCATGGGTAGGAAGGATTCCGGCTTAAAGAACGTGAAACCATGGATTTCGGGCCTGTCATCCATCAAGGAATGCCTTCACAGAGCTAGAAATTGCATCATGAAGCTGCTTAGCGTCCCGGTAGGCTAGGTTTTCTTTATTGAGTAGATTGACCTGCTTCTATTTCGTACTTGTTGTATAGATTGAAAGGGAGAATCCATGCCTAGGCCTTCGGGAATGGAGTCTGGAGGAGAATAGTATGGTTGAATTGGTTAAACTAGAGATAGTTGATTTGTATAATGTGTTGTAATAATCCGAGTTGTTATTCTTAAATAGGTGGGGTATGAAAATACAATTCAGGGACTGTAATGTCGAGAAGGTTCGGGGAATCGAAAGGGTTTGGTAATTGAATGACTGTGAAAGGAATGAAAGTTCTGGGAAATAAATTAGTATAAAAAGTAGAATATCACAAATGGCGGTATTACCAAGGTTAGGGGAGGTTTCTTCATGTTGTATTTTGGTCTTAGAAGGAGGGCAAAGAATAGGTGTATCTACTAGTGTGTGTTAAGGGGTGAGTCGGGGTTTGTCTTCGGATGAGATTTCAAGGTTAAGATTATGTACCTGGAATGGGGGTAGGTGATGGTTATTAATTGCCTGTATGCATTGTATGTTTGTGTAATTTTGTCTAAGTATTTGTATGGTTTGTATTACTTAGGGAATGTTATAGAAATGTCCAAAAGTCCTGTTTTCAGTCTTGTAAAATAAACTGTTATTGCTTGTTGGTTTACAAGTGTATTTTATTCATTGTGTGTGACTGATTGGAATTCTATGTGACATTAGGTTGGCTCGAGTACCACGCCTAGTACAGATTACTTATTAGTTGGCTCGGGTACCATGCCTGGTACAGGTTACTAATTGGTTGGCTCGGGTACCACACCTAGTACAGGTTACTTATTGGTTGACTCGGGTACCACACCTGGTATAAGTTAATTATTGGTTGGCTCGGGTACCACGCCTAGTACAGGTTACTTATTTTTTAGCTCGGGTACCACGCCTGATATAGGTTACTATTTAGTTGGCTCGGTTACCACGCTTGGTACGTGATTATTTATTATTTTGGTTGTATTTCTTTCGATGGTTCCATGAGTGGACCGGGTTGTGTTTATGATTTGTGATATTGCATATAGTCCTTGAGAGGCTGGGTTATTCAATTAAATGTGAGGGATGGTCTTGGGGTAGATCGGGCATCCCATGTAAACACTTAGGTATTGGTCTAGGGATCTTTGATTGGTCCGGATAATAAAAAAGGGTAAATGTCATGTTTATTATTATTGTTGAATGATTGTTAAACCTGTCTCCTGTGGTTGATAAGTCAAAAGGTAGACTGAGAGTCTGGAATTATACTACTGGCTGTTATTATATGTTGTACTGCTTTACTCAATGCTGGTGTACTATTTGTTCTTTACATATTGGGTTTCTGAGAGGGCGGAGATTTATTATTATTTGGTGCATAGTTGGTCCTTGAAGGGTTGGGTTAGTGTGCTTAAGTGACAAGGTGGTTCTTCTGTGAACCGGGGTCGCATGTTATTGGCGTAGATAATGTCCTAGGGATCCTTATTTGGTTCGGGTTATGTAAAAAGGATATATGTTGTTTTCACTAAGAATTGTCAAGGTCGGTTAAACTTGTTACGTGCAGTTGATAAGCTAAGGAGGAGACTTATCATCTGGTTATGATGTTGGTTGTTGTTACTTGTTGAGTATGGCCCTAAGGGTCATTGGGAGACATTTTGTACCGGTAGGTAGCGGTATAACGGGTGTGGTCTACGTCACCAAGTTGTGGGGTTTACTCTGGGTTGTTGAGTCATAACAGTTGACTTGGGTAAGGAAATGGTAGTCCGGGTAGGGGCATCGATGGTTGCAATGGTAAGTGTGACTTGGGAAGTCTAGGTGATAAATGTGACTTGGGAAGTCTAATGGTAAGTGTGACTTGGGAAGTCTAGGTGACAAGGTGACTTGGGAAGTTAAAGGGATAGGAAGGTTGGTTCCGAAGTGGGTTTTGATAATGGTGGATGTTGACGGGTGGAAGTACTTGACTTATGTATTTACCTTGATTTCTTATATGATGGTAGGAGTGGATTCGGGTCGACCGATGATGCCTACTAGTACGTGTGTTTGTACTGATTCTACTCTTGCTATACCTTTTTGGGTATAGTCTGGTTGCAGGATTAGTGATGTCTCACAAGTTCAGGATGACGGTGATTCTCCAGCAGCTCCTACTTCTTGCTTCTATGGTGGGAGTTGTGTCTTCTTCATTTTTGTATCATCTTGTAGTATCTCTTATACCGGCTTAGACTAGATTCTAGGGAGGGCTGTCTTATGTTGTAAATGTTTTTCTGCAAGTTCTTTAAGTCATTTATTTTTCTTAATTTTTTTAAAGGGAGTTCCATGTATTAAAAAGAGTTTTATTTCATGATTTATGTTCTTTTCCGCTTTTCCTATTGGTTCGAGTGGTAAGGGTTCTCCTATCTAGGTGGATTAGAGTAGGTGCCCGTACGGCCCGATAGTTGGGTCGTGACAAATGGTATCAGAGCCCGGGTTACCGGTCTCCCAGTACAAGAGCAAAATTTCGAATAGAGTCCTATGGATTGGTGTGTTGATGTCCACATCTAATCTTTGGGAAGCTATGAAATATTCTAGCAAACATCTCTCTTCTTTTCATTCCTTTCGTGGGGTTTGTCACTTGCTTGTATGGGTTGAGTCCAATTGGTATCTCTTGATTCCAATTGGTATCTCGACAAGGAAAAAGAATGTTGTTTGACTCCGATTGAAATGACACAAGCATGGAAAATTGGAATCGGGAAGGTTCTAATTGGTATCTGGACGGGGAGGCTATGTAAAGGTATGGATGGATCGGCTAACGGTCATCCATGAGGCGAATGAAAGGTAATGAAACTGATTTGATAGAGTGTTTAAGCTTGAGACTTGAGATTGTGCTTATGTGTATCGATGTTGTTTGAATAACTGCAAATGTGTGGTGTGCAATTGTTTGATTTGCTGTGAATATTTTGGTCCGGGAGGAGTCATAACTTGATTTTGTGTGCTTTGGTTGGTAATAACTTTCTATGTGTACTTGAAGTGATCAGTAAAGTGGTATTACAATTCAGAAATGGACTTGCCATTGGTAAAAAATGGTAAGGGAACAAGGTTTATGACTGTAGGGAAACTCCGGTTTCAGGATAGTCGGGGTTGGTTGGGAACCATAAGGAAAAAGGGCTATTATTTTCTTGATAGCGGGAATTGCGGTAAGAAAATTTTTGTGGTAACTCATGATTGTGACTTAAGAAAATTTATTCTGGCTTTAAAGTTTGTGATTTGCTTTAGGGATAAATTATGGTATGCTTTAATTGGAATAGTTTGTATTACATTCGGGTATAAACTTACCGTTGGTATAGATGGTAAGGGGACAAAAGGAATTGATGACTGTAGGGAAGCTTTGGTTTCAGGACAGTCAGGATCGATTGAGAATCATAGGAAGGAAAAATGGGGACTAGTAGTGCACAATAGCGGGAATGTGATATTGTGTGCAACTCTGGGGTGTTTCATAATTGATTTTATGATAATGTGGTGCTAAATTCTCAACTAGGCATAGTTGAGGTTGGTCTTGAGGTTATGTTTAAAGACCGTAACGTGATTTCATGCATTAATATGAAAACAAGGAAGGGGAATGAGGGAATTTTGCAGAGAATGGTAAATTTTCTGAACTGCTATTGTTGGGGGTCGCCATAGCGGTGTGCAAGCCGCTATAGCGGGATGGGCAGGGCATAGTCCTTGTCCTGTTTCCCCTATTTTATTTTTCATTCCCAGATTATTTTAAATCGCTAGTTGAGCTAGTGCATGAATTATAAGGATTAATATCCATATGCGATTAAAGGAAATGGGTAGATATGGTATTACTTAGTTGTTATTTTCTTTGAGTGATTGAGATATGTTAAGTCGGTAATTTGACTAGTTATAATCTAGTTCCGAGGCTAAATAAGCATAGCTTGACCTCGGGTGATAACTAAAAAGTTGGTTAGTTATAAATGATGGATTGATGACGGTTAAATAGACTAATGTAAGAGATGGTGGAAAATCTATGCGTTAATGAAACCCATAGTGGTGTATTAGTTATTAGTTATACTCTAGATCTATCCTTATGTGTTGATCATGGAAGGGTGAAAAGGGTCATAAGGTAGGAGTCCCAAAGGGAAAACACGGTGTAGTGTTTGGTATATCATTATTTAGGGTGTAATTACCTAGGTTAAGATTTTTCTCGGGTTAGGAGTTAAAATTTTAATGCTAGGCTAGTCTCGGATGACTTCTGAGCAAGGTATGGTCTAGGGAAATCTGAGTGAGGATTGGGTAACGTGTCTTGTATTAAGCTAGTTTTCCTTTTAGCTAAGACATAAAGGAGTTTGAGGAACTTTTTGGAATTGAATTCGGGTAAGTAAAACTCTCGGTATGAAGGTTGACGTGAAGGGGTTATTCTGGAACGTCAGGAATTTAAGTGTGTTGTAAAATGGGCACTTTTGGGGAGCTTTATGACTTTCTATCCCGTGTTAACCACCATAGCGGTTAACACATCGCTATTGCAACCTCCACTATAGTGGAGAAATTACCGCTATAGCGGAGTGCTGACAGCTATAGCGGACTGGGTCGCCACAAAGAGTTTTGGTTCCTCGTAGCGTGGAAATTAAGTTTTGGTCCATTATGTTTGAAATTCGTTCGCTCCGATATTTCATGAAGGCCCTAAATTTCTCGGGCACTCGAGGAGGAGTAATCTAACCAGTCTCGTATAGCTCAAAGGAAGAAATTCCTTGACAGAGCAGAATCGAATTAAATTTCGGTTGAATTAGGGTACACCCGGGGGATTTGTGAGTTCGGTGGTTCGCGTAAAGTTGTTTCTACACTGTCATAGTAGAGCGTTAAGGTTCTAGGGGCTGGTTTATTCTTTTCCTACTGCCTTAGAGATCGTTTGGGGATGAACAATGGGTAAATTAGTATCTGTTGTAATGACCTATTCTGTCGTTACTAAGAATATCTGCGATCAAGGCAGGTGTCTCTCATTCGTAATAAGAGTTAGGATTAATTCTTTAGTATGAGAGTACATTTGGTATGTACTAAGGTCATACAATACTCCTAGCACAAAGTTAAGTTGAAAGCTTCCTTACCGATTTAGTTTCGGGCTAAGTTCAAACTAGGGTCAACTTCAAACATGTATTCCTCCTAGAATATAAGAAGTTAGGGGTCCCAATACCCACCAAATTAAAGATTTCTGAGTCTTCTTTCCAATTCCATCGACCGTTCGTCAATCCGCTTCCTGAGTAAAAAGTTATGACTATTTTACTGAAGACTATTCGTGCTGAAAAATTGAGTCCGCTGTAGCGGGATTTAGGTTGCTATAGCGGTACCGCCGTAGCGGTTGGCAGTCCGCTATAATGGAATGACGGAACCAGAAAGCCCAAAAATGAGTTTTATAATCCCATTCTCCCTTCTTAAGTCAAAAACAGATGAGGGTTTCTCCAAAAACCTTCCTAGGCTGCTCCAAATCTTAGGAGCCATGGGTAGGAAGGATTCCGGCTTAAAGAACGTGAAACCATGGATTTTGGGCCTGTCATCCATCAAGGAACGCCTTCATGGAGCCAGAAATTGTATTGTGCAGCTGCTTGGCATCCAGGTAGGCTAGGTTTTCTTGATTGAGTAGATTGACCTGCTTCCATTTTGTACTTGTTGTATAGATTGAAAGGGAGAATCCATGCCTAGGCCTTCAGGCACGGAGTCTGGAGGAGAATTGTATGGTTGAATTGGTTAAACTAGAGATGGTTGATTTATATAATATGTTGTAATAATCCGGGCTGTTATGCTTAATTAGGTGGGGTATGAAAATACAATCCTGGGACTATAATGTTGGGAAGGTTCGGGGAACCGAAAAGGTTTGGTAATTGAATGACTGTGAAAGGAATAAAAGTTCCAGAAAATAAATTGGTATAAAAAGTAGAATATCACAAATGGCGGTATTACCAAGGTTAGGGGAGGTTTCTCCATGTTGTATTTTGGTCCTAGGAGGATGGTAAGGAATAGGTGTATCTACTAGTGTGTGTTAAGGGGTGAACCGGGGTTAGTCTTCAGACATAATTTCAAGGTTAAGATTATGTACCTGGAATGGGGGTAGGTGATGGTTATTGATTTCCTGTATGCATTGTATGTTTGTGTACTTTTGTCTAAGTATTTGTATGGTTTGCATTGCTTAGGGAATGTTTTAGGAATGTCCAAAAGTCCTATTTTCAGTCTTGTAAAATGAACTGTTATTGCTTGTTGGTTTACAAGTGTATTTTATTCATTGTGTGTGACTGATTGCATTTCTATGTGAAATTTGGTTGGCTCGGGTACCATGCCTGGTACAAATTACTTGTTAGTTGGCTCGGGTACCATGCCTGGTACAGGTTACTTATTGGCTGGCTCGGGTACCACGCCTGGTACAGGTTACTTATTGGTTGACTCGGGTACCATGCCTGGTACAGGTTACTTATTGGTTGACTCGGGTACCACGCCTGGTACAGGTTACTTATTTGTTGGCTCGGGTACCACGCCTAGTACAGGTTATTTATTGGTTGGCTCGGGTACCACGCCTGGTATAGGTTACTATTTGGTTGGCTCGGGTACCACGCCTTGTACGAGATTATTTATTATTTTGGTTGTATTTCTTTTGAAGATTCCATGAGTGGACCAGGTTGTGTTTATGATTTGTGACATTGCATATGGTCCTTGAGAGGCCGAGTTATTCAATTAAATATGGGGGATAGTCTTGGAGTAGACCGAGCATCTCATGTAAATACTTAGGTGTT
Source organism: Jaltomata sinuosa (assembly GCA_003996215.1). NCBI lineage: Eukaryota > Viridiplantae > Streptophyta > Magnoliopsida > Solanales > Solanaceae > Jaltomata > Jaltomata sinuosa. The sequence continues at coordinate 1,624,515 of QJPP01000072.1, forward strand.
GGTCTAGTGATCTTTGATTGGGCCGGATCATGAAAAAGGGTAAATGTCATGTTTATTATTATTGTTGAATGATTGTTGAACTTGTCCCCTGTGGTTGATAATTCAAAAGGTAGATTGAGAGTCTGGAACTATACTATTGGCTGTTATTATATGTTGTACTTCTTTACTCAATGCAGGTGTACTATTTGTTATTTACATGTCGATTTCCTGAGAGGGTCGGGATTTATTATTATTTGGTGCATAGTTGGTCCTTGAAGGGTCGGGTTAGTGTGCTTAAGTGACAAAGTGGTTCTTCTGTGAACCGGGGTCGCATGTTATTGGCGTAGATGATGTCCTAGGGATCCTTATTTGGTCCGGGTTATGTAAAAATGATATATGTTGTTGTCACTAAGAATTGTCAAGGTCGATTAGACTTGTTATGTGCGGTTGATAAGCTAAGGAGGAGACTTGTCGTCTGGTTATGATGTTTGTTATTGTTACTTGTTGAGTATGGCCCTGGGGGTCGTTGGGGAACATTTTGTACCGATAGGTAGCGGTGTGACGGGTGTGGTCTACGTCACCAAGTAGTGGGGTTTACTCCGGGTTGTTGAGTCATAGTGGTTGACTTGGGTAAGGAAATGATAGTCCGGGTAGGGGCATCGATGTTGGCAATGGTAAGTGTGACTTGGGAAGTCTAGGTGATAAATGTGACTTGGGAAGTCTAATGGTAAGTGTGACTTGGGAAGTCTAGGTGACAAAGTGACTTGGCAAGTCTAAGGGATAGGAAGGTTGATTTCGAAGTGGGTTTTGATAATGATGGATGTTGACGGGTGGAAGTACTTGACTTATGTATTTACCTTGATTTCTTATATAATGGCAGGAGTGGATTCGGTTCGACCGATGATGCCTACCAGTATGTGTGTTTGTACTGATTCTACTCTTGCTATACCTTTTTGGGTATAGTCTGGTTGCAGGGTTGCTGATGTCTCACAGGTTCAGGATGACGGTAATTCTCCAGCAGCTCCTACTTCTTGCATCTATGGTGAGAGTTGTGTCTTCTTCATTTTTGTATCATCTTGTAGTAGCTCTTGTACCAGCTTAGACTAGGTTCTAGGGAGGGCTGTCTCATATTGTAAATATTTTTCCGCAAGTTCTTTAAGTAGTTTATTTTTCTGAAAATTCTGTAAAGGGAGTTCCATATATTAAAAAGGGTTTTATTTCATAATTTATGTTCTTTTACGCTTTGCCTATTGGTTCGAGTGGTAAGGGTTATCCTATCTAGGTGGATTAGAGTAGGTGCCCGTACGACCCGGTAGTTGGGTCGTGACATCCATCTTCACCACATATTTGCTCTTTTCCACTAGTGTATATCCCCTATGGCACTGGAAATCCCGCAGATTATCATGGTCTTAGATGACCTATCACTTTTTATCACACTTTTATGCCTACACCCACTATGCCGCCGCTACATGGCAGTGGGACTATCAGATTATCATCTGGTATGCCATTCCCACATGATTCTTCTTCCCTCCACATATCAGGCTTGCGACTTGATATCATACCAGCTCTGAGTCTGACACACAAACTTCTACGCCCCCATTGACTCAGCGTTATATACTTCCGCCATTACCTGCATCATCACTTTTTGAGGAGGAAGAGAAGGTGAATCTGAGACCCAGTGAGAAGGACGCCATTGATAGAGTCATGATTCAGCCTGATGGATCATCATAAGTTTTTTTTCTAATTAATTGATAAGTTTATTTTTTCATCTTAATTAATTATTTATCATTTGATGACATGTTTATTATGTTTTTTACAGGTGGTATCCCATGAAAGAGCCCCGGCGTGCTCTAAAAGAGGCAGTTAGGAGACTTTTTACAGAACCTTGGCACTCCTGGATAGACATTCCAAAAGCGATCCAACTGGCCATGTTTGATGAGTTTAAGGTATATATATATTAACTTTTCATAATATACATATATATATATATATACACATATATATATATATATATATCATATAACACTAGTCATTTCTCTCTTTCATATAATGTGTACTTGGAAGCGAAAGCGAAAGTACAATAAGATCATATCCACTACTTTCAATAGGAAGACCAGTGCCAGGCTAAGCCAATGGCTTCAAAAAATTTGGGATAGTAAAAAGTGGAGATCTTAAATTCTACCTCATCTTCATGAGTAGCTTAAAGAATATTAGAATTCAGGGGTGCAAAGAGTGTAGCGAAAGTTGGAAGAGAAATGGTACGTAATAATATTATTCTTTTAACTTATATGTTTATATAAACTTGATTAAATAATATTAATTACTTGATTATGTTAAATTTTATTTTGTTTGAAGAAGAAGGAATTGGGGAGCCCTCCGACTTAGGCTGAGCTCTTTCGGAAAGGCCACACAAAAGAGAAAAAAAAGAGTCAGATCCGGATGTATGGATTGAGCAGAGCGCTCAAGACGCCTATGTAAGTTTTAAAGTTTAGATATAATAATTAAAGTACTAACATACATATATATATTTATATATCTCTATTTATTATGTATATATTATAATTTTTATTTTTTATATGCAGGATGAGTTTGGACGTATTTTGTCTGAGTACAGCCAGACTCAGCAAGGTCTAGGCTTGCCGACCGAGCCTACAAAGGATAAAGTCACTCAAATATGGACAAAAAAAGTGGCAGAGGGGAGACAAAAAGGGAGAGTCTATGGTCTAGGCTATAGGAATGATTTGCGATGAATTCAGTCAGGATTGGCAGGTATTGGATCCTCGCGCCAGGCTGAGGCGGTTGATGGTGTTCAGCTTGCACATATGTCGCAGCAGATCGCATCTTACTCAGGCCTTGGCAGAATCCGAGAGAAAACGGGATGAGACCAATAAAGATTTGTCCAAGACCGTTCAATCTCTTCAAGAACAAATATCATCCTTGGTTGGTCGTCGCCGTCGTAGTGCAAGTCAAACTCCTTCCTCTTCGTCATCAAGTGACGACGTGACTGAGACTAGTGAAATGAGAAGGAGTATGTGGATACTACCCTCCATTAGGATTGGCTCATTTAGTTCATTTCCTTATACATTTTGACATATTTTGACACTTTTTTTAAGTTATTGAATACTTTATAGGTCCTTTTGGTGGACCTTTTATGTGTTTAATGATATTATTACTTCGTATTTAGTTTCTTGTTATGATTGAATCTTATTATGAATGTTATGACAACAATTATTGTTGATTTGTGCTGTTTTGAATTAGTTTTGTAAATGGCAGGTGGTGCATATTGAAAATGTAGATTTTTGCTGCTAGAAAAAATACAGAAAAGCGACGGATAGGGTTGCTTTTGTCCGTCGCTTTTCTGGAATTTTTTTTTAAAATTCCCAGAAAAGGGACGCTGTCCGTCGCTTTTCTAGAATTTTAAAAAAAATTCCCAGAAAAAGCGATGGACAACATCACTTTTCTAGAAAAAAATTACCAGAAAAAGCGACGTTGTCCGTCACTTTGTTCTTCAAGTTCAAGAACAAAGTGACGGACAATGTTGCTTTTCTAAAAAAAGAAAGAAAAAAAAGGCATCGCTTTATTGTTTGTGTCGCTGTCCGTCACTTTAAAAGCGACGCTGTTCATCACTTTTAGAAAAGCGACTGGCCACTTTCTCACGGAAGTGAGTCCATCGCTTTTCCGTCGATTTTGGCCAAAAAAGCGATGGACAACGTCCCTTTTGGCCGTCTCTTTTTAGCCTTTTTTTAGTAGTGATAACTAGTTTGTGTGTATGTTGAGTACTCTATCACATCGTAATGACATGCTTGAATCCATGCAAGTTAGATTTTCAAACACGTTGGTAGTACAGGGGCTTGGATGAATATGATTCAATTGTTAAATGACCATTGTTTCCTATACACCTGTTGTGTTTCTCTTAGTTGAGTCATCTTTTCTGTTCTTATTGTCATGTTGCTTGAGGACAAGCGAACATTCTAAGTTAAGGGTATTGATGTGCCGACTTTTATAACACATTTGACTCCTTTAATTAAGAATAATCGTAAGTTTTCAAGCAACCGTTATTATTTTTAATGATATATGTGTTTTCACTCGCAGGGAATTAATCAAAAATAGAATGGATGGAGATTTGTACTAAATAGGGTACACTGTTTTGGTGTGACGACTCCCATGACTAACCATCAAGGTCATGGTGAGTCGTCACTCAAACCACCAGGTGTGATAGAAATGGAATGGGCCACTGGTTACGTGTGGCGACTCACCTGACGAGTCATCACCGGCCTGATGGTCCACCAAGCAACCCACCAAGTCAGGAAAGAGGCTAGAAATCACTGGATAGGGCTGATGACTGCCATGGAAAGTCGTCAAAGACATGACGAATCATCACTATGAACCATCAAGCAAAAACAAAAATGGCAAGCATCACTTGTTACTTGTGACGACTCACCTGATGAGTCATCACAAGGTTGACGAATCACCAAGCCAACCCATCAAGTTGAAGCAGGAATTTTCCTAGGCTACTATAAATACCAAGTGTTAGGGCTAATTACATTTTTATTATTGGATATTTCTTCATGAGTGTAACGTATAAGCATAAAAACATACGCTACTTCTTGAATCATTGGTTTTGGGAGATTATTGCTCAAGTTTTAGTGAAGAACTGAAGTTTACTTTCATCTATCGTAATAATCTTCTTCCATTCATGAATATGATTTTTTTCTCTTCTTCTAAAAGCATGAGTAGCTAAAATTCCATATTAGGGTTGTGAGATCCATGGCAAAGTAACAATCTAGTTTGTTTGTGATATCGGGTTCGTATTGTATGCACTATACGTTGTTAATCCTTTACTTTTTACTGTTTTCTAATGATTGCAAATATTAGAACAAATCTAGGTTTAATTTGCTTTAATCAAGAAATTAAAATTGAGTAAAATAGACTAATAACAAGGATTTGGGGCTTCTAACCCCTGTCTAATGAATAACGCTTTAGCAAGGTTAATCTACTTGAAGAATTAATTGAGTTTTACATTTTCATCTTTTCAAGTTCGAAGAAATTAAAAAGAAAAGCGTCTATTTGGTTGAGAAATGATTAGACATAGTATTGAATTCAATTACTTCGTATTATGTGTATGAAATGAATCGGTATGAACATAGAACCGAAGTTGTTACAAAGCTATGGTTAAAACTTTCCTAGTCCATCTCACTTATTGAATTTTACTCATCACAATTCGTCATTTGCTACTTAAATTAGTTGAAGACTAAGCAAAGATTGATCACTTTAACATCCCCCCATTTTCTGGAAATTATTGACAAATAGTCATTTAAACTACTAATGACTTAATTTTTACCAAATTATGTGTGGGATTCGACCCCAACCTTTATTGGATTCTATATTTGACAACGAATGCTTATACTTCTTAAGTGAGGTGTAATTTGGGCGTATCACTTTTGTGGTAAAGCTTTTGTGAAAGGGTCTGTCAGGTTATTCTCTGATGCAATCTTCGCAACCATGACATCTCCTCTCTACACTATATCTCGAATCAAATAGTACTTATGCTCAATGTGTTTTGCCTTCTTATGACTTCGTAGTTCTTTTAAATTTACAACCGCATCACTATTGTCATAATAAATGGTAAGTGGGGCATCTATTGCAGGGACAACCGCCAAGTCTTTTAGAATATTACTGAGCCATACTGCCTCAGAGGCTGCTACATACTCAGCTTCCATGGTGAAATCAACAACACACGTTTGTTTGATGCTCCTCCAAACAACGACTACATCCGCCAAAATAAACACATTTCCAGAGGTCAACTTTCTAGAGTCCTTGGCAGACTGGAAATCTAAATTTGTATACCCTATTGGCATCAACTCATTCAAACGGTAGACTAGCATGTAATCCCTAGTCTTTTTCAGGTACTTGATTATATGCTTAACTGCCGTCCAATTTTCTCATCCAGGGTTAGACTGAAATCTGCTAATCATGCTTACAACAAAATAGATATCAGGTCTAGTACACAACATCGCATACATGAGGCTTCCTACAACTGATGATGTATAAGAAACTGCCTTTATATTTTATGTCTCCTTATCTGTCTTAGGATATTGATCCTTAGATAGAGAAATTTCATGTATGAAAGGAAGAAATCCTTTCTTGGAATCATGCATGCTGAACCTGGTAAGAATAGTATCAATATAAAGAGCTTGATATAAGCCTAACATCATTTTCTTGTGATCACGTAGAACCTTAATTCCAAGGATGTGAGCAGCTTCTCCCAAATCTTTCATATCAAAATTACTGGACAACCATTCCTTAACTGAATTCAACAAGCCCATATTATTTCCTATGAGCAAGATATCATCTACAAACAAAATCAAAAATATCACTTTATCCCCATTCTACTTTTTGTACACACAAGACTCATTAAGACATTGCTCAAAACTAAAATTTTTAACTGCATTGTCAAAATAAGTATTTCATGCCCTAGAAGCTTGCTTTAATCCATAAATAAATATTTTAAGCTTGCATAATATGCGTTCTTGACCTTTTTGAATGAAACCGTCTAGCTGTCACATAAAAATGCTTTCATCAAGACTTCCATTAAGGAAAGATGTCTTGACATCCATTTGCCAAATTTCATAATCATAATAAGCAACAATGAATAAGAGAATTCTAATAGACTTAAGCATGGATACTGGCAAAAAAGTTTTTTCATAATCAATTCCTTCATTCTTTGTAAACCCTTTTGCAACAAGCCTAGCTTTATAAGTTTGCATTTTTTCGTCCGCTCCTCTCTTTATCTTATAGATCCACTTGCATCCAATGGTTTTGACTTCATCTACAGGTGGTTCTACAGGATACCAAACTTTATTAGAGTACATGAACTATATTTCTGGTTTCATAGCAACAATTCATTTTTTTTGCATCTTTATCCTGTAGTGCTTCATCGTAATTCAAAGGCTTGATATTCAACTTTTCAGGGATTCTGTCAAAAGACTCTCCCAAGAGTGCATACCGAGGTGATTTTCTTATTTTTCTCCCACTACGACAAGTCACTACAGGTACTAATGCAGGGGCAAGTACTAGAAAAGCTACACTATTATAATCTTGTGGTTGAACCACATCATTTATAAGATCTTGAGAATCTATGTTATCTTCATTACCTTGCGGGGTGGGATAATCAACAACCTCTTCCTCTAGTGCAATCTCCACAATACTACTCCCACTACTTTGATGTAATAGATTTTCAAGAACTTATACACGTGGAACTATATATTTATTAACATCTCTCCCACTACTAAAATGCAGTGGTATCTTAATTCTAACATCTGGTGTTTGAATTTGATTTTCATTATTGTTAGTAGATTGATTTGTTAACTCTTTGCTTGATTTTCGTAAAACTATTTTACTTTTGGGAACGTGGTTTGTTAAGAAACCCTTTTCTAGAAACTTGGCATTAGTACTTACAATGACCTTCTTTTATTTAGGATTATAAAATAGACCCCCTTTCATTTCTTTAGGGTATCCAATAAAAACACATACTTCTGTCTTGGTTCCAATTTTTCAGCCTTCCCTTTCAGCACATATGTTGGACATCCCTAAATTCGAACATGTTTCAGACTAGGTTTATGTCCAGTCTGTGTCAAAGGTACAAATTTAGAAGGAACTAAGTTCAGAATATAGTTTGCAGTTTCTATCGCATATCCCCAAAATGAAAAAGGCAAATTAGAGTAACTCATTATAGATTTAACCATATCTAAAAGAGTCTTATTTCTTCTTTCTGCTATACCATTCTGTTGTGGCATTCTAGGTGCAGACATTTGAGATGTAATTTCTTATTCTGATAAGTAACTAATAAACTCTGCGAAGAGATATTTGCCACCACGATCAAATTGCAGTGACTTGATATATTTTCCATGCTATTTCTCCGTTTCTGTCTTAAACTCTGAGAATTTTTCAAAGCATTCAGGCTTACGACGCAAAAAGTAAATATATTTATATTTTGAGAGTCATCAATGAAAGTCATAAAATACTCATAACCACCTCTCGCTTGAATGCTCATCGGACCACACAAATCAGAGTGAATTAACTCTAATTTATCATTAGCTCTAGTTCCTTTTGAGGGGAAAGGTCTCTTTGTCATTTTTCCTTCTAAACAGGATTCACATGTACGTAGTGCCTCCACTTTTAATGAACCTAAAGGTCCATCTCGAACCAACCTTGAAATACTGTCTAGATTTATATGACATAGACGAAAGTGCCATAAATAAGTCTCATTAAATTCAGAAGAACGTTTTCTTTTAATAGAAAGGTTAAAATTATTCAGTTCTATAGTTTGTTGCAGTTCAGGAGAGATATTAATAATAAAAGACCATCTTTCAGTGTACCATCAGAGATAAAATATTTATTATAGCTAATAACACAATCGTTATCAGAAAAATTAACATCATAACCATCTCTTAAAGCTTTAGAAACTAAAATCAAATTTCTTCTAACAGTGGGTGCATGTAATGCTTCTTTTAAAATTAAAATTCTACCACTACCAAAATAAATACTAATATTTTCTAATGCTAAAGATGGAGCGGCTGAGCTATATGCTTGCAAAATACTAACTTCACCTCTAATCAGCTTGCGCGTTTTTTGAAACCCCTGTAAAGTAGTGCAAATGTAATCAGTGGCACTTGAATTTACACACCGTGATCTAGTAGAAACAGTCGCTAAACATGTTTCAACGACAAGTGAAAGTGAGTTATCCAACTTATTTTTCTGCTTGGCTAAGAAAACTAGACAATGTGTCTTCCAATGGCCTAACATCTAGTAATGAAAATTCTTGCCGTTAGGCTTTTTGACGCCTTCCATTAGAGCTACAACTTTCTTAGCATTGTGAGTCTTTTTCTTCTTTTTCCACCTTTCGGTTTAGAAGTAGAACCTTTCTCAACAAAGTTATGACCCTCAAATTTATTTTGACTCAAAATAGTGCTAAGGGAGGTAAAAAGAGACATATTGAATTTGGGATTGAAAAATGTTACAATAGATCAATAAAACATTCATATAAATATTGAATAATTAAATTCAAACTCATCACATACATGTATATTCATGCATCTCAAATAGCCAACTGATGGGATTGGAGAACTACTAATGCAATACACATATATAATGACCGATTATTTACTCCAGAAACTTTCACAAACCTAACTCTGATGGAGAGTATATTGTTAGTTTAAGTCAAGTGAAAATCAAAACCTTAGTTACATTGATCCAATCATATATTACTCAGTTTAACAGAGTTAATACAGATTATCAAACTAACGATTAAATATGTAGTAACTTGTATTAAATTTATTCGATATGGAGGAAGGTCTAAGACAACACATAAACTTAATGCTTCATTACTATTTAATCTTAGTAGTCATGAGAATGAACTTCTATCACCAAGTTAATTTTTTTTCTCAAATTTTATATTAAAAAATTCCAAAAAACAAAAAAAATTGCTCAGACGACCTTAAGTTCATATCATCTCACACATATATATAAACAATTATGTATATATGAAAGAATAACACGTATAATGAACACAATATTGCAAAAAATCCTTGAACATAACACTGTACAGAAATTTGTGCCCATTCAATATAATTTTTTTAAAATCAATGTTGGTCCACATGGTTCAAGAATCAAGGACCATTATTTTTATTAATACATCTACCAAGAAATTCCTTTTCAAAATTCTTTCTTGCTTAACAAATTAAGATATGCAGATGACACCATCATTTTCTCATCCACCCATGAGTATTCTTTGAAGAAGATCATATCCACTCTGCATGCATATGAGCAGCAGTCTAGCCAAAAGGTGAACAAAGAGAAGATTTTTTTCTTCTTGCATAAGAATACACCCAGGAACACTGCAGACAAGGTGAAACAATGCCTTGGGATAAATAAGGGAAGCTTTCCTATGAAGTACCTAGGGTGTCCTATTACTCACTCAAGGAAGAGAAAAGAACACTATTCAGAGCTGATAGATAAGGTAAAAAGGAAGCTACAGGCCCGGAAGGGTAAGATGCTCTCATATGGAGGTAAGGAAGTACTTATGACCAGTGTTTTACAAAGCACCCTTATTTATATTTTATCTTCTATTGTTCCTCGTATGTGTGTTAGAAAAGAGCTGCACAAAATATTTACAAAATTCTTTTGGAGCAATAAGGAAGTAGTAAGGAGCAAACACTGGTCAACATGGAAGAAGGTGTGTCTGCCAAAGAAAGAGGGGGGTTTAGGTTTTAGATCTTTGTTTGAAATATCTCAAGCTTTGTATGCTAAACTATGATGGAGATTCAGAACTTAGAATAATATTTGGTTCAACTTCATGTGGAACAAATATTATAAGAAGCAAATACCTGCTCTGGTGGAATGGAGAGGAAGCTCCTAGTTATGGAAAAATATGCTGGAAAATAAAGACAAATTGGAGATGCTATGTGGTGGGAACCAAAAAGTAGATATTCTAGTATTTGGTTTGAAAATTGGATAAATCTTGATCCTTTGTTCAAACATCAGATTGATATCCATACTTGTCATAAGATGAAAGATGTTGAAGAATTCCTACAGGAAGAGGGATGGAACTATGAATAAATGCAGAATTTGGTTCCTGAGTATGTAGTTACTCATATCAGGAATAACATGAGTCAAGCAAAGTTGATAAACCAAGGGGACAAACCTTGGTGGACTTCTATAAGCACATGGAAGTTTAGTGTGAAAAGTGATTGGGAACTTCTGAGAACAAAAGGGGAGGAGTGTGAGGACCTGAAGAATCTCTGGAGTACAGGAATCCCTTTCAAATACTCCTTTCTGGCATGGAGGGTCTGGAAAAGTTTGGCATCTGTGTCATAACTTATGCATTGTTGGAACACTCATATCTCTCCTCTTTGCAGCTGTTGTAACATACATGAGATTGAATCTATGGAGCATCTGTTTCTTAAAGAAGAAATTTCCCATCATGTTTGGCAATATTTCACTAATGCTACAGGGCACAATACTCATTTCTCTCTTAAATAGAATATCAGGCAGTTGAGAAACTAGAATGACAATCAAAGACTGAAGGCAGTTTACAAGGTGACTCCCATTTTCATCCTTTGGTATCTATGGAAGAGAAGAAACATAATTTTTCATGGAGGCACATATACCACTAGAAAGATTATCTGGGAGGTCACAGATTCTATAAAAAAGTTCCTTATCTTCAGATTCAAAGTGAATTCTGAAAGGTTGAAGTGGTTAGAGATTGTGAACATGCTGGAAAACTACAGACCTTCTTATAGTGTCAAAGTGGTGAGGTGGCTGCCACCTCCCAGATACTGGGTTAAATATAACACAGATGGAGCCTCGAGGGGCAATCCTGGACCTAGCTCTGCAACTTTGCATTAGAGACTATAAAGGAAATTTTGTGTGTGCTAAGGACATAAAAATTGCCAACACCTCAAATTTGGTGGCTGAAACTAGAGCAATTAGAGAGGGCTTAATGTATTGTAGAGATAATAATTTGTTTTAAGTTATTATTGAGACAGAATCTCTGGCTTTAGTTCAGATTTTAGAGGGGCACCAGGACATCCCATGGAGTATTGCAATGGAGGTGAACAATATCAAGGACCTAAGGGTACAAATGGATGCAAGAGTAAAACACTCTCTTAGAGAGGGAAATACTCTTGCAGATTTCTTTGCTAACCTGGTTTTTTGTTTTGCAGGTAACTTTATCTTTAATAAAGTGCAGGAAATACCAAATAAAGGAAGGAAAATTCTCAATCTGGACAAGTTAGGCGTCCCACATATCAAGAGATCAACAATAAACAAAAATACATAATCAACAGAAATGCAGGCTTCAAGTCATAGATAGATAAACAATAAGAATAGTAGGAAGACAAATCACACTAAAAACTGAAGAAATTTCATAAGATTCTTCTTATCCGCACCTGTGAGAGTTTTTGGTGTCATCCAATAAGAGAATCAAGTTTTGGGACATAGAGTTCTCCTACTGTTCATATGTGTTTCTGGAAACACTTGAATTCCTGCAACAAGAACAAAAGATCAGCTGGTAAATCATATTAATCCTTTTGTAGCTAAGCACCTGGTGGTGGTATCAACTCCTTGTGGGGTTCAATCCACTGATGTAGAGTGAAAAGAGGAAGAATATAATTTAGAAGAGAATCACTTAGCTGAGAGAGAAACATGCAATCGATTCAACTCCATGAGCATCATTGGAACTGAATCGGAGCTGAGGAGAAATAATAGTCAACAAATCAGAGGGAATCTAACCACCGAGTAAGAGCTCAGATCTACCTACATCTAGGAAAAAAGCTTCATATGGCGGATAAAAACAAGAAGAAGAATGGCGGATCTCTAAGAGCCACCCTTTCCCATTCCCATTTCCCCTTTCCTAAGTTCATACAAACACCTGAGCCTCTGCTCTTGTGTCCTTAGGTGTTTTGTGCTTAAATTTATGTTGGGTCGGGTCACTTTTAGGCCTGGTTATGTAATCCTAGACCTCTTTTATTTATTTAAGGGGCTTCTAGCCTGACTTTAACTTAAAAGAAAAAATATCATATATGGAATCATTGAGCCACAGTTGAATACTTAAAGGATTTACAAGATACTGCGGCAGCAACAAATTAATCTCGATTTTTTCTTTTCTTTTTTCATTTTTCTGGTCCTGTCGAGGTTTGGGAGATGGAGCACTAGCTGATAAAGGTGCTGGAGCTATTGATCTCAGCTGGAATTGTGAGCGATTTCAACCGCCCAACCTCAACTGGAAATAGTCACAATTACCTATCCTAGGCTTCTTACTTTCCCTTGCCACCTCCATAAGATTCTCTTCCTCCATTTGTTGAGCATAACTCATGAGTCTAGAGATGTCTATATCTCTGAATAGCATAGCTGTCTTACATTCCTTCTTAATCAAGTCAGAGATACCCAAAATGTACTTACTCATTCAGGCCCTTGGCTCGACTACCATGGCTGGAGCGTACCTAAAAAGCTGAATAAACTTCAATCCATATTCTTGAATAAAGATGGACCCCTGCCTTAGATTCAAAAATTTCTCTGCCTTAGCCTCTCTCAACTGTCTCAGGAAAAACCTATCCAGAAAAGCTTTAGTAAAACAATTCCAAGTCATAGGAGCTGCATTTGCCTCCTGTTGTCCTTCCACTATTTGAAACAGATGTGAGCCACATCCTTAAGCTGATAGGATGACAATTCAACACCCTTAACCCCTAAAACTTGTATCATATGGAGAACCTTCTTCACCTCATTAATGAAGTTCTGCGGATCCTCATCTACTCTCGACCCAAAGAACTTTAGCAGATTCATGTGAATAAAATCCCTAACTATAGCAGTCGCTGTCCCACTATTTTGGTTAGCAGGAATAGGCGCCTGCTGATTAGCCTGGTTGGTCACAGCTTGTGCCAACATCTTGATAGCATTTTGAAACTCGGCATGATCTAAAACGCATCATGAATAGATTAGAAAGGAGAAATAGAGTTAAAATCTATCGTATGATATAGAACATGAAAGAAGTAGAGTTTCCTAAAAATGTCTCGTAGCCTCTCCCTCATAAATGTGGCGCGCTTCACACCCATAAAAAAGACTCTACTTAACGCGACTTTCAGACACCCTAGGACTCTTGAACCCGATGCTTTGATACCAAATTTGTCATATCCCGAGCCTACGCCACAGATGTAACAAGATGCCTAGAGCCTAAAGTGACCCCAAGCTAACCTTTAATCTGGCATAAACTAAGTATTCTGATTAACATAAATATCTAAGCAAAAGTTAAACTGAATTTAATTTAAGAGTTCAGAATTATAGACTGAAAATCTCTACTGTAAATGAGTATATGAGCCTGACATTTAAAATAACTGAATGAGCAAAAATCTAACTCTATGTCTGAAAGCCTCTACTACTAATGAGTTGCTGGAACAAACCCCAGCTAACTCCAAAATACTGAAAACTAAATGACTAAGGAAAAAGCAGTATAAAATATATCCTTGAATGATAAGGACTCACCACTGACTGTCACTAGGGTGGTGCTGAGTCGAACTGATCGCGAGACTGAATCTGAGAACCTGAACTTGCATCATAATAGGATGCAACACATAGAGTATGCGTTAGTACTTTGAATGTACTGGGCATGAGGGATATGCAAGCTGTTTGTAGATGTAAACATGCTAAAATACTGTTATGCTATTCAAACTATAAGCTGAACTGTAGTACATAGGCCCAAGATATAATCATGCTTAAAAATTTGAAATGCAAGAGTAATCAGGAAAGCATAATGAAAAGCTGTGAAAACAAGAACTGAGGGACTAATGCACATTACTGAATGCTAATTCTGTGGGAGAGCCTATTAACTGACATAAACAACGTGAGCTAAACATGAAGTCCGATATATATGCCCCATCGAGAGGACCCAATATACCTTGCCAGGGTATAAAGGCATGACCGACGTGATCATTAAACTGAGACCCACTGAGGGGCTAAATAATCCTATAGTGGTATGTAGTTCTGGAACTTTAGGATACACTGAACCCTAGTCCAATTCGGTGCTAAGTACTACTTCCAAAACTGATATGCTAGCTCATTTAAACCGAGGTTCTGAATTTTTGTGTTAGAACTATACTAATCTGAAATTATTGCTTTCTGAAAACTATAGCTGAAGGCTGACTGAACTTTATTTAAAACTTTAATGCTGATACTCTGAGCTAGATTCTGAGATAAACTAATTCATGAAAAAATACTACAAATTAGGGTTAAGTTCTTGATTCCTCAAACCTTTGAAAAAAACTCACACAAATCATTGAAAATATGATATAATTTGTTTAAACAGGATAAAATCATATACTAAGCATGAGGATTGAATTTTATAAAGGTTTGCATAAGAGGGTAAGAAATCTAGTTCTAAAATCATGAAAATCAATGTAAAAGTCTGAGATTTTGGGCATATGGGTGAACAAAACCCTTACTGAATACCCACATACCTGTTGGAAGAAGATTCCTGAAAAAAATCTGGAGTTTGAAGCTTGGAGGAGAAAGCCCTAGGTCTGTAAGTTGGAGAAGAGCATTTTTTTCTTGCTTTCTAAAACTTGAGCGATTGAATGAGGGAAAACTGAACTAAATTTGGTTAAGACATATTAAAATAAGCCTAAAACGACTGGGTATTGAGTTAAAAGAGGTGGAAGAACTCTAAAATATATATCCTTGAAATTAAATCTGGAAAAACTGGTAAAATTTCTCGGATTAGGTTCTACGGTTGGGAACCACGGTCCGTGGATTGAACCACGAGCCGTGGAACCCTATCATGGTTCCTGGGCTTTTTGACAGTCTGTAGGTTTGAGTTCCACGAAGTTGAACCACGGTCCATGGACTGTTTCACAGTAGGTAGAATCTGTCCATGGACCTTGACTGTCATTTGGACAGTTTCATACTTAGGATTTTTTGTCTGGTTCTGGGCTTAGAATTTTTGGAGTGTTACAAGTATTTTGTAAGTTATCTTGTGATGAAGCTCGGAAGTCGTGGCTGGAGTATAACTATCAGTTACACCTGAAGAAAATATGAAGAATGTGTTATTGTGGTTAAACATTTTCATCATTTCATGTTCAAGTATTATGGTTGTGTGTTTGAACTTTATTTATTGCTTTTTGTTTAGACGTTGTGGTTGTATGGTTGAACCTTTTTATGGTAAGTTGAATTGATAAGTATTTCTTTGCAGAATCTAACAATTCAATTGAATTGATAGGCTAGTGTGTGCAGAAAATCAACCTTAGGGAGATATGTGATTTGCAGATCCAGATCACAAATATGCTTCCTTTTTCCAGATCACAATTACGCAGATCCAAGTTGGCTATTTTGGTAAGAAGTGCAGGTTCAATGTTGCACTTGACAGCATAGAAAGGCTTTACATTTGGAATTAAACACAGAGAGTGCTTGGGTGTTCCTTAATTTGATGAAAGAACATGGGTTTTGCTTAAATGACTATACTTTTGGAAGCATACTAAAGGGTATTGCTTCTAATGGATTATTGTCCTTAGGCCAGCAGATGCATTGTGATATGGTTAAAATGGGGTATATCGGGAAATGTTTATTCCATCAGTGCTTTACTGGATATGTACTCTGAGTGAGGCAAAGTTGACGATGCAAATAAAGTGTTTCAATACATGCCTGAACGTAATTATGTCTCATGGAATGCTATAATAGCAGGGTATGCAGGGAAGGGGGATATAAAGTATTGTTTTTGATTGTTGAGAGGTACGGAGCAAGAGGGTATTCGACTTGATGATTGAACGTTCTCTCCACTTTTAATGTTGCTTAATGAGGATAGGTTTTACAAGTTGACTATGCAGGTTCATGCAAAAGTTGAAAAGCTTGGTTTAGGTTGTGAAGTCAAAAGTGTTCAATGCTCTAATTACTGCATATTCCCAATGTAGGAGTATTGAAAGTGAGGAAAGTGTTTTTGATAACATAGAACACAGTGCTAGCAGCTTATTTAGAACATGATGAGGAGAAGCCAGCATTTGAACTATTCTTGGACATGGAAAGGCTTGAGTTGGAAATGGATTCTTATACATATACTAGTATAATAAGTGGTTGTTTCGAGGCTAGACATAACAGTCAAGGAAAGTGTTTGCATTCTTTGGTTATTAAGAGAGGATTGGAAAATGTAACTATAATCTCGAATGTAGATATTGCCATGTATGTCAAATCATGCACAAACTCTATGGATGATGCACTGACTCTATTTGGAAACCTGGATAGAAAGAGACAGACAAAGAAGTTGAAATCTCAAAGTCCCATGAGAGTAAAAAAAAATCTACTATCATTTACTACAGCAATTCAATGTGTATTCTAATTTCACCTACCTTTGTCTGAGAAGGCTTAAAGTCTCATATTACTCATGTCAGCTCAAAACTAGTCCTACTCATGCAATTTTCTTCCAAGTGTTTTCTTTGTGGAAACTCTCATATTATTTTAGTATTTTTGGTATATTTTTTCAGCCTATGTATAACTAATGCTTGGTATTATGCTATGCATAACTAGTACATGAAAAACAATGATATTAACAATGCAAAAGTTTTAATACATACATAGCATGGTTAAAGACACAATTATGGGCTTAAATCCACACGTAGCAGCAGAGGATGTGACTTGGAATACATTCCATAAAGTGTGCATATGTTTTTTTTACAATTTCATAACTGGTACTATGGTAAGTATGTTGGTTTGTGACAATGACATAACTTGGATATGTTTAGAGTGATGAAGGACATTTGTTCATGTTCTATGTGAGATTTAAATGAGACCTTAACTGCAACCTGCAACATATGTACCTTAAATCCCCCTTACTACTAGTTACTACAACTTACTACTAGTTACTACACCATACTATTAGTTACTACAAAGAAATATACAGATGAATTCATTTACTCCTCTCTAACAATCACATATTTATTAAACCTTCCCCTGACAATTTCAACTTACATTTTTCACCCTAGCTAGCTAACCAAAGAAAGAAGAAGAGAAATTTATCCCCGTGCAGTTGTGTAGTCTTCTCCCTGAAGTTCTTTTGGGTATTTTACTTAATTTTTTTCAATTTATCTTTTGTAGTGCTTAGTGCATACGTTTCATATTTGTCCTTTAAGTTATTGTATTTTAGCCTTTTCTTATGGGATCTTTTTGCAAACTGAAAAAAAAATGGGAGGTATATTTCTCAATTAAATTTACTGATTGAGGTATTTTCATTTTCAGTTAAATGGAGTGTTGCGATATTAGTAACTTGGTATCTCCCCACTCAAGTGATTTATTGGATGACGAAAATCACGAACTAGAGGAAATTCAAAGAGAGCAAGAAGAGAAGAAACGAATGGTTTTGTGTCAGATAACAACTAAATATATTTTGAAGTCTTATGAGAAATACTTGTGCAAAGAACCATGTCGTACATTTTGCCGCTCAGGAAATGTATTTATTCAAGAGATATAATGTGGAAATGAGACTCGTTGTTATGAAAATTTTTGATTGAGAAAGACGGTGTTCACTGATCTATCCAATGACTTGACTGAAAAATATGAGCTTAAATCCACACGTAGAATGTCTATACGTACACGAAATGTTAGGCATGTTCTTGTTGACTTGTGCTCATGGAGCCGGAAATCGAATGATACAAGACATCTTTCAACATTCAGGAGAGACAGTTCATAGATATTTTAATAGTGTTCTAAAAGCCGTATGTGAGCTTGCAAGAGATATGATTAGACCACATTCAAATTATAATGATGGTGCCGAATTTCACAAGTCATGTAACAGATGGTATCTCCCTTTCATTAGAGTAAGAACCCATTTTAACACAAGTATACTTTATTTAATTTATAACTCAACTACTCTCCAATTACTAATTGAAATTAAATTTATGCATGTCTATACTTATAGGATTGCATTGGAGCACTTGATGGAACACATGTTAAAGCTAGATTACCGCAAGGTCAATAGATACCTTATATTGGACGTAAAGGTTATCTGACTCACAATATTCTTGTTGTTGTAGATTTTAATATGTGTTTTACATTTGCATGGGCGGGATGGGAAGGAGAAGCTCACGATAATCGTATATTTGGTGAAGCCCTTCATAGACTCGAGCTTAATTTTTCACATCCTTTGGGAGATAAATATTATTTAGTTGATTCAAGATATTCACACATGAAGGGATATATGGCTCCTTACAAAGGAGATAATGTGAGATATCACCTAGCAGAATTTTACCGCGGTACAACACGACGACTGCAAGAACCAAAAGGATGCATTGAAAGATTTAACTATTGGCATTCTTCTTGTGGTAATATCGTCGAGCGCACATTTAGCGTTTGAAAAGTAAAGTGGTCTATTTTGCGAGACATGCCTTACTATCACATTGGTACTCAAAGAGACATCGTCCTTGCTATTATATGACCATTTATAATTATATTAGAAAGAAATACAATGTGGATAATGCTTTTCTAACAGCTCAGAATGAGGGATATATTCCATCGGTTGATCCTGATGTTGACACATCTTCAGGAGCTAACAACGTAAATATTGAAAATGCAGGAGAACAAAGTGATATCTATTGGATGGAGCTTTGTGATATGACTGCTAATGAAATTTGTAATGCTTGATGCTTGTAATATTATTATTACGAATATTTTTCACTTTTTTGTATTTGAATCTATTTAATTTATATTTAAGGTGCACTTTTTTAATTATCTTACAAGATAATGATAATGATTTGGTCACCAAAGACTGCACAATACTTGCATGCCTCTTTAAAATCTTATAATTCAACTTATATATAGTGTTAACAGTTTTAAGGATATTTCAATCATTTTGACAATAAAAAAGTGCTTTACAACCCTTGTTTACCAAACACATCAACAACTTGTTTTTCAGTTTCAGTACTTTTTGTTCAAACACTTATCTGTTTATTTATAAGCACTTATTTTGAGTTTTTAATCACATCTACTTAAAAACTACTTATTTAAGCAAATTCAAAGTGGTATCCCAATCTTTCTTTTGTATTTTCCTATATTATTGGCCTTACTAAAAGGTTCCAGAAGAGCGATGAGAGGAACATTTTTGTTGCATTTTAAATATTTGAGTCTCTTAAAAGCATCATCATTCCTAATTCTTGTCACATTTCATATAAGATATTTAATTATAAGATAAATGGATTAAACTATTTTGTAATGTAATCCATGGGTCACAGTGTTCTGAAAATTTCTTCTTCCTCCTCCTCTGCCCCCCTCTGGGAGAGACATTGCCAAAATTGTGATGGTCTTGGTTTAGTTAGGTTCACTTCCATAATGAGTTTAACTGCTTTTCTCCTTATTCTTTAGTACATGGATCAGTTTGATACAACATTCCATGTAAATAAGTGTCAAGGTTAGTTATCAATCAATACCCAAATAAGTTACAATGGGGTTTCTTCACCTGGATTGAAGTCAGGTGACCATCTTAAGTACTTTCATAAGATAGCTATCAAAGTAGATGAATCTCTTGAATTACATATTTCTTACCATTTTATTATTGATATGTAAATAGACATGTTGTAATAGGAAATCTTGATATTCCCTTTTAGAGGAATTTGAGAGAATTTTTTTTCTTATTTCCTTTTGTGGACAATTTTTCCCAAGAGAATTCCCTGATAAGGGTAAGTTTGCACTCTTTGGTAAGATCAATAAAATTTGAAGAACATTATTGGCTTTCCCATGAGAGTGTTCTTTCTAATCTCAACTTCCAGACGTTCTTTCTAGTCACATTAACCGTTACCATAGCAGCGAATGATGCCTTGTTTGATTTCCTTGATTTCGTCGATGTCCTTCACTCACCTTACTAACATTTTTATTACCCAAGATCCCTTTCTCTTGGCTCTTCTTAAACATAGGCTTCTCAAAGTTAGGAAGAAAAATTTGATGATTTCGTAAGCTAGGAAGTTCATTCCTTTGTGTGGCTCTGTCGTCCCCCATTATCATATCTTCCATCTAAATTATCTTACTAGTCCACTGAAAATGGCTTCTAATCCTTCGTAAATTAAGATTTGGTGGTAATTTGACCGTTGGTGATGTAATTAGACTACGCTATCTCTATAACATTCAAATTATTTTGTATTGGATTAATTGTTACAGAGTAGATGTTGGTCGGGTGGGTCTATAGGGGTGGGTCTGGTGGATTTCCAAATAAGTCAACAATAATAATACTCCTTGTCTCAATTTATGTGACACTTTTTCTTTTTAGTCCGTCTAAAAAAAATGTCACATTTCCTTATTTGGCAACTATTTTAAGGGCAGGTCCCCATTTTACCCTTATTGGGTCACACTTAACAATTTGTTGTGAATAAAAATCAACGAAAAGTAAGCACTAAAATGACTTCAATAATACAACAAAAAGAAAAGCATTTCGTAGAAGCAAAAATATGCCACAACATGCTCTCTCTTCTCTCTAAACTTCTAGAGTGAGAACCTACTACAACATTAACTATAACATTAAATACCAAAGTACAACATACTTGACATGGAAAAGACTGATGAGGAAATGAATGATCAAGAGAAGGTCTGCTTACAAGAAGTACGAAGAAACCTAAAGAAGAAGTCGCATCGTCAAACACTACGGAAAAAGTAAGTTATGTAGATAAACTCTTGGTAGATAACCCCTTCACTCCTATAGATTCACTCCAACAAGATTTTTAACCTCATCAACCTAGATGATGAACACGAAAACACCCTAAACCACCCTTTCTTCATCCCAATTACCTCCACAGACAAACAAAAACTAGATGCCCCTTGAGAACAAGACATCATTATAAAATTATTAAGCAAACGTATGGGGTACAATTACCTGCGTAATCGCTTAAAAACCATTTGGAACATGAGTGAAGAGCTTAACATGATTGACTTAGAAGAAGACTACTACCTCATCAAGTTAGTCCATCAACCAAATTATCACAAAATACTACATCTAGGTCCTTGATTTGTTGGTTCACAATACTTATCTATCCCTAAGTGGGAATCAAAGTTTAACCCAAATACATAAAAAACGAACCTTCCTACCATCTGGATTAGGCTTCTAAACTACCATCTGAATACTCCGATCTAGGAATCTTAAAAAAATGGTGAAATATTAGGAGTAGTTTTAAAGATTGATAGTTGCACTAGAAACACCTCTAGGGGGAGATACGCAAGACTATGTATCATGACCCAACTTGACAAGCCCTTACCAACTGATATTCTCATTGGTAAATATCTCCAAAAAATTCATTCTAAAAGTTCTACACTCCTTTGTCAAATCTGTGGTTGCTGGGACACATACTATATTTTTGCATAAAAAAAACACCAGATTTGTCCAATTCGGAATGAGAATCATCTGCGGAAGGAGTTGAAAAAAAGAAAGAGGAAGTTGAAAAAAAGAAGATGAAAAGGTAGATGAAAAAAACGAAAAAATAGAAGAAAAAAAGAAAAAAAGAGAAAAGATGAAAAAATACAAAATACACTACAAGCACCTAGATATTGAAAAAGACTTACATGTTGGTTTCCTGAGAGGGCCAGAATTTATTGTTACTTAACATATATATTGGTCCTTGAGTGGCCAGGCTGGTGTGTGTAAGTGTTCAGGTGGTTTCTTGAGTAAACCGGGGTTGCATGTTAAATGCCATAGACAATGTCTTAAGAATTCTTAGGTGGTCCGGATTGCTGGCAAGCTGTGACATAATTATATGTAGTCTGGTTACTTGCATAATTGGGCATGACTTGCATGGTTTTTAAGTTTGATTATTGACTGGGGGTATTATTGATAGTCTTATGGACTTGGCTATTTCATATTGTCTGGTAATATTCTGTTAATGTCGTACATTTGCAATTCCCATTTTTGATAAGAGTGGGAGGCCAGCAAGCGTGATGTTTGGGATAGTTGGGAAAAGGACTAGAGGTTGTGAGGTGTATTGCTTGACGATTCCAAGATGGGTGAGCTTGGAGGGACTAAGGTTTCTAGGGAGTCAGGTTTGATTGATTAATGAAATAAGGCTAGTATTCTATGAGTGCCTGAACCGGCGGGATGTCAAGGGTAAGGAAATTTGGGGGTGGAATACATGCAGAAATCACACGTACTCTATTATTTGGTTAAGGGCTAAGGGTCAAGGGGATTGACTTAGGATCTTAAATGGAGTGACAAATCTGCTAACATGAATAGTTAGTAATTTGATTTCGGGATTGAATTGGCGATGTATTTCTAGTGTCGGGCAAGATGAGTAGGCTTTGAGAGTCTTAGTATTATAAGGGGTCAGGTGATGACTGGGATACAAGGCTGAAATACATGCTAATGGTGGAGTTGGTAGCGGAAGGAGATAGGAAGACTTGGGACAATGTGTATAGGTTCAGAGATGTTATACCTTGGTAGAAAGGGGTGTTGATAAAGGACCTGGACTGTATAACTTTCAAGTTGTATATTTTTTTCTACTTATTTACATGATATTATATAGTGGATTTGGGTCAACCGATAATGCCTACCAGCACGTGTTATTTGTACTGATACTACTCTTGCTATACCTTTTGGGTATAGTCTGATTGCAGGATCAGTGATATCCAACAGCTTCTACTCTTCGTTTTCATGGTGGAAGTAGTGTCTTCTTTTCGTACTTGTATTTCCTCCTGTATAGATCTTATACCTATTTAGACTAGTTCCTAGGGAGGGTTGTATTATAGTTGAAAAGGTTTTTCTATATTCAAATTTTGTAATATTTATTTTTCCATATTAAAAGGGTTACTTTCTTATATTTTACTCTTAATTTACGCATTTACCTGTTGGATCGGGTGGTAAGAGTTCTCCTATCTAGGTGACACATTCATTAACGCATGAGTCTCTGTAGACTACGTGAGGCTCACACTTTTCCCATTCTCACTATTGGGAGAAGCAAAGAAATGGTTGAAGGCAGAACCTTCAAATTCAATCACAACTTGGGATGAATTGGCAAAGAAGTTCCTGATTTGATTCTTTCCTTCGGGCAAAACTGCAAAGTTGAGGAGTGAAATCCTAAGTTTCAAGCAAAAGCCAGATGAGAATATCTATCATGCATGAGAGATATTCAAGTCTCTTCTCAGGGATTGCCTACATCACCAGTAGAATAATGAGGTATTAGCTCACACTTTTATAGAAAATCTTGACCATAATACAAAAATTTTGCTAGATTCAGCGGCAGGTGGTCAAGCTTTGGAGAAAACCTATGATGAGCTATAGACTCTCCTCAACCATATTGCACAAGGTAATCTAGAGTGGCATGGTGATATGTACAGAAATATGATGAAGAAGCCTCCAGGTATGATTGAGGTAGATAGTGTCACAACATTAGCGGCACAGTTAGCCAGTTTTCAAACTCAGATGATGGCTCAGTTCAACAAGTGTGTGGATCAACCTCAGGCTCAGGTAAATGTAGTTCAGCAGGTTCAAACTTGGTGTGAAATGTATGGTGTTAGTGGTCATTCAGTAGACTTGTGTGGATTGAATCCGGAGTCGATAAATTTTGTGGGCAATGCACAGAAAGGCAATCAAAACTATGATAATGCCTATAATCACAACTGGCAGAGTTGGACCACTTACTCTTGGGGCACTAATCAGGGTCAACCATAACAGTTTTAATAGAAACAAGGTATTCAGAGCAACACTCAGGCCACCAATATAGAAGAGACCTTGAAAAAGATTCTGGCAAACCAAGAGCAAATGACTGTTGAGATAAAAAATCAACAATTGGCTTAAGAGAATTTAGAGACGCAGATGGGTCAATTAGCTCAGGCACAAAACACGAGACCACAAGGGGGTTTGTCTAGTGATACAGAAAAGCCAAAGCAAGTGATCACAATCACCTTGAGTAGTGGTAGAGATTTGACTAACACACTTCCAAAGAAAAATCATGACGTGCAAGAAGAGTTTATCACTTCCAACCAGACAGAAAACCAGGTTGAGTCCAAAGAAGCTGACAAACAGGGGAAGTCTGAGTACCCTAATAAAAAGCCAATTGAGAAGAATCAAGACAAATACCACCACCACCATTCCCTCAAAATCTTATCAAAGCCAAAGAGGATGCTTATTTCAAGAAGTTCTTTGACACGTTCAGAGAACTTCAAATTAACCTTCCTTTGTTAGATATGTTGCAATGAATGCCTAAGTATCCTAAGTACTTTAAGGATGTGGTGGCAAGCAAAAGAAGGCTTGTGGATAATGAGACTGTGGCACTTAATGAAGAGTGCAGTTTGGTGGTTATAAGCAAGATGTCCAGAAAGCTTAAGGACCTTGGGAGTTTCACCCACCCCATATAAATTGGTGAAAATAATGTTGTCCAAGCCTTGAGTGATTTAGCGTCAAGCATCAACTTGATGCCCCTTTTAGTATTTAACACTCTTGGGTTGGAGAAGCCAAAGCCTGAATCAGTATTGCTACAGATGGTGGACAGAACTAGAGTGGTCCTCGAAGGAATCATTGGGGATGTTCTTATCAAGGTTGGTAAATTATTATTCCTGCTGACTTTATTGTTCTTAATTATGATGCATATGACAGGGTACCAATCATATTGGGATGCCCATTCTTGGCTACCGGTGGAGCATTGATTGATGTTAGAGAGGGAAAGCTCAAGATGAGATTGAATGATGAAGATGTGGTCTTCAGAGTGTACAAAGCACTCAATACACTCTCACTCTACAAAGATCTATGCATGATCACAGCGATGGAAGTGGTGAGTGTGGGGTGGAGAAGAGTGAACCTCCAATTACCTCAACGAACTCTCTCCTGGAGCTTCCCAAATTGACAAATAAGACTGACCTCCATCTTGAGAAGGTAGGTGTAAGAAAGGCTACAGGCCTCGATAGTGACCACATGAGGGGTTAGAAAAAAAGGAGAAGATAGGCCCTGAGTAGGAGAAAGGGGATGAGAGAATGGGAATGAGAGTTGTGATGTGAGTTATGCCGCGACACTAAATCAGACGCTTCTTGGGAGGCAACCAAGTTAAGGTAGTATTTTTTATTCTTGTAGTTTTTCTTTAGCATCACCTTTGATTTTGTTTTTGTGTTATGTTGACAGGTTCAAGAGAAGTCTGAGTACCTGAGAACTTAGCTAAGGAGCATGGAAAACACTAAGTGTGGGGTCCTCCGGACCCCTTTGATGGACTTGATACTACTGGCTAGGCCTAGAGGCCTCAGGGAGTATTTTGTCACGACCCGATTTCTCAAGTCATGATGGCACCTACAATCCCCCAGTAGGCGAACCAATTCCCGTAGCCCAGAACGGTTAGTAATGGGCTACTACCTAACCAAAACGCACCAGCAAGCAGAAATAAGCGAAAGCAAAACTCGAATATAAATACATAAAGGAAACTACACAAACCCCAAGACTTGGTACCAATAGTACAGAAGCTTCTAATAGGATACAAGTGCTAGTAGTAACAAAATACAACATAAATTGCCTCCAAAAGTACACGGAGCAACAGTACAACAGATGAGATGTAGACAAGCCCCGACCGTCAGGCGCTCACCCTAGTCTCAAAAATCCAAAAGCTGCACGAGTCTCCAATGTGATCAACGGCAAAAGCTCAGCTAATATCTGCACAAAAAAGTGCAGAAGTGTAGTATGAGCACCAAAACCACGGGTACTCAGTAGGTATCATAGGCCGATTGAGCGCATATAAGATATAAAAGCAGTAAGTAACAGATAGCAAGAAAGCAGTCACTGAAGCCATAAGCAAGGCACAAGGAGCTAGCACAGATCAACCATAACCAAGAGCTTCAAGTAACACATGCTAGCACAGAGATACAATTACACAGAATCACAGGTGAAGGAAAGGAGAACGCACCTGGAGTCCTTGCACAACAATATAAGTAAGTAGAGAGAGAGTTGAGAAAATAGCGGTATACCGGTAACCTCAAGTGGAAGAAAAAGACGGAGAGCAGTCTAACATACTCAAAATGGAATCAACCAGTATAAGGAAATCATAACACCAATCCAATCATATGATAGCATAACCAGGGAATCACCTCACAAGTACAACCCTAGGATGAAATAACTAGGCCACAATAACCGAGAGATACCACTCAGCTTCCCACAAGAATAGAACCAGAGTCTCACACTCTTCTCAGAAAGCCACACAAAAGTGCCTCAATAAGATAGGACTCCAAAGCCCTCTCAATAATCAAAAATCCCACAACCAAAGCCTCAACAGGCTAGCCATCACTAATCTTTCAAGAACCGGGTGCCAAGACAAGCTCTAAATAAAGACAGGAGTAAATATAGTCTACCTACAGTCCCAACGGCTGCCCATACAACCGAGGTACACAATCAAGTGAAAGCAAACCCTCTGGCATCCCATACTACCGGAGCGTACAATGAACACACAACAAACAAGGGTGGAATCCAATGCATGATATGATATGAAATAGAACCTCTGTATGTACCTCCTCCGGTGCCAATCGGGCCCAGCAGGCAGGTTTCATGGAAGGTCAGCCTGTATACCTCTACTCCACCGTATACCCTTCCCTCCAGCGCACGCAGCTCGAAGCCCCAGGCCCAGAGCGGCAAGGTCCATGGAGGTCTCTGACCCCATACTAAATCTCAGTATCAAGACATGTCATCCGGAAGCAAGTCCAGGATCAAGATAGAGACCCAGTCTCAAGTATGCATGCCCAGACCCTGTCCACGACTAAAGTAGTATAAAATGCCTCAAAAACCCTCCAAGGGTGACCGGGCGTAACCGGATCTAAAAATGTATTAAATCAAGTCTAATGCTCCGCCCTGCAGAGACTAGTATCAGTAATAAAATCAAGTCTGGTGCTCTGCCCCGCAGAGACAAGTATCAGTAATAAAATCAAGTCTGGTGCTCTGCCCCGCAGAGACTAGTATCAGTAATAAAATCAAGTCTGGTGCTCTGCCCCGCAGAGACTAATACCAGTAATAAAATCAGTGCGAAAACATCCAAAAATCCCCTTTTCTATCATCAACAGTACCAAAAACGGGCCCGCCCCCAGGGCCATGCAAATTTAGGAAAACTGTCGGTAATGGCTCACAGCCAAAACTGTAGTAAACCATGTAGGGGAAAACCTTTTTCATGGATGATATGCTCGCACACAAATATAAAAGTAGCCCAACGGCTCACAACAATTCCTATCAGCCCTGCACAGGCCTAATAGCTACTCAGCAGACATAACCAGCCTAAAAGGATAATCTCTATGTCCGGGACTCGCGGACATTCCCAAATAGCCCACCATCTATGTTCAAGAGTCAATACAAGGCCACACAGGACCACAAAGGTAATATACATTACTACGCGAATACTACAAACAATGTATGAAATAGACGGACGAAAGGCGGACAAGGTCTGGGGTACCAACCTATAACAACCCATCCAAGGATGCTAATTAATGCAGTTATAGCCTATATACGCAGAGTCTATATAGGGGAAAACCATAACCTACCTGTCATCTGATGACTAGCTGCGGGAACAGCATCGTCCAGACTCGAACAACTCCAGGAAGCTTTGAATCAAATAAAACAAATACTTTCAACTGAAGCCCCAAAGGCGTCTCTATGAAGCCTGACCAACCAAGGTAATGGAACAATTGCTAGAATCGACAAGGCTGCAAGAACGAGCCATAGCCAATTGATAAGGTGTTAATGTCACACTCGTGACCAGCCAACTCCAAAGCGTAAAAATGAGGCCAATAACAATAACAAATGGCAGCTAAATCCAACAATAATAGGTTAACCATATCTCCAAGGAGCGACGAGCTCCCGAGGCACTATTTCAAGGCGTACTTCACGTTTGTCCAATCTAATCACTATCGTATGTGATCCCAAAAAGAATCGCACAATTTCTCAATCCCTCCAGCACCTTACCACAACCAGAACACCACATCAATAAGCAAACATAACAAGATAAAGGGGCTGTCCAAAGCCACAAATCGAAAATACCATTTCGTGGCTCAGAAATCCATAAAATAATACTAGAACATATAATAACAAAGGAGGGTCGTAGGGGAGAGATTTCCTTGACAAATATATTCAATATTCCAAGATTAACCACCTACCTCCTTGCAGGAACAACAAACATATCCAAATCCAACAAGAAACTATGACAAGTTATCGAAAAATACAACTTTTCGTGACTAGAAGCTTAGAATCTTGATTCAACATATAGATAAGTGTACAGGATCCATACCTCGCCAATATAACTCCGTAGCTACTGCCAAATACTCAGAAAACACCTGCTGGATTTCTACATCAACACCCACGAAGATACGCCATGAAATCGACGGGAAAAACTATACCAAAATGACGAGCTCGCGGCGTAGAGCAACTTTCGTTAAACTTTTGAATTGAAAGGATCAAAGTCAATGGATTATTTCTGGACTTTACCTCTGATTTTCAGTGCATTTTGGATGAAAATAATGAGTTAAAACGAAGGAGAAATCAGCTTTTATAAGCTGAACTGACTTAGGACGTGGGCCCCACTTTGACGTGCCTGCTTGCGCAGTCTTACGAAAATGTGAATATCTCTCTATTTTGAAGTCCTATGGACAAACGGTTTAATGCGTTGGAAACTAGAATCGTAGACCTTTGATTTGGTATATTGGGGGACCACTAACTCTTTATATATAGGGAGAAACACCCCAAGACATTTAACCCAAATTTGAAGAGAATTCCTTAAAGGAATTTACAATAACTTTTTCCGACTTTTGTTTCGCAACTTGATTGACTTCAAAACTTATCATACGACCATTTTTCCATTACAATACCTCATAACACATCCTTCTTAGTATATTAGACACTATTAGTCTTACCCCAAAGTCACAGGTTACTTTAAACCTTCCAAACGGGCGAGGTGTTACACGAGGCATTTCTTTAACTCAAACTTTTGAGTAAGGGATTCCTTTGACCTAGAACCTTGGTTTAGTTCTTTGATATTACCAAGAATGTTATCGAAAGTCAACGATTTCCAAAGTTGAAGCTCTAAAATGAGGAACGGCCATAAAGACCAAACAAACGGCCCGGGCACCGAACTACCGGTCCCGACAAGCCATAAATGACTTGGGCCGCTACAAGTAAGCTCTAATGGTACAAGAAAGGCGAAAACGTGTAAATGACCGGAAGGGGCATTACATATTTCTATCTTTACTTTTAAATTATACTTTGGGGACAAAGTATGATTTTTAGTGTGGGGTGGTAATCATCCAATTTGTTTAGGGTAAAGTGCGCTATAGTATTTCTATTTTATTTATTTTGATTAAATTAAAAAAAAATACAAAAAGATTTTATCTTTGTTTTTATTTTGTTTGGTCTGTTTAGTAGAAGCACACTTCACCCACCCCTCGATTTTTCATTTCGGTTGTTTTCTGAGGGGGAGCCCTTTGAACCCAGTATTCTTTTTGATTTTTAGGAGTAAATTTAAATTTTTTGTCATTAGGAATAAATAGAGATGCTCTTGCTAGATGCTACACATGATTACTTGTTGCAAGTTAGTGTTGAATTTTATGGCATGATTGGAAGAAGTGAATGACTACTGTGAGATACCTAGGCTCTTTTATCTGACTCTTGTGTGATGTTGGCTTAAATTTAAATTCTTGCAATTTCTTGGTTGAGAGTCTATAAGTGTCCTTCTTGATTTGAACATGTTCCAAGTGTGAGTGAGGTTTTTGTTATTCCATGTTGTATTTTGGTGTCTAGAACTTGTCCCGTGTGTTTGCAAAGTGAAATAAAGAATATGAGTTTAGGAGATGATATAGGCATTTCTTTGATAGCCAGGTTTTATACTCTCTTTATCTACCCTTTGTGCATGACCTTAGCTAGCCCCGTTGAGCCTTTGGCCTATTCTTTGGTAGCCTCATATATAAATTATTCCTTTTCTTTCAATTGTCCACAATTTGATGCAAAACTCCTAAGTGGTTTAGTTGAGAAATTAAGATGTTAAGGAGTGTAAAATTGAAGAAGGAAAAAGTGAAGTGAAGCCCCAAGGAAATAACTTTTGGTGTAATGAAAAGGTTTATGTGTTGTTGGTAGGGAGTACTGTAATGAAAAAAAAATTAATTAAAAGACGTGAATCATGTGTTGATAGCAAACACTCTCTACTAAAGATGTGTAAACTAGCTTAAAAAGATCGGGACAAACAAAAAAAAGTTGGGAAGATAATAATGATGTAAAATAGGTTGGTTGGAGATGATGTTTGATGTAAAATGTGATGTATTAAAGCGCTTAGAGAAGATAGTCACTATTCTTGACCAAATAGTTCCTACCCATCCCTTAGCCTACATTACAATCCTTAAAGTCCTACTTGATCTTGAGCTTTGAAATTCTGATATTAGTGGAGTACTACACTACAGGCAAGCCTATGGTTCATCTTATGTGACATGTGAATTCTTTATAAGAGTGAGCAAAATTTGATTCTTACACCCATTCTTGTGATAATTTGCATAGGTATGAGTGAATATCGGTAACTCTCTTATGGTGAGGGTGCTTGTTTGATGATAGATAGGTGACTTATATGATCTCTTTGTTGAGTAAGGTGCCTAAGTTTACCGACTGAGTAGAGTTAATTTTTAAGGCTAGGAAGTCTTGAAGTAGCATTCATGTGATTCCAGTTGTAATATGGCATGCTGAATGTAGAACTTGCTATTCATGTGGTCGTTGTAGTTCTAGCAGTGTATTAGTTTTAATAGGGATGTTGGAGTCTTCCTCGAGTGTGATTAGTATGAATATTTATTGGAGGACGAACAAGGCTTTAAGCGTGGGGTGGTGATCTTAGGCGTATTTATACACCTAAGTGTCATTATCTATGCGCGTTTAGCTTAGTTTTGAGGATAACTTGATGTGCTATTGAGGTATATAGTGTGTATGTGTATATTTAGTTGCTAAAGTACATGTTTAAAGTGTTTAAGGTGCATTTGGAATAAGTCAAGAGTCAAAAGAATCAAATAGAGTTTAGGCGAGAAAACTAGCTTTGCTAGCTTGAGCTATGCATATTCTAGTGTACTTTGATGAGATCTATTTTGTTGTATGGACTAATGTATGTTATGAATTATTGTAGGATACAATTGGGGGATCTATGTAATATAAATGAAGTCTACAAACAAGCCACAAGAAGTGGAGAATCAAGGAACAAGTGCACGAGGAGAAGAGAGTGAAAATCAGACGAACATTCACGTTTTAGAGGGGGCCATGCGCCGCACCCCCCAAGGCTTGGGAGGAGGCCATGCACCACACCCCCAAGGAAGTGGAGGATTCCATTCCTCTCACACCCCATCGTGAAGGTCCACTGGTTCGGGTGTGTGATAAGCCACACAACCCGATCCCCCCTAAAACGTCTAAAATCAGGTTTGAACTTGGTTTAAGTTGGGGGCAAAGTTGTAAATGCATATTTATCTTATGGAGAAACCTATGGACGACCTAAAACACTATATAAATATTAAATATCCATATTTACACATATCTTTGGAGGAACGCACGAATTGAAGAGCAAAGGAGACATCAAGGAGCTCTAACTAGGGTTCTTTGTTCTTGAACTTTTCATTCTTGTAGTTTTACTTTATGAATTCATCAATGGTGATTCTTTGTAAAACTATGAGTGGATAAACACCCTCTTTCTATGCTTGAGGCTACAAAATGATTGCTTAATTATGGTTTTATAATTGGTTTATGTGTTTATCAAGTCATGTGATTGTTCTTGCGTTCTTGTTTTAACTATTCTAAAGAGTCATGAACTTTAGGATGAATCTAAGTCTCAAAATAAATTGACAAAGGGAGTGAAGGGATGGAATGAAGAAAGTAGGGAGTGTGGATCATGTCTTTTATTGTTAGATAACAATTGTAAAGGATGATTTGTGGTTTGGATAGCGATATACCTAAACGCCCCACTTGGTTAATGAAATGGTAAGATAGTTTAATGTATCCAAATTAAAAACTCACATCCCCGCTCAACGATGTAGTTGTGAGATTAATTTGGGTTGATGACTTAGAGTATGACCATTCCCAAGTTGTAATATCAACCCCGTAGATCAATAATCACGATAAACACCAACACCGGCTAAAAACCATAGTTATGCATGAATGTGAAGTAAATGCCTCAACCCTGGATCTCTCCATATATTGTATACATTATGAATTTCATATCGTTGTTATTTTTAGTATTTAGTTTATATAAGCACAACTCAAACTCTTTTTGGTGACTAATCACACGTTTAACTTCGATAGTAATAACTAAGTTGGATCGTCTGCTAAATACCAAGTTCCTATGGGATCAATATTCAGCTCACTAGAGCCACTTTATTACTTGCATGATCACATACACTTGTGTGTGCACTAGGGAGAAACAGTTTTACCTTATTAATGTGAAATCCCTCCTCTCCATTGCTCCCAGGCCGTGAGGTAACCCTAGGAGGGGTTTTAAAGTAAACCTCGTCCTTTTTACAAATGAAGAGGAAAAAAGAGAATATAAAAAGTCTCTCTTATTTCTGGTCCCATCAACCCGCTATAGAGACCTACTGACCTCTATGGCAACGGTGCTATAGCGGGAAAATTTCAGCTATAGCAGGATGACGTCAGCCCGATCCAAAATTTTAAATTCTAAATTTTTTTGTTGAGTCCCCCTATATTAATTCGAGATCACATTTTCAAAAGTCCTTGTAACCCGTACTCGTAACGAGGTGTCTTTTAATAATAAAAAACAGGTCATTACATCAAATACCAATTTATCCATCGTTCATCCCTGAACAATTACTATTAGGGAAAGAACGACACGAGCCTAAAAGAAACCTTAATGCACTTACCACAACAACGTATTTATAGACTTATGCGAACTACCAAAAATTTAGTTCCCTCGATGTAATAAAATCCAAGCCGCGATCTATTACTACTCCACCCTATCAAAGAATCTTCCTTTCTTCTAGTCACATGAAACTACATAGAGAAACCCTTTCTTTGAGCAAACAACAATTCCCCACCTAATTTTACTGGGTTTTCATACGTTTTACCCATCCAAACACCGTGCTTAAAGGCCTAAACATGCAATCTCTCATTAATCTATGTTATGTTCATATTTTCTACCCAGGTCTAAACTACTCAGTAAAACCTAGACTACAACATTAAGCAGTTGCTACAGAAGTCTGAAAGCAAACTTTAGCTCCGTGAAGGCGAATCCTAGTGTGAAATTAGCATAAACTTCATGGGTTTTACCCCGTTAATGTAGAATCCCTCCTCTCCATTACTCCCAGGCCAAGAAATAACCCCAGGAGGGTTTTTAGAGCAAACCTCATCTTTTTTACAACTGAAGAGGAGAAAAGAGAATATAAAAAGTTACTCTCTGGTTTCTGGTCCCTTCACCCCACAATAGCGACCTACTGGCTGCTATGATGATGGCACTATAGTAGAAAAATTTCTGCTATAGTGGGATGATATCAGCCTGATCCAAAATTTCATATTCCAAATTTTTTCATTGTGTCCCCCTATATTAATTCGAGATCACATTTTCAAAAGTCCTTGTAATCTTTACCCATAACGAGGTATATTTTAATAATGATAGAATAGGTCATTACATCAGATAACAATTTACCCGTCATTCATCCCCGAACGATCACTATTAGGAAAGGAATGGCACGAGCCTAAATGACACCTTAACACATTTACCACAACAATGCGTTTACAGACTTATGCAAACTACCAAAAATTAAGTTACCGCGATGTAATAAAATTCAAGCCGATATTTATTACTACTCCGCCCCGTCAAAGAATCTTTCTTCCTTCGAGTCGTATGAAACTACATAGAGCAACCCTTTCCCTGAGTGCCCAAGTAATCTAGAGCCTCGTCAATATACCAAAATGAAAAGATTTCAAACATAATGGACAAAAATACCTTTTCCGTGCTATGAGAAATTGGATCCCGCTATGGTGACCCATGTCCCGCTATAGTGGCCTCGCTATAGTGGCACTGTGGTAGCGGCCTACCTCCTGCTCTAGCAGCATAGGAGAGGCAGTAACTCTGAGTAGTCCTAATTTTGCCAATTTTACAACACAATACTCAGATTTTGACATCCCAGACTAACCCCTTTATGTTAAATATTATAACCAGAGTTCTACTAACCCAAACTCCATTTCAAAAGTTTCTATGGGATACTATGTCCCTCACATATCATGATATCACCTTAATTTTCTCAAACACTACACCTCGAGATACCAAATATCTCTAAACCATACAACACAGAAGTTTTATTGGAACCCATCCTAGCCTGAGATTTTTGTCAACTCTCATCCTAGGGAGAACTCTACCCGGGCACATACATCCTAACCAATGCTATAACGAGCACATCACCACCACTCAATGAGTAGTAACCACAAGGTATTAGCGTGAACAACAGGAGGGCGATGAATGTTCAAGAATATATTTAATAACCCTACTCCCTCTACCGACCCTACCATTAAGGATCATCAATCATAAACAAGCTAACTTATTTTAAAATCTCCACAATTCAATCTTACCCTTTTCAAGAGATACTATTAACCAATATTCATTCTCATAAAATAAGCCTATGAGCAATGTCAAATAATAATCAGCCAATTACAGGTCATTTTACCAAATACTACATGGCTGACTATTCCGACCAATAGGCAACCATAATTTCACAAATACCCAGGAAGTTGGTCCCACCATAATCTCACAATTTCCTCATCAACTATACATTATCATCACAATGCAAGTAGTTACTCAATCAACGGTTAAAATCACCAAGTCAAATAAAGTCTGATGTTCAAATATATAGGTTACCTCAAATAGGCAACATCACCCACATCAAACAAATAACCTTTATGCCAAGGGCTACCATATCCACCCTTTCTTTTTATCGCACATAGATGCTAGTTTTTACAATCCTTATTTAATGCACGCTTTACCTTCCAATCGACAAACTCTATATTTCATGTGGTAGTCCATAGCTCAACAAACGATTTAAAATAAACCAGGAATGAAAAGCAAAGCAGG
This sequence comes from Jaltomata sinuosa, assembly GCA_003996215.1. NCBI lineage: Eukaryota > Viridiplantae > Streptophyta > Magnoliopsida > Solanales > Solanaceae > Jaltomata > Jaltomata sinuosa. Next base: position 1,660,037 of record QJPP01000072.1, read on the forward strand.
GGAAAATAGAGTAGGGATTCTATCCCCCATCTCTCTATAGCGGCTTACACACCGCTACGACGACCCCAACAACACCAGCAACCCAGAAATTTACCATTTTTACAAAATTCCCTCATTCCCTTTTCCTGTTTTCAATAGTAACACATGAAATCACATTATGGACTTTACAATAATCTCAAGACCGAACCCAGCAATGCATAAATAAGAACTTAGCATCACATTATCATAAAATCAGTTATGAATCACACTAAGAAACTATTCATAACAATAATTTATCGCTATTATACAACAATAGCCCTAACTGAATCACACTAAGAAACTATTCATAATAATAATTCCTCACTATTATACAATAATATCCCTTTCTCTAATGGTTCTCAACAAAGTCTCAAATGTCCTGAAACTGAAGTTTCCCCAAAGTCATAAGCCAGTTTTTATCCCCTTACTATTTTTTCCAATGGTAAGTCCATGCATAACAATTAGCACATAGTTCTAGTTACACCACATAGCAAATAATTCCCGTAACCATCAATACATAATCAAGTTATAACCTTTCACTAACCTTGAATTTCACAGTAATTCAAGCAATCACATTTCACATATTCACAGTCATTCAAGAAATACAAATACACATAAGCACCAATCTTTATTTGCCTCATAGATGAGTGTCAACCGATTATCCATGCATTTACACAGCCTTTATGGCCAAATACTAATTGGAATCTTCTCGATTCCACTTTTCCTTGCTTGTGCCATTTCAGCCTGGATTAACAGTATCCATTTACTTTATCGAGATACAAATTGGACTCAACCTAGGAAAGCAAGCCACATACCTTATGAAAGGAGGCAAGAAGTGAAATAATTTCCTAGAATGCATCGTAGTTTCCCGAATATTAGATGTGGATGTCAATACACCAATCTGCAGAACTCTATTCCACATTTGCTCTTGTATAGGGAGACCAGTAACCTAGGATCTGATACCAAATTATCACAACTCAACTACCAAATTATGCGGGAACCTACTCTACATTACCTAGATAGGAGAACCCTTACCGCCCGATTAGAATAGGTATGCGAAAGTCAATAAGAAACATAAAAATTGCCATTTAAACATAAAACCTGCCTCAGATCTTTTGAATACAATGAAATACTTTTAAAAATACAAAAAAAAAACTTCCCTAGGAACTAGTCTAAATAGGTACAAGAGTTACTAAGAGAAATGGAAAAGAAATAAGACACAACTTTCACCATAGAATGAGATGAGTAGAAGCCGTTGGAGATTGCCATCCTTATCACCTGAGAAACATCAACTGATCCTGCAACCAGACTATATCCAAAAGGCATAGCAAGAGTAATATTAGTACAAATAACACGTACTGGTAGGCACATCATCAGTCGACTCGAACCAAATCACATAAATATCACATAAATATCCAGGGGGGAACATATATCTTAAGAGTTATTAGCCAGAGGTGTTTTAGTAAACAGTTCCTTAACACCTTAAGATATTACCAGCCTTTTCATTAAAACAGAAAACATTCCTTGACTTTCTGTTCCACCCTAGTCACCAACTAGCCATCACATTTTCATGTCAGAGCTTATTATATAAATACCGGTGAATTCTACGAACTCAACCCCTGAGTTCCTTACCCTTGATATCCCGCCGATTCAGGCACTCACAGAACACTGGCCTTGCTCCACTAACCAAGTAATACCTTGACACCCTAGCATATTTAAGTTCACCTAAGTCTATGTGCCATATTTAACAAGACGGTGACACCCAAACTTTCTGGCCTACAATGTGACAACTGCTAAACCATCGAACCTACCCACATCATAAGTGCAACACGAACATTATCGGGTAACCTTATCTCACATTCATAACACTAAGCTCTTATCAGTACCGCTACCAAGCTAGCCAAAACATCGTGCCAAGTTGACATGCCTCACTCAATAAGACTCTATGTCAATAATCTTGACAACCAATCATTAACCAAGTCAAAAACCATGATTCTACAATAATGACCTACACCTTATACCAACTGTTGACACCCAATTTTTATTCTCCACATTATAAATTAATTTTGAGCTTTTTTCAAATTTTAAACGATTTTTTAAAATAATTGTTTTGAAAATAAAGGATAAAATATTCTCCAAATCAGCTTTATAAAAGTTCTGAGTAAGAATTTTTATTTTTCATATTTAATTATGTGAAAGTTATGTAAGCTTACTTAAGAAACTATTTTAAAGTTAATTTCATAAGAAAATCCTTTTAAAATTGAAAATGCTTAATTTCCTCCAAATTAATTTAAGATAAGAGATTAATTGAATAATTAGTTTCATAATTTTAAAGGAAATAATTATGATTTAAACATAAATAATTATTTCAAATCGTTTAAATTGAACAAGCTCAAGAATTGATTTTGATTAATTCATTTCTATTCCAATTCTAGCCTATTTCTCAAAGTATTTCAATTATAACCGAATTATATTCAATTGGTTATCTCCTAAAATTCGAAATGGCCACATAATGTGGCCATCAGCTAAACACCCTTATAACTTCTTTGTCATCAACCCCTTTTGGGCCAATAAAACCCAATACCCGCCTCCAGCCCACTCCAGCTTCGCCTGACCCGGTCCAATCCAATAACCCAGCTCACCCTTATACTCTTTCTCCCTCTTCGTTCTCTTATTTACATAGACAAACAAAATGAATCCCTTTTATATTCTTTCTCCCTTTCAAACAACCACAACAGCAAAACCTTAATCGCCGCCCCTCAAATCCAATGATTTTCCCTCTCAAATTCGTACCTCTACGCATGCTGAGCACGACATCGTACCTCGAAGGTTTCCAAAACAAGCAATGTGGAGCAAATCCCTTCACTCCTTGTCCTTCTCACTCAAATCCCGCTCAAAATCATCCAAGATGGTACGATTTCATGAGCTAGATCCCCAGAAAACCCCTGAAAATCCTTTATCCCACATCAGTGAAACCCCACAGATTTCCCTAAACCCTTCCCTATATATACCCCATTGTTTTCACAGTGGGGTAAGCTTTCCTATGATTCTGGAGGCAAGAAACCCTATAAGATTATTTAGCAAGGGATTTTTGCTATGGGATCTTAAGTTAGAAGTTAGATTCCTCCAGCGGTGGTGAAGTTTCTTTTCGGTGAAGCTTGAGTTGAAGTTCGTTGCTCCGAAGAAGGTAAGTATTTTGTTTTTTATCTTTAGCATATATTTTTGCTTGTTCTTTCATGTTTACACTGGTTGGGCTGTTCTTGTTTGATAGTGTTTGGGTATTGTGGAAATTTCATTGACGTCGTACTGTTAATATCTGAAATCTTCACATAAAATTCTCTACTGTTTTCATGATCGATATGTGTTTCTATGATTATTGCTTCGGGTATTGATTAAAGATTTTTTCCTCAAAGAACTAGTTTATCAAGTTAAATTGGGTTGGTTTTTTCTCTCCGATAGGTTTAAAATTTTGTTAAAACTTGGTTATCCCCCACTGTTCTGGTAGTCCTCACTGTTAACTGTGTAGGTTCTTAATCATGAAGGAATTTGATAAATTAATTATGTTTTGACCATTATATAAGCTCTATATTATACAGTTTAATTCAAATCGGTTTGTTTCCTCTTCCCTTTCCTATCTTCCCTTCTATACACCTTGCTTGATACCAAAAATTCTTCTCTTAGAAGATATATGTGTTTGATCAAGTTCAGGTTTTTAAGAAACAACCTTGAATGCAAATTTGTTTCTTTTTAGCCTAATGCCTAAGCTATTCAAAACATGCATCTTCCCCTAGTTTCTAATATATTTAGACTTCGAATATGATCAAAATATCTTTTATGACTGCCTTCAAATGTTCTTTTTTTTCATCAAAGTTATGATTGGAATTTAGTCATTAAAATAAACATGAATCAATTTGGGTGCTCCTTGTCATTATTTTCAAATTTGTATAATCTGTTAGGAAAAGTTCATGTTCCACATTTCAAATGTGTTTCCGTTTCATAGGCCAAACCACCCATTTTGAATGATCACTCTCCTTTGGTTCATGAGTCTTTATGGTTGAAAGCTGTATTTCCTCACCTTGAACTACTGTTTAATTTTAGGGATTCGTTTAAATGATTAAATCTGTTTTACTCTCTTCTGAACCATGTCTTATCTTCACTTAAAATTTATTGTGTCTGTTGGAACAAAATCTGGAACAATGGTTTTTGAAATGCATCGTTTTATCACTAGTATGAACTTGATTTTGGAGAACAAATGTGAGAATATGAAATCATTGGTATAACCTCATTTTTTGTTCATAGGAGTTCACATAACATAGTTCTATTTGCTTTCTATGATGGTGTGAATAAAATGACAATTACTTGATTCATGGTATGAGGAATAAAGTGTTGAGTTTAAATTCGATAATAAACCTAGGTTGTCGTGACTAGTAATTCATTATTATGTTCCTGCTTGTTCAGTCGAAGTCATGTATTGGTAAATTGGCCTATTTGCTTTAAGAATCATATCCACCTTTCATTTAAGAAGTTCAAACAAAGATTAAGGGTCGTTCCCCTGTTTAGCACCTATGGTCTCGGTTTATGCCCAATTTGGGTAATAGAGTTTTGGTATTGATATTCACTCGTGTATTTGGGTTAAGCTTTCACATATGAAATTTCAAAATACTTTTCTTTCTCATTTGTTTAAATTGAGATGTTATAAATTGTTTCTTGAACGAACTCTAATCCTTATCCTTTTATTTGGTTTACATAAACTGCCTGAATTCTATTCCGGACGGCGGACTTTGTCTTTCCCCTTTGCGTTTCCAGTTGGGACTAGCCCAACACCGTCGAGTCAGACCATTATATGAAGTTAAGGATGGAAAAAAATGGAGAAATGGGCTAAAGCCTATAGAAAGTCATGTTAGCAGCAGCGGCGACCCATAATGGGTCGGGAGTTTAAAAATGGATCAAAATCCATTAATAGTAGCAGCAACCCAAATGGGCAGAAGACAAAAAGAATTGGACTAAAGGTCCAAATGCAGCTGAAATGGGCCTCAAAGCCCAAATTAGAATAGTACAGGTTTTTTGGGCTAAAAAGTCCAAATTAGTGATTAAGCCGAAGGCTTGATTTCTTCTCTTTTCCTTTAAACTCTTTACTTTGTATATTAGAATTATATTGTATAACTTGGACTGACTCTAACTTATTGAATTTTCCCAAAAGAGTATCTTTCTTGTTTTCAATTTTCCTTTCGGAAAAACTCAATTTTCCCAAGTCTGTTTTCTTCACAAATTAACTTACTTGACTTGTTATTGAAAGTTCAAAACTTTTGCTGATCTTTAAAGTTAGAATTCTTTCGCTATATTCTCATGCTTTAGAAAAACAAATATTTTTATTTAAAAATTTGTCAAATAAGTTATGTTTTTAACAAGATTGGATAACAGTAAGTTAATGGAGACTCCAAATGCCTTAAAAACCTTCTTAGAGTATTAATAGGAACCTCTTACCCTAAATCTCTTAATTTTTAAAGTTATATCTGTTTTTAGCTTTAGAAATTTTTTTACAAGTTTTTCTTTGTTTTTTCTTTAAATTAAACTAAGTAGCGAGTCTTCCTACTTAAAAAATTGGTTTGAAACTTTAACTTAGTTTTCGAAATGATTTTCAAAGTCAAACGAACCATTTTTCTCAAAAATGAAAATGGCGACTCTGCTGAGGACCTATTCAACTAGGTTCTAAACTTATTGTTGCTATTAACTTATTTGACAAACTATTCGGATTATAATATTTAGTAAACTTTATTGCTTTCCTTGTGTGTTTACTCTTTCACAATATATAAATTATTCATGGCATACTCCACCTCTCTTGGCAAAGCATTAGATTGCATTAGGGGTAAAAAGGTAATTATGCTAGTATTTGCAGTCGTTATTCACTAAAAAAACAATTTCTCAAAACAGACGAGTGAAGTAGTTGACCCGCGGTCGTTTAGCGGTCACTTGATGTTTTACCCCGTGGTTGTCTGCCTGGGTTCTCGGTCAATTTCAATAAACCTATTCTAGTAAACCCAGGTTAGAGCGAAACCAAATCAAGAAATAGTCATTAGCCTAGGACGTCTTAACATCTGAGGGATGTTAAGTCCATTAGTGGACCACCCAAACATGTCAACGGATTTCTGACCCAATGACATAGCATCCAACTACGTGCTTTTTGAAAGATGTGTGTTTTGTAATCAGACTATTGTCCTAGGGTGGAGCCTAATGGGTTACTCTGTTTTGTAGGATGTCGAGATTTCTCAAGTTTGACATAGTGAAAGATGCTCCCCTGTTTTCCGAATGTGGTGGGAAAACTTGGGTCCGAACAGTCAAAAGGTAGTCTACCAATACATGGGTCATTTTCCCACCTTAATAAAAATAGAGGTATGGCCAGAACTGATCAAAGTCCTAACCGGATACTGGGATAGCGAGAAGATGGTGTTCCATTTTGGAACAATAGAAATGACTCCAATAATGGAAGAGCTTAGGGATTGCATAGAAACCTTTGGAACAGTCAAAGAAAGTAGACTAAGGTCTCAAAAGGCATTCTGATATCGAAAAAGCCTACACCGACCCAAATTGCCAAGTATCTCCATCTGCGTGAACACCAATGCCCATGGATAATAGGTCCAAGTATTTCTTTCGAGTTTCTCTATAATCACTTTGGGACTTTAGAGGGGTTCTTAAAATATCAGAATGAGTTTTACACTTTTTTGGAGTGGGACAAGACTTGAGCCTTGGACTTTGCTATGGCACTATTGGATATTATGGTCTTCCCACTAAATAGGAATCCTTTCATCAACAATCGGGTTGTAATGGTGGAACATACCATGTTTCATGGCCTATCCGATAGAGGAACCATTAGCTACTTCTCACTGGTCCCGGCCATTTTAGCTGACATCTATAAGGCTCTGGGAAAATGCATAAATGGGCATCGTTACTTTCAAGGTTGCAACATACTTTTGCAATATTGGATTCTCAAACATTTGGTCAAAGTCAATGGGGATCAAGAGATTCCCAAACCAAGTGGATTTGATGACTTAGAAATGCTGATAGACACACTCTGTGAAACAGGTCTGATGAGAAATAAGACTAAAATAGGATGGGCTCAAGCTTTTTGTGAACTAGGAGAAGACAACATCCAAATGATGTTTGACGATGTTCATGCAACAAATTTAGTCGTAAGATGCGAAGATTTGGCTTTCCTCCCTTTCCCAGGAATTCGAGTAATCTGACCCTATGCTCCTCAAAGAGTTCTTAGACAATTTGAAAGAGTCCAAATCAAGCCAGAAACTGTTCATATAGGTTGCTACATCATCGACTACGACGAAAATGACAAAGTTTCAAAGGATAGGGTAATCCGCCATAACTGGAAGACACTCGTGAAAATGGGTCCACAGATATTAGCTGAAGATAGGTTTGATCTTGGGTATGTGGATGGATACAAAGAGTGGGTGGAAGAAGATATTGAAGGAGTAGATATATCAGAACCACGAGTCAATTCTAGACCCAATATCTGTGTAAAATTGATAAATCTCCAAGAAGAAATGGCTAGGAGAGAGCAGGAATTTCTTAGAAAATAAGAAGAAGACCAGCGCACCATAGCATGGCTAACTCAGGAACTCGAAGATATGAGGATAGGTATAGCAGAGCTTGACTCCAAATTGACCAAGAAAGTCTTGGAAGCCAGAACATTACCAATACATGAAACAAGCAGTAAAACTTCAAAGTGAATTTTGGTTAAGCCAATTTTAGCTCAGGTACATCGCTGGAGCATCCAAGAGAATCAGAACTGAAGAAGGACCCTCGATATCATATTTTTAGTATCTTCGCCCCTACGTGGGTTTGCTTTGTGTATTCCCTAATATAACCCTGCGTGGGTTTGCTTTCTATGTATGTTTTTGCTTTACCTAAAATCTCCCCTGCGTGGGCATGACTTTTATGCATTTGTCCCTTCCCTTAAAATATGCCCCCTTTTTTGGCCAGCTTTTGTATCCCTTTAAGGAGAAGTTTTTCCTATATATATGCTATTTTTGGAGGCAATAGAAAGGCTTAAATGCATCACATACGTCTTTCAAACTCGCTAGGCCTACCTTTGGCATAAAAATGTCACCAAGTTAGGACACAATTATTTTTGTGATATTATTGTGATATGAATTATCTTATATGCTATGTGTGTTGCTCAAATCGAGGAAAACTGATCCACTCCATTTCAATTTTTTTTAGAACCCCATAGGTAAAATATAAAACCCACTATGCAAAGACTGACCAAAATTACTCCTTGAGTCCCTCAGTTTCTCCAAAAAATTCAAACCTCACTCAACTATACCTAAGAAGCTTCTTTCCTATCCAATAGGAAGTTGACTAGCTATGGACATTGAGGAATCAAGGCTTAGGAGAATGGAAGAAATCAACAGGAGAATCACCGAGGTCGAGAAATAGACCAAGGAGGTGGAACAACTCACCGAAGCAGCATTGGCCAAGTCTGTGAAATTAGACGAAGAAATACCTATCATAGAAGAACAAATGACTAAAGTCGATGAGATGTTGGCACAAGTTAGAGTTACAAAAGAAATCAAAGATATCCAGAGAAAGAGCAGGGATATTGACCGATTAACCGAGGCAGCTTTAGCCAAAACAAGGGAAGTGGAAGAACAGACTGCTAGAGTTAAAGCAAGAATCACCATGCTAGATCAAATGCTGGGAAAGCCAAAGGCAGTGCCAAAAGGAGACTTTGCACGAGAGATCAAGCAACTGATTTTTACAAGTTTTTCTTGGTTTTTTCTTTAAATTAAACTAAGTGGCGACTCTTCCTACTTAAAAAATTATTTTGAAACTTTAACTTAGTTTTTAAAATGATTTTCAAAGTCAAACGAACTATTTTTTTGAAAACACCAACTGCACAGGTAATAGACAACATAGATTTATTCCATATCATGCAATTAAGTCGAACCTCTCAAGGATCCCTAAAGACAACAACAATGATAATTTCAGGAGTTCCCGATGCAAAACGTACCCACCCTTAGAAGATAAACACATAGTCAGGTAAACAATCAACCAAGTTCACTCAAGGAACCAACATATAGACCATAAGACTGGTAATCTCGGTTCACCCAGGGAACCAACATGTAAGAATATCAGGTTAGAGATAAGCCCGATTCACTCAAGAAACCAACATGTAAGAATATCAGGTAATAGATAATCCCGGTTCACTCAAGGAATCAACATGTAAGACTATCAGGTAACAGATAAACCCGGTTCACTTAAGAAACCAACATGTAAGAATATCAGGTAACAAATAAGCCCGACTCACTCAAGGACCATTATGTAAGAATATCAGGTAACAAATATGCCCTGTTTACTCAAGGAACCAACATTTAAGAATATCAGGTAACAAATAAGCCTGATTCACTTAAGGAACTAACACACAATAAATAACAAGTAAACTTGTACCAGTTATGATACCCCAGATAATCATAAATGAACTTATACCAGGTGTGGTACTTGAGCTAACCAATGAATAAATTTGTACCAAGTGTGGTACCTGAGCTAACCAATGAATAATACAACTGTACCACGTGTGGTACCTGAGCCAACCAATGAATCATAGAACCTGTACCAGGCGTGGTACCCAAGTCAACCATAACAACATCCAATCTTGTGAAGATGTCCATATACCGGTACATCCCATAATAATAACAAATATCACAACAATCACAACCACAATGAGAATAAGCAGTCATACTTTTACAGTCAACAAGCCTTTAACATAACCTCATTATCTATGATTAACACTTAGGATATCATTTAACCATCACGTCTCTTAAGCATGCATTTTCAACAATAGCTAACCACCAAACACTTGGTCAACATGAGAGATTCATTTAATGTAAACAATAATCATTCTTTAAGACACCAAATCACAAGAAGATATAATTCATTAAGTTCACCAATTACAACATGTCCAAAGAACAACCCTCGGCTAAATCAAATAAGCATATCAAGTCATATTCCTTAGATTCAAATACTCATTTTAGGGGTGCACATTCAGCCCAATGAAATCTAAACTTTAATTAAACAATATAACTCCATTAATTACTCCCATTCCTTTACTATTTAATCCAAGACCGAGGATTCCGCTATAATCTAGCAACCCCTATATTCAAGTCATTCCTAGGTTCAAGACCCAGTCCCATTAGCCAATTATCTAGGGGTTAACAATCATAGGGTAATACATAATTGGGAAGATTTCATCATTAGAGCAAACAACAATTCCCCACCTAATTTTACTGGTTTTCATACGTTTTACCCATCCAAACACCGTGCTTAAAGGCCTAACCATGAAATCTCTCATTAATCTATGTTATGTTCATATTTTCTACCCAGGTCTAAACTACTCAGTAAAACCTAGACTACAACATTAAGAAGTTGCTACAGAAGTCTGAAAGCAAACTTTGGCTCCCTTAAGGCGAATCCTAGTGCGAAATTAGCATAAACTTCATGGGTTTTACCCCGCTAATGCAGAATCCCTTCTCTCCATTACTCCTAGGCCAAGAAATAACCCTAGGAGGGTTTTCAGAGCAAACCTCATCTTTTTTACAACTGAAGAGGAGAAAAGAGAATATAAAAAGTTGCTCTCTGGTTTCTTGTCCCTTCACCCCACAATAGCGACCTATTGACTGCTATGACGATGGCACTATAGTAGAAAAATTTCTGCTATAGTGGGATGATATCAGCCCGATCCAAAATTTCATATTCCAAATTTTTTCATTGTGTCCCCCTATATTAATTCAAGATCACATTTTCAAAAGTCCTTGTAATCTTTACCCATAACGAGGTATCTTTTAATAATGATAGAATAGGTCATTACATCAAATAATAATTTACCTGTCATTCATCCCCAAACGATCCCTATTAGGAAAGGAATGGCACGAGCCTAAATGAAACCATAACACATTTACCACAACAATGCATTTACAGACTTATGCAAACTACCAAAAATTAAGTTACCGCGATGTAATAAAATCCAAGCCGAGATTTATTACTACTCCTCCCCGTCAAAGAATCTTTCTTCCTTCGAGTCGTATGAAACTACATAGAGCAACCCTTTCCCCGAGCACCCAAATAATCTAGAGCCTCGTCAATATACCAAAATGAAAAGATTTCAAACATAATGGACAAAAATACCTTTTTCGTGCTATGAGAAACTGGATCTCGCTATGGTGACCCATGTCCCGCTATAGTGGCCTTGCTATAGTGGCACTGTGGTAGAGGCCTACCTCCTTCTCTAGCAGCATAGAAGAGGCAGTAACTCTGAGTAGTCCTAATTTTGCCAATTTTATAACACAGTACTCAGATTTCGACATCCCAGACTAACCCCTTTATGTTAAATATTATAACCAGATTTCTACTAACCCAAACTCCATTTCAAAAGTTTCTATGGGATACTATGTCCCTCACATATCATGATATAACCTTAATTTTCTCAAACACTACACCTCAAGATACCAAATATCTCTAAACCACATAACACAGAAATTTCATTGGAACCCATCCTAGCCTGTGATTTTTTCCAACTCTCATCCTAGGGAGAACTCTACCCGGGCTCATACACCCTAACCAATGCAATAATGAGCACATCACCAACACTAAATGAGCAGTAACTACAAGGTATTACTATGATCAACAAGAGGGATATGAATGTTCAAGAATACATTTAATAACCCCACTCCCTCTACCGACCCTACCATTAAGAATCATCAATCATAAACAAGCTAACTTATTTTAAAATCTCCACAATTCAATCTTACCCTTTTCAAGAGATACTATTAACCAATATTCATTCTCATAAAATAAGCCTATGAGCAATGTCAAATAATAATCAGCCAATTACAGGTCATTTTACCAAATACTACATGGCTGACTATTCCCACCAATAGGTAACCATAATTTCACAAATACCCAGGAAGTTGGTCCCACCATAATCTCACAATTTCCTCATCAACTATACATTATCATCACAATGCAAGTAGTTACTCAATCAACGGTTAAAATCACCAAGTCAAATAAAGTCTGATGTTCAAATATATAGGTTACCTCAAACAGGCAACATCACCCACATCAAACAAATAACCTTTATGCCAAGGGCTACCATATCCACCTTTTTCTTTTATTGCACATGGATGCTAGTTTTTACAGTCCTTATTTGAATACATGCTTTACCTTTCTATAGGCAAACTCTATATTTCATGTGGTAGTTCATAGCTCAACTAACGATTTAAAATAAATTGAGAATGAAAAGCAAAGTAGGGGAAAATAGGGCAGGGATTATGTCCTGCCCATCCCGCTATAGTGGCTTACACACCACTACGGCGACCCTCCAACAGCAGCAATAATAATTAGCACATAGTTCCATCTAAGCCACATAACAAGTAATTCCCTTAACCATCAATACATAATCAAGTTATGGCCTTTCACTAACCACAAATTTCACAGTAATTTAAGCAATCATATTTCACATATTCGTAGTCATTCAAGAAATACAAATATACAGAAGCACCAATCTCAGGTTTCATTACTGAATCAAGCCTTTTTTATTATCCTTTATTCACCTCATGGATAACCGTCAGCCAATTATCCATGTAGTTGCATAGCCTCTATGGCCAGATATAATTTGGAACCTTCGTTGTTCTAATTTCCCTTGCTTGTGTCATTTCAATCGGGGTTAATGGCATCCATTTACTTTGTCAAGATATCAATTGGAATCAAGAGATACCAATTGGACTCAACCTAGGCAAGCAAGCCACATACCATATGGAAGGAGGCAAGAAGTGAAACAATTTCCTAGAATGCATCATAGTTCCCCGAATATTAGATATAGACGTCAACACACCAATCTGCAGAACTCTATTCCACATTTGCTCTTCTACAGGGAGACCGATAACCTAGGCTCTAAAACCAAATTATCACGAGCAAACTACCGAATTATGCGGGAATCTATTCTACATTACCTAGATAGGAGAGCCCTTACTGCTCAATTAAAATAGGTATGCGTAAGTCAATAAGAAACATAAAAATTTCCATTTTAAATATAAAACCTACCTCAAATCTTTTGAATATAATGAAATCCTTTTAAAAATACAACAGAAACCTTTCCCTAAGAACTAGTCTAAACAGGTATAAGGGATACTAAGAGAAATGAAAAAGAAATAAGACACAACTTCCACCATAGAATGACACGAGTAGCAGCTGCATGAGATTGCCATCCTCATCACCTGAGAAACATCAACTGATCCTTCAACCAGACGATACGCAAAAGGCATAGCAAAAGAAATATTAGTACAAACAACACGTACTGGTAGGCATCATCAGTCGACCTGAACCAAATCACATAAACATCACATAAATATCCAGGGGAAACTTATATCTTAAGAGTTATTAGCCAGAGGTGTTTTCTTAAACAATTCCTTAACACCTTAAGATATTAGCAGCCTTGTTATTAAGACAGAAAACATCCCTTGACATTCCGTTCCACCTTATTCACCAACTAGCCATCACATTTTCATGTCAGACCTTATTATATGAATATCGGTGAAATCTACAAACTCAACCCCCGAGTTCCTTACCCTTGATATCCCGCTGATTCAGACACTCACAGAACACTAGCCTTGATCCACTAACCTAGTCATACTTTGACACCCTAGCATCTTTAAGTTCACCTAAGTCTATGTGCCACAATTAACAACATGGTTACACCTAGCCTTTTTGGCCAACAATGTGACAATTGCTAGACCATAACACTACTAAGCTACCAACTTAGCCCTTGTCAGTCCCGCTACTAAGCTAGCCAAAACATCATGCCAAGTCGATATACCTCACCCAATAAGACTCTAAGTCAACAATCTTGACTACCAACTATTAACCAAGTCAAAAACCATGAATCTACAATAATGACCTACATCTTATACCAACTGCGCAGGTAATAGACAATATAGACTTGTTCCACATCAAGCAATTAACCCGGACCTCTTAAGGATCCCTAAAGAAAACAACTATGATAATTTCAGGTGTTCCCAGTGCAAAATATACCGAACCTTAGAAGATAAACACATAGTCAGGTAAACAGTCAACTTAGTTCACTCACGAAACCAACATATTGACCATAAGAGCGATAAGCCTGGTTCACTCAGGGAACCAACATGTAAGAATATCAGGTAACAGATAAATCCAGTTCATTAAAGAAACTAAAATGTAAGAATATCAGGTAACAAATAAGTCCAGTTCACTCAAGAAACCAACATGTAAGAATATCAAGTAACAAATAACCCAGGTTCACTCAAAAAACCAACATGTAAGAATATCAGGTAACAGATAAGCCTGGTTCACCCGAGGAACCAACATGTAAGAATATCAAGTAACATATAAGCCTGGATCACTCAAGAAACCAATATGTAAGAATATTAGGTAACAAATAAGCCCGGTTCACTCAAGTAACTAACATGTAAGAATATCAGGTAATAGACAAACTTGGTTCACTCAAGGAACTAACACACAATAAATAACAAGTAAACATGTACCAGGCATGGTACTCGAGACAACCATGAATGAACCTGTACCAAGCGTCATACCCGAGCTAACCAATGAATAAACATGTGCCACATATGGTATCTGAGCCAACTATTGAATAATAAAATTATACCAGGCGTGGTACCTGAGTGTCATGACCCAACCCGTCGTGAGTGACACCCACCCAACCCCCGGATGAGTGAACCAATAGAGTTCAACCCTTGCCTACACTAACAACCTAAAACCAGCAAGTGAAAAGTAAACTAACAATCAAACAATTCAATAACTAAACATAATTATTATCCTGTGGAAAATCTCTCCTAGGAACTGAAAGTCATTGTACCAAACATCTATACCAAATATCTAGAATACGGGGATGCAACCCCAAAAAACAAAATGAAATAGTTTTAAGTCCGAAACAAATGGACTAAAACTCTAAGATAACCCAAGGTATCTCGAAACAA